>CM021732.1:48910907-48937282 GCA_011075105.1 Heteronetta atricapilla
ATCGGATGATGTTTTTATTTAGCTGTATGGTGGACATTTTGTCCAGTAGGATCCTATGGGAAACCATGTCAAAAGCCTTGCTGAAGTCCAAAAAAATCACATCAGCTGGTTTCCCTTGGTCCACCATACGGGTGATCTTATCATAAAAGGAAATCAGGTTAGTTAGGCAGGACCTACCCTTCACAAACCCATGCTGGCTGGGACCAATGACTGCTTTGTCCCCCAGGTGCGCCTCAATAAGTTCAAGAACCATCTTCTCCATGATTTTACCAGGCACTGACGTGAGACTGACAGGCCTGTAATTGCTTGGGTCTTCTTTCTGACCCTTCTTGAAAATCGGCACAACATTTGCCAGCTTCCAGTCTACTGAGACCTCTCCAGACTCCCAGGATAGTTGAAAAATAATTGAGAGAGGTTCCGCGATGACGTCCGCCAGCTCTTTCAGCACCCGGGGATGAACCCCATCCGGACCCATGGACTTTTTAATTATTTTTAATTAATTTAATTTAATTTAATTAATTTAATTTTAATTATTTTTAATTAATGTAGTTATAATATGTTTGACAGTGCTAGAACAGCAAAGCTGTTTTGATTAATATGTTTAATTCATACAATATTTATGTAATTCGGACAGCATAACAGAAGTCTCAGCTACAAAAATTACATTAAAAGTATATATTTTTTTCTGAGTTTAGCTATTATTCTGAAACACTAACAATCTGTAGAACAAATATTTGTCTTATTAATGTTTTTATAAATCAGAAGAATATGTATTCTTCTCAAATTCCAAGTAATCTTCATCAAATTCCAAGTAATATTTTGGAGTGAATTTTGCTATTAAATCCATATCTAATATGGACACAGCAATATTTCTTCCTTTGATTTTAAATAGATGGAATAAGAAGTTATTAGAATAAGACATATAACTCAATTATCTTCTTGCTATATTTAGAAAAATAGATTGTGTAAGGTATACTTAAGTCTACTTCAGTAGGTCTGAGTAATGGATAGAACTTCAGGAAATACATTGAAATCCTTATTTTTTTCATTACCAGACACTGTACTGTTTGGATTTGAGAAATACAGAAGATTTCATGACAAAATACAAGGTTTCTTTGGGGTTATTACCAGACTGCACTGACAAACATTTTCAAACTTTTCTTTTCCTTGTTCTCCCTTTTCATGATGGTGAATTTCATATATTTTTTGGAAGGCATCCTTAAATTTCCCATGCCTTCCCTCATTCAGAGTGTATTTACAGTCCTAGCAAGACTGTGATAAGATAGAGCCCAACTAGCTCATCTTGCTGTACCCAAGAAAGTCTGTGTCAGTCTGATAGCATGTCTAGAAGGAGTTTGAGGGGATTGACTCACTCAAATACCATGTACTAACCACCAGCTCATTTAATCTACATCCCCACCTCCTCTTTCATTGAGGCTTCCTGAGTCCATGTTCATGCTTTTCTACTCATGTCTTACTAGAATTCCTGTCACAAATTTGGTAGCCAGGATGCATAAAGGCAGTCCCTAAGCATGGCTGATATATCTCTCTAGTCTACTGCTGACTTACTGTGTTTTCTTCCACTATATCCCTTCCATATTTCTCTTCTCTGCTCTTCTACTTCCCTTAATCCATATCTAGAGACAGTAATAAATCATTCTATTTCTAAGCTTTTAAAATTAATTTTAAATGATTAAATATTTATGAGTATGCCATATGAAAAAAAAAAATAGAATGCAAAGCCTGGTCTAGTGAAGGAGTGACCAAAAGAAATCTAAATATTATTTTTTATTACTATGATTAGACATCAGAACTTGAGGAATCTTTCTCCATAGATAAAAATATAGGAAGCTGACTTCTATTGCTTTTATCAATCTGACCTCAAGAGTCCAGAAACAGTACTTGACTTAACCTTAAGTCCACTAAGAAATTTAAATGGTATCCAAACTGCAACTTTTATTTATTTATTTATTTATTTATTTATTTAGTGTGAATTCCTTTTCAGTGCTTACACACTGAACTTATTACATGGATAGAGCAGCAAAACTGTTCTTCAGTTCTTCACTGTGTCAGAGATTTTCCAGCTACTTTCCATACTCCTAGGAGACTGCCACTGAATTCTGGGATTTGATAGATGAATTTCAGAATAATTATTTTGTTTACTCAGTCTGTTGTTGGATGCTAAAATTTGGATTTTATAATAACTTTACAATGAAATGGCCAGTTGCTTCCAACTGTAAAATCACTGATTGCTGTTATACTTAAATAGTATAATACTTAAATTTCTGAAACATCTGTCCAGTAACAGAAATTTTCACACCATTTTTCATTAGCCTCTTCTTTCTTTGCTATTTCTCTTTATGTACACTAAAGAAGAATAAAATTGCTTTTCAAGGAACGTTAGCTATTTCTTTTAAAAAACTGTCATACAATTAGAGATATAACAGCACTTACGACTTACAAAGTCTTATAAGTCTTTATAAAGACTTATAAAAAAAAGGTATGGGGATGAGACTGTGGGAAGGCTAGAGTGCAGCTAGCTGTCAAAAGAAACAAAATCTTTTTCTGAAAAAAAAAAAAGTGGCTCTATTAGGACATGGGAACAAATGTAAATGTCAATCCATTAAGATTTAGCATGTAGGGTCCTATGTTTTTCTTTTAGGCATGGCAAAATGAATTGCAAATACATCAACTATTGATCCATAAACCATTACTGAGTACCTTAAAAAGGCATGGGAACAGGATTAGTATCCCCTGAAATCCACTGCCACTCCTGGAGCTCAGTGTTGAGCAAGAGATGTGCTTTGCTCTTGAAAAGCTAACGACCAGTTTTGCAATGTCACCATTTTTTTTCAATCATCCAAATACCACCAATTCAATTAAGCTCATAAACTTCCTACCCATAGTTCTCCAGGATAAGCAGCTCCATTTAAAACTGAATGCGGACGAGTCTGTGCTGTCCATGTGAAATATTGTTCAATCAACAGCCAAAGTTTTACTTGTCAGTTTTGATATATCCGATAATAGCTGTAGGTTGTTTTGCAATGTCCAATGTTCTGTGAAGATAGGCTTTTCATATTCTTTATTGTTTTTTTCTGACAAAATGTTGCCTGGACTTTTGCAGTTTTGTGAAATGAAACAACAGTAAAAACAATATATAATTTAACCCTCATAGACCTGGCTGGACTGCAGATAAGCATCTTTCCCTGGCTCATGGCTAGTTTTGGCCAGGATATAATGAGTTCCTGTTCATTGATCCTTTATAAGCATCCTCAATGATTGAACATAACCCCATGCACAGCAGGCAGTCATTCATTTGTGCCCCTTTTCAACTTCACTTTAATCAGCATTTGACACTCTTGAAAATCAAATCCATAATTAAGCTTCACAGACAGTCAGAGTTTTGGCAAATAATGCTGAAAAGTAAATCCTGGAGATACTTCTGGAGTCAAGCATCTATATAAATTCTGTGTTACACACTTTAGGAGCCCAGAGATTTATTCTTACTTAATAGCTCTTTGTTTCTTTTTTTTTTTCTCATTTTCTCTGTTGAGGTTATTAACCTGCATTATTAACACATTCGTGTGTGACTTTTTATTTATTTTTTACTAGTGGGAATACATTTTTTTAAGAAATAGCTGTTTATTGTATATATAGGTTTAAAGTAAAGGTACACAAACACACTCACAAATCAGCTTAATAAGCACCCTGATAAATAGCACTGCAGCTTAATTGGGACAATTGCTAGGGAACAGATTCAATGACCCCAGTCCGTGAATTAATGGCACACCTAGTTGTGAAAAGTCCATTTAAATGATATGCTTGGTGTTGTCTGTTGTCTAGTCACAGTAGTTAACAGGTGTGAATTGGTGTTCATAACATAAATTTCCTGATACTTGACCCTTTGTTCACTTCAGGTTGCTTCTCTACTCTTTCATAGTTGCTAACTGAATGAAAATAGTTTTATCTTAAAATTTTCAGACTATATTAACACTTTTATAACAGCCAATTTTTAAAGGAAGATTATTTTAAAATAATCTTCTCTGTGGGAATCTTTCTAATTATTTACTGGGTAAACAAAATGAAACCCATTTTCCATGCTATATTTGACCATATCCTTTTAAGGTAAATAAGTTCCAGAGTAACTAATATGGTGCATTTTAGACAGAACTTTAAATTATTTGTCTGGTTTCTTGGGGAATGCACTGTTTCTGTGAACTTTACAGGTTCCCTTATTAAGGGCCTAGTAGCAACAACTAAGTAATGTAATTTTAAAACTATTTGGAGCCTCTCCCTGGAAGTGGACAACGCTGGCTCCTGAATTCTGTGAAGACTGCTGGGGCTACTTATCCCACAGACCAGTGTGCTGATTTGTCTGGTTAGTATTTAGTTTCTTAGCGTAGAAAAGATCCGTCTGCAAAATTGATATGGATGGATTTAAATCCAACACAAATGAAACTATTCTTCCTCCAAGTCTGATGATACCTGAAGGTTGTTAGATAAGTATTGGGTTCTTTTGTTTTACACTTCCTTTCTCAACCTTATGAAGTTTATCTCTTTGGGAAGCAAGGCAAAGGAATAGAAATATAATAAATTGGCTGAAGTAAATAAATATGTCCTTTTCTTTTCCCCTCCTAAGCAAGTTTGTCACCTTAAGCTTTACTGTCTCTCTAATGAGAGTTTGTCAGCTAAATAAAACCATTCTGCTTTCTCTAAGTTGCCAACAAGAAAATTTGACCACATATAACAAAACTACAATTTCATGAATCTTTCTGACTGTAATTGGAAGATTTATAGATGCATTCATATTTAAAACCTTCTTTTGTCAAAGTAGAAGATGAAAAAGTAGCAGAATCTATTAAATTCATAACTGTTCTCTGAAATACTTAAATACAGAATGGATGTTATTGGAAACCTTGTTATGTAGTGTCATATGTTTCAGTACACCACAAAACTACAAACGTACACCATGAGTGTTTGATGAGCAAGGAAAGAGAAGGAATACATGATCTATAGCTGCCATATGAGTTTCAGCAGGCAGTTCAACACTTCACTGGCTCAAATGATAGCCCTGGTAGAGTATGTCAAAGCTGAAGATCCATCTTTAATGCCAGTCAACCAGAGCACTTTACAACTTCACAGCAAACTCAAGACTGTCAGTTCAGTGGCAAGAGAGATGGAATAAGTGGTTGGGACTGCATAAAAATAGGGCTTTCACTCAATACCTATTACTCTCTCACTTCCAGAAACAATTTTCTTTGCCAATACATAACCTAGCTTAAAGAAAAAGTCTCATGGAAATCACATTTTGCAAATATAATTTTATCTGGGAATCTTAAGATTTAAGGCTTCCTGGACACCAGTTAAAAACAATGTTAATGAAATAGCCATGTGTGCCATCACAGACTCTGGGTCAACAAGGCAAACCATTATAACAGAATTGCTAGCACTGGCAAAGCTACTGTCAATGGCAAATACCTCTTGACGATAAGAGATAACTAAACACAGCTGGTGCAACTGCTTCATCAAAGAAGAGCAAAAACCCTATTTAGATGGTTGTCTGTGCAAGTATACGCATAGCTACAGGCACCCCCTATAGCAAGGGAGTAGACAAAAGGATGCTGTCTTTTATTTTTTTTTTCTTTTAGTTTTTACTATACATGTTGCTCTGTGTCAACTCTTTGACTGTATTATCTGAAATAGCAAGCAAAGCTGTATCAGCCTACTTCCTCTCATAAATCAAGAGGTTTAGCTGATGACAGTTTTTCATTTTTTTTTCATATATCTGTTTTTCTTTGTTTCTGAGTCTCATTTCCAAGCAAGAACACCTTAAAATGGCTAAAGACAAGGTTTAATTGAACACTTGAACACATGATGAATGTGTCACAGTACTTGGACAGTCACTGTTACACAAACATTTATATTAAATGAAAGGAAAGTCCCACTAACCAAACCCAGCTTGATTGGAATCTGAGACTGCCAAGAAGTATTTGTCAGGCATAACTGTAGTACAGAAGCAGTAATACACTGTTTTCAGCCCGATGGATATAGAGAGGTCAAGATACCTAAAGTCTGCCTGGCTGGAGGTATTGAAAGTACAGTAGAAAAAAAAAAAAAAGAAAAACATTCTACTCTGGACAATGGAAAGTTTTAATAAGTGTTCTTCTCATAGATATTAAATCAATAACAGGCAAAATAGCTTTAAATGAGTTTTTCATTTTAATTTCTTTATCAATTCAATATAAATTTATAGCTACAAAATGCATAAAGTGATGAATTCAGTCAGGATGTACATCACAGTGTAAAACAATATTTAAAAATAAATACACATGCTGTATGAAAGCATCAAATTATTTATGGATTTATAACTATTTTCAGAAGATATAAGTCTTACATAAGTGTATTTTACTGTTTACTTAGATCATATAACCATTATAACAAATATAAGCAGCTTTCTAAACTTTTAGAGAAAAAAAAAATGATTTTTAGTTTGAAGTAATGTGACTGACATGAAGATACCTTGCATTGTGTGGCAGTTATCTTGTTAAATTATCCATGGTATTGGGAACTCGCAGGTCATTGAGTATCCCAATTTAATTTGGCTAGTACAGGACATTTCTAATAATTAATACTGTAATAATACTTAATGATCTGCACTCATGCAATCTGAAAAACGAGCTAATGGTGCAGTTTTTAGTGAGTGCACAAACAGCAAGTTTTAAATTTGTCAAATGCTGCTATTTCAGCATCACACTGTCATGCAGAATACCCTGCCTGTGGGGCTGTCACTGATGCAGATGCTAGACTTGGCCATGATGTATCAAGAAGTGAAGGACTTGGTCTCAAGGGAGATGTTCTTTTGGAATAAAAAATGGGAGCACTACACTCATGAGGAACCACTTACACTCCCTGTTTTCGATCTTGTTTCAGGACTGTTGAGAGAAGGCATAAAAAGAAAGTAGAAAGTTTGAGATCAGAATAAAAAATATATATATATATATTTTTTTTAAAAAAGAGAGCAAAACTGTTCACTTACCTTATGATAGTGGATTACTAATTCTAGGAATAACTCCCCTCTTATTTTTTTAATCATGGGTTCTACCTGAAGTAGTCTGGTTCACATGCATGTAGGTCTTATTCTGCAGTCAACAGAACAAGGACATTGGCACTGGTTTTATATACTGCAGGGTGGTAGGTTTTCATCCTCTGAAGGAATAGATGGGCACTAGCTTATATCTATTTATGAATAAAAATTAGGGGGCAGGCAAAAATGCGATGTCATGGTGGGAGTCTGTTCCCAGGATGAAGAGGCAGATGAAATATTCTATAAGCAGCTGGGAGAATTCTCACAGTCACTACCCCTTGTTCTCGATGGGGGAATTTGGTTTATCAGATGTCTGCTGGAAACACAGCAGAGAGGAGACAGTCTGGGAGGTTCCTGGATCGTGTGAACACATAACTTCCTGACAGAACGTCTGACAGGACTTCCTGACACAGCTGGTGAGTGAGCCAACTAGGGAATGTGCCCCACTGAATCTTTTGCTTGTGAAAAAATAAGGACTTGTGGGTCACGTGAAGGTTGGAGACCATCTTGGCGTTAGAGATCACAAAATAATAGAGTTTTTGATTGTTGGAAAAGTAAGGAAGGGGGTTAGTGGAACTGCCACCTTGGACTTCTGGAAGGTAGACTTTGGCCTGTTTAGGAGACTGGTTAACAAAGTCCCCTGGGAGGCAGACCTGATCTCAAAGGCACAGGATCAGACTGGGAAAAAAATAAAAGAGAGAAAAAAAAGTTTATTACCTTAGAAGAAGGGACAGGATGCTTAGGAGGACTCCTAAGATGTCATGTGGCTAGGCAGGGAGTAAATTAGAAGATCCAAAGACCAGTTGGAAATTAATCTGGATACTGCCATTAAAGACAATAAAAAATGCTTCTGTAAGTATATTACCAAAAAAAAAAAAAAAAAAAAAAGGATCCTTTTCCATACATCATTTAGTGGCTGTGAAACATAGTGTCAAATGATAAGGAAAAGGCTGAGGTACTTAATGTCTTCTTTACCTAGTTTTTGGTAGTGATTTTGTAGTAGTAGTAGTAGTAGTAGTAGTAGTGGTATAAAGTAGCAATTCTTTAGTAGTAGTTGTTCTTCTGGTACCCAGCTCCCTGAGCTGGAAGACAGGGACAGGGAGCAGAATAAAGCCCCCATAATCCAAGAGAAAATGGTTAGTGACCTGCTACACCACATAGACACACACAAGTCTGTGGGTACAGATGAGGTTACTGAGGGAGCTGGTGGAAGTGCTCATTGAACCACTTTCCATCATTTATCACCACTCCTGACAATCAGGGGATGTCCCAGTTGACTGGAGTCTAGGAAATGTGATGCCTATCTAAAAGAAGGGCTAAAGCAGGATCTTGGGGATCTACAGACCTGTCAGTTTGATATCAGTGCTGGGGAATGTTGTAGAGCAGATCATCTTGAGTGCCATCACATGGCACTTACATGACAATCAGGTGATCAGGCCCAGACAGCATGAGTTTATCAAAAGTGAGTCCTGTTTGATGAACCTGGGTGGCCAGGCCCAAAGAGTTTTGGTGAATGGAGTTAAATCCAGTTGATGACTAGTCACAAGTGGTATCCTCCAGGACTCAGTACTGGGGCAAGTTCTCTTTAATGTCTTTATCAATTAACTGTATCAGGGGGTTGAATGCACACCTTCACAGATTTGCAGAAAACATCAACTTGAGCAGGAGTGTTGATCTGCCTGAGGTTATGAAGACCCTATAAAGGGATCTGGATTGACTGGATGGATGGGTCAAGGCCAACTGCATGAGGTTCAACAAGGCTAAGTGCCAGGTCTTGAGCCTGGGGCACAACCCCATGCAACACTGCAGGCCTGGGGAAGAGTGGCTGGAAAGCTGCCTGATAGAAAAGGATCTGGGGGTATTGGTCAATACCTGGCTTGTCAGCAGTGTGCTCAGGTGGCCAAGAAGGCCAACAGAATTCTGGCTCATATCAGAAATAGTATGGCCAGCAGGACTAGGGAAGTGATTGTCCCCCTGACCTCAGCACCTCGAGTACTGTGTTCAGTTTTTGGTCCCTCACTACAAGAAGGACATCAGGATGCTGGAGAATGTCTGATGGTCAAAGAAGCTGATAAAGGGTCTAGAGGAGAAGTCTCATGAGGAACAGCTGAGGGAGCTGGTTGTTTACTTTGGAGAAAAAGGGGTTCAGGGAAGACCATATCGCTCTCTACAACCACATCTAAGGAGGTTGTAGCAAAGTGGTGGCTGGTCTCCTCTCCCAAGCAACAAATGATAAGACAAGAGGAAATAGCCTTAAGTTGTGCAAAGGGAGGTTTAGGTTGGAAAAAAAATATTTACTGAAAGGGTTGTGAAACACTGGAACAGGCTGCCCAGGAAAAAGTTGAGTCACCATTCCTGGAGGTATTAAAAAGACACATAGATGTGGTGCTTAGGGTGCTTTAGCGGTAGATTTTGCAGTGCTAGGTTAAAGGTTGGACTAGATGATCTTAGAGGTCTTTTCCAACCTAAAAGATTCTATGATTATATTTCAGAGACTGTCATGGCAAAAGATTTAGGAAACACTCACATTGATCTGTAACGGAGGTAACCTTTGTAATCAGCAATTATGAGGTAGTCAACAAATAGTCTTTCTCCCTGAGAACTACATCCCATATTTGAGAACAAATATGAGTAAGCTCCGTGGTATTACAATTTCCAAGTAGATTTATCTAGAAAATAGAATTTAGCATTCTTCAAAACAGCAATATTTTTTTAAGGCTCCAGCCAAAAAAAAAGATAATTCTATATTCATTCTATTTTGCCATTCCACATTTCAGGATTATGCAGCTGCTTTTCACTATACTGCAGCTGTTGGTTTAGGAAATAGAGGAAGCTGGGAGGAAAAAAAAAAAAATGGGGGGGGGGGGAGAGGGAGGTAAAAAACTGAAAGGCAAAGAAATTGAATGACCAAAAGGTTTCATTACCAAAAAAATAATAATAATAATTCCAATTAAGTGAGACATAGTAGTAAATTATGTATCCTTTACATATATGTGTAAACTATGTATACTATAGTAATCATAGTATCTTTCTTGCATTAGCTCAGGAAGAAAAAATGTTGACTAAAAGTAAAAGTAAAAGAAAGTAAAAGAAAGCAGGGCAACATCTCTTTCTGACTGAACGGCAGATCTCTTGTGAGTTTACAGAGGAATCTACATGAACAGGAAAGTAAAATAGCTTGGTTTTTGAGGGAATGAAAAGAGGTTTATCTTCTTCTCTCAGTTAAAATAAAACCCCCAGACTTCCCAATTAAGTCAGGAGTACATGAAGATTGATTAAAAATGAATAAATAGAAAATAGTAAAAAAGTTTATTTTGTACACTTCAGGATTGCCTTTGTCATAGAACTTTAAAAATCAAGATGTTTTAGTCTTGTATTCATTTTTTTCTGCTTGGTGCTGTGAGCCAGCAATCAAGAAAAACATATCAAACAGCTTGAATGATGTAAAGAAATAGGATGGGACTTTTACATTCTCTTATCAATCTTTTGATATATACAAATCAACAAAGTCCAGTCCTGTAACTAACTTGCTGGTACGTGGACTCTGATTGAGGAAGAGCTAAGTCAAGTCAAAGGACACAACAGTTTTAAGAAAAGAACACTAAAGTGCAGGAGAGTTTCATGTCTCACTTCTCCTGAGGGCATCTACTCTTTGTGGTTTCAGTTAGAGTTTTAATCTCAGTATTATATTAGGTTGATATTTTACTGAGCTGGATACATGGTTTTGATCTCCAGCTGTAAAAGAAAATTGCCCATTCCTCTCCAAAGGTGACTCTTTCACTTTAGGCCACTTTATCTCCTTCTCTAGGAACTGCTGCAATTGCAGAGATGCTCCTCACATGTAACATTAAGGCCTTATCCTTAATGATGATTGAATTGTGAGAATTCAGAAGTGAGGAACAGCTTGCCAAAATGAAGTTCATATGATCATTTTCAGAACTGTTAAAAAAAATAAAATATAAAAAATTTGTCCTTGTCTGGGAGTGAAGTCCTGGTTCTAATAAACTGAAGAAAAAAATCCCATAATTTTCATGCGTGTAATCTCTTCCTAGATTTCATGTTCATGAAATGCACCTCCACTTTCCTATCCCATATTTTAACCTGAAGTATATTACAGGTTTGAGTGTAAAATTCATATCAAGTTTGTGGTTCACCCTGAAAACAGTAGCATTTAACAATCTGTAGAGAACTGACTGAATGAAAACAAGAATTCAAAAGTCTCACAAACCTGTTTAAAAGGGCACTTATCCAAGTCATATTATGCATTATTAGTTGCCAAGGCAGATTAAATCAGTGATACATGGAACATTTTTCTAGTTTGTCTGTCTTTATATCCCATTACAATGGAATATCAGGTGTTTCCAAATGTCAATGGAATAAAAAACAAAACAAAACAAACAAACAAATCACAGAAATCAATGGATCACTGAAATTGTTTCAGGCCCTAAAATATGAATATATTCATATTTTGCAGGCCCTTCCATGCTTGTTGAAAGAAGACATTCAAAGAAATAAGCAACAGAGAAATAAAAAACTTGTAAAATTTTCCTTTGTAATTTTGATGTATATATCTTCATACAATAGCATGTGGTTTCACACATTGTTAACAAAGATGACTGACTAGAAAGATAATTTAGCCATTTATTTCAACTCTCTAGGGATAAGAATATCAATCACATCTCATGTCTGAAATAATGGGTTTGCCTACAATAACACTTTCCTTTCATTTTTCATCTCCTTTCCTTTCTTCTTTCTTTTATTTTCCTTCTCTTTCCTTCTGCTTTTCTCTTTTCCTTATCTAAGGTTATAATTTTTGATTTGTTTGTTTTCATTTGCAAATGTACTAAAACACTGGTCTTACTTCTGTGGTATACATCATAGAATCATATTATAGAACATGGATTGGAAGAGACTTTAAAGATCATTAAAGAAGGGTGTTCCAACACCTTTCCATGGGTAGGAATACCACCCACTAGATCAGGTTGCCCAGGGCCTCATTCAGCCTGGCCTTGAACAATCCCAGGGATGAGGCATCCACAATTTCTCCGGGCAACCTGTACCAGTGCCTCACCACACTCTGAATGAAGAATTTTCTCCTAACCTTTAATCTAAATCTCCCCTCTTTTACTTAAAGCCATTCACTCTTGTCCTATCATTATCTGCCCAAGCAAACAGTTGCTATATATCTTTTTTTTTTTTTTTGTCAGCCTCTCTTAAGTATTGAAAATCTGCATTAAGATCATCCCCGAGACTTCTCTTCTTCAGGCTTTATAGCTCCAGCTCTCTCAGCCTTTCTTCACAGGAGAGGTTCTCCAGCTCTCTGATCATCTTTGTGGCCCTCCTCTGCACCTGGTCTAACAGATACACATACTTCTTGTGCTGGGGACCCTAGACCTGGGTACAGACCTGGATGCAGACTCCAGGTGGAGCCTCACAATGGCAGAGTAGAAGGGAAAAATCACCTCCTATGACCTGCTGGCCACTCCTCTTTTAATACAGCCCAGGATGCAGTTCGCCTTCTGGGCTGCAAGTGCACACTGCTGGCTCATGTCAAGCTTTTCTTCCACCAGAACCACCAAGTCCGTCTCTGCAGGGCTGCTCTCAATGAATTCTTCTCCCAGTCTGTACTCATGTCTGGGATTGCTCCAACCCAGGTGTCACACCTTGCCAGGTGTCATCTGCAAACTTGCTGAGGGTGCACTTGATCCCACTGTTTATGTCATTTATAAAGATATTACACAGTACTGGTCCCAAGACAGATCCCTGACTATATACATGAATTTTGACACTGTACTAAAATAGGAGTTTGGTTTTTGTAAGGTTTTTTGATGTTATTGTTTTGGGCAAATATTTGGCTACATAAACACAGCTGAGGCTACAGTTGCTGGTCATTCCACTCTACAGAGATGATGATACTATGACTTTATTGCCAAGATAGCCATCCTCTCTGAGACAAAATAAGAATCATTAAATCACCAGTATATATATATATATATTTAAATAAATAAATCTAAATGGTAGAAAACATGAGACTGTCATTGGTGTAAACAATTTTCTTGGTAATGTTCTGAAACATTTATTTCCCCAAAAAAAAAAAAAATCTAATCCATTTTGATCAACATCTTGTGTAGTAGATGAACATATTCGCACTGTTTTGTTAGCTAACAAGACATAATTTGTCAGAAAAAAAAAAAAAACAACAACTGAAAATTAATTTACTTTTTAAAACTTGGGGAAATAAAAGAAAGTTACAGTCTTTAGTAAAACATTGTGGAGAATTAATATAACTGCAAAATCTAATCAGTTTCTTTCTGAGGCTTTCTGACACTGACTCTTTGAAAGCTGTAGTAATGCTTTCAAATGACGTATGTTTTTATTTCCCACTCTGTTGAACTTTAAGAATGCCTTAGCTGACTTTAATATCTCATAAAAGATCTGAAGATAAGTAACCTAACATCAAGAAAAATTTTGAATTCCTAGTATTTTGAAAGCCAAAGTACAATTAAAGTGAATAGCATTTTCAGGTATTCAATTCTCTCAAATTTTGTCATTAGAAAACAATATTTAAAACACCAGAAGTTGTATTCTAAATGCAATAAATAATATTGCACAATAAAGACTGTCAGCAGGTATTCAACAACTTATACAACAACAGTTTATATATACATACACAAATGTGTGTATATATATATACACGGATACATATATACAGTGGTTTATGTAATGAAGTGCTGAATTAAGGTTCAGATATTTGAGGCTGCTCAAAAACATTTGGACAGTACTTTCTTAAGTCAGACACAGTTATTGTCTGCAAGTCCTCTTAAGTTATGTGTTCCATATATTTTTGGATCTGGCACATGACTTGTATTACATGCTCTCTTTCTTTAGTCAATTTTAAGTGACCACTTCCACAGCAGAGAGAGCTGTTTTTAAAAATATGTTTTAATTTGGTTGAGTACCATATATATTCTGTTTCAAATTCTATAATTTCCAGAAAGACATGCTACTGTCATTTGTTTCACTTTACTTAACCAGCTTTTTTATGGTACTAATGTTTTTGCAGTTTGTTATTGTAGTCCTACATGTTCTGCAACAGTCTTTGAAATAACTTAGGCATTCATTTCTGGCAAGCCACAGACTATTCCACACTTTGAAATTCATAGATTTAGAAGCTCAATGTCAGATCATTTTTCATAACCCTTGTTTCCTTGTCAGCATGTCATAGCCAGTAAAGAGCTGCTAGATTAGTACAAATATATAAATCTTTTCTCAGCTTCACCTCACTGATGCTTAATACTACTTTACTACACCACTGTGCTTACTAGCTTAAAATACCTTCTGTTTGGAGAAACGCATATTTATTATTATTATTAGGGAGTTTTGGTGCAATTTCCCTGAGCACAGGCTGACAGCTTCATACTACTTCGTCATTTATCATTGTACACAAGATCTGTCAACTTGGGAAACAATTTCAATAAAAAAATTCTGCATGAAATTACTTTGTGAAAGAAAAAAAAAACCACAGTTCTGCTTTTGTATGTGCAATTCTATGTCTCTGTTTATTTATTTATTTTTGTCTACTTTTTTTTTTTCTTTTTTTTTTTTTTAATTTTGGCTGTGAAAGGTACTTAATGTACCAAAAACAATTTGTACAAGCATTATTTCACCAATTGAAAGTGTGTACGCCTTGCTGAGGTCTCCCTTATCTAACTGTTGCTAATACATTTTCATGCTGTGCTCTTATGGCTTCATTTTACAGTTGACGAGATCACCCACTCCATGCTGTGTTGGAAATGGGACCCTCGTCACTCTAGTCCACTGAGTGCACTTAACATGTGAACAACAAACAAAAAAGTTACTGCTTTAAAACATCTTCATGCCTTTGTTGCAAACTTAGCCTCAGCTTTATGGCTTACTTTAATAAACTGAAGTATAATAGCTATGTAAATCTAAAATACTGTACCTATCAAAAAGAGGTGGATTTACTAACCTGTAGGTTCTGTTGAGTTAACCTCAGAGTAGGTCAGTAACACCCTTCACATTCTTCTGAAATCTATAGCAGTTCTTCTCTGCTGACTTCATCTACCGCAAAGCTTACAATGGGAGAAACGATATCTCCTTTCCATCAAACCGCATTTTTCTCAATTTTTATTTGTTTTCTTGTACATCATACCCAGAAAGAAATCAGCCTGCAGTTAGTAAAATCAGCTGGGGCAATAATTGCTGTGAAATTATGTTCTGGACAACTGAAAAGGAAGGATCAGTATTAGAGCCCCTTGTTTTCCACTCTCTCAGCTTTTTTCTCCAGCTATGGATTTGTTGTCATCAGATGATTTTGCTGACACCCCCATAAGAATTATTATTATTATTATTATTATTTAGTCTGAACTTCCTTCATTGATTCCATTAGAGGGTATAACTGTCACTCTCAAACTCACTTACTCACATGTTTGTGGTTTCTAAAACAAATGCTGGACAGACAGACATATGCATAAAACTATGAAATATTCAGTAGGTGTATAGATGACTCAACCCAAATGATTGCATGTTGTTCTCCAAGAGTCAGTATTCACAGGCAGAGTCCTTTTTGTCTGAGAAAGCAGTCAGACTTCAATAGCTGGCACCAGAATTGCAATAAAATGCACAAAACTGGCTGCAGGCAACCTAATTTCAAGATGCGAAATCACAAACTTTTCCAAGTGTAAGCAGAATGTACTTACATACCACAATGAATGGCATCACAAGACTTCACCACTATAGCAGGCACGAGTTTTTTAGACGTCACTTCACCATACAAGGAATCAAGTAGTGTAAGACTGTTAAAAACATACACAAAGTAATTCACAGTAGCACAGGAACAGCTACGTGTTGTCATTAAGATGACAACAAAATAAAATAAAGTAAATTAAGACCTATTGGGAAAAAAAAAAAAAAAAAAAAAAAGCTATAAACAAGATGAAGAGAAAAACTGTCAATAACCTGATATGACACTGTAAACAATGCTCTCAGGATCTGTTCTTACCCATGCTTACACCCAGGTCAATAAGACTTGGCTTACCTGAACTTAATACAAGTGATAAAAGTTACTATACAATGAAAAAAAGTAGGCTGCCCAGTAAATACCAGCCAGAGTCAACATGACTTCACAATTGACACCAATTAAGGCATATTTTACAATTGATGTATTTTCCAATAAATGATCTTATCACCAGCTGTAAGCAGGCTAGTATGGGTAAACCTTAAAATCAGAATATGCTGTCCCTGGAAAGTTGTTAGGCTTTTTCATGTGATTAGACTTTTTTTTTTTTTCTTTTCTTTTCTTTTTTTTTTTTCCCCACAGCATTTTAATAAAAATAATTAAAAAAAAAAAAAAAGTTGAGAAATGCCAAAAGATACAGCATTATTTCAACTGACTTTAGATTTAGAGGCAATAACAAAGGGTTTTAAAATGCATTCATGTCATTTGTTATAATATAACTATCCTGACATGGATATAATGCCTATTACTCTAGTACCTGATTTATCGAAATAACATCTATTAGAAGAAGTTATGGTCATTTTGGTTTCAAAATAATTATTTCAAAGAATATGATAATTGATTTTTTAATAGTAAAGTCCTCTATCTCAAAGAAAATTGTAACTTTAATGATTTTCTTTTTGCTTTAATCTCTGAATTTTGGCTCCAGCAGGCAAATTTCTTCCTCCAAGTCAATTATAACTCTAAAAACAAATGAAATGTAATTAACTTTTTATTGACGCATTAAAAAGGAAATAAATAGTATAATCAGAAGTTATATGCTTTCTTCAAAGGTGTTGCTTTCAAAAACATTGCAATTAGCTAATCAGACTCACAGAAGTGGAAGAAAGAGGTGGGAAGATGTCTGTGATGGGAAAATAGGGAGTCAGTGATTTCAAACAAAAAGAAAGGAGTATTTCTTACACTGTCTAGTACAAGAGAAGCTGACTGAATTGAAACTCATAGGGGGTAAAATGCTTCTTAGCAAATTTTACAAGTCATTGCATTCCACCTGTACTTAAAATATTTTGTTACTTTACAATTCTGCTGCCCAAGGTCTTCATGTTATTGTATTATTTTGGAGCAATGCTACAGTCTTAATTAAACATTTTGGAATCTGGTGTAAATTAGTCAGTCTCTAGAGATGATTCAACTGGACTTGCAGTCTCTGGGAAAAAGAAAGTCATCATAACGGAGCTGTCAATTTTATATGACAGGCACTGAAAACTATTAGCCTTTTCAGAAATGAACTGTGAGAAGTGGATTGTTGATCTTGAAGAGCTTAGATACATATTACTTTATTATTATTATTATTTACTTTATTATTATTATTATTATTATTATTATTATTATTATTATTAAACCAACTTCCTGGAAAGTAATCTTCAGTTTGAATGACAACAATTTTGCACTTTGATAGGTAGAGTTAAGTCCATGAAGACCTTCTATTTATGATGGAAATAAAAATGAAATAATCACATGATGCTTAAATTGTTTTAACCAATTGCTAAGAGGAAAAAATAATAATCCCCCTTTAAATACCTAGAAATCATAGAATATCTGAATTGGAAGAGACAAGGATCAGAATGCAACTTCCGATTCCCCAAAGGACGATACCCCCCAACCCCAATAAATAAATAAATAAATAAAAGCTTGTCCAAGCGTTGTCCAAACACTTCTTGAACTCTGGCAGGCTCAGTTCCGTAACCAATTCTCTGGGAAGCCTGTTACAGTGCCCAACCACCCTTTCAGTGAAAAATCATTTCCTGATATCCAGTCTGTCGCAGCTTCAAGCAGTTCCCTTGGGCCCTATCACTGGTCGCCAGACAGCAGAGATCAGTGCCTGCCTCTCCACTCCCTCTCGTAAGGAAGCTGTAGATCGCAATGAGGTCTCTCCTCAGTGTCCTCTTCTCCAGGATGAACAATCCAAGTGACTTCAGCCACTCCTCATACACCTTCCCATCTAGCCAACACTTTACCACCTCTGTTGCCTGACTTTGGACACTCTCTAACAGTTTTATATCTTTCTAATGCTGTGGCACCAAAAACTGTACACAGTATTCAAGGTGACGCAACACCAGTGCAAAGTAGAGAGGTACTAACATTTAAAACATTTAAGCATAGGGTAGTAAAAAGTTAACAACTGAGGGATTGAAACGATTATTCAGTTAGAAAAATGAATAGATTTAAAGTGAAAAAATCACACAGAGAAAGTAAAACAATTATCAGGTATTTTAGGAACTTCAGTAACATTCAGCAATGTCTGCTGAGGATTTGATCAAATGGTGCCCATGTCTCACACTACCTTGGATGAAGTTAGAAAAACACAGACGAGCAATCAGACTATTTGATCCAAAAAATTACAGATCAAGGATATAATACACAAAGGAATTATTTGAAATGTAACTGTCTGGATCTAGAACAAAGAGTTTCTCTCAAGCATTAATAAGATTGCAATAAGAAGAATGGGTAATAAGAAGGAAGGACAAATGAATAGAGAAATGACACCAACCACTCATTGACCTGAATGACAATAGTGGAAAGATTAATCGTATTTTATTTCCTACTTTAAAGTAAGATGCAGAAATAAAGAACTAAGTTTAAACAAGGTAATGCAAAAAGCAGAAAAATTCTGTGTAGCAAGTCTTCTTGAACTAATTGTTATTTCTTACCTGTTATTTATTACAGCCCAATTGTGCAACCTAGTGTCACCCCACTCTAGAAAAAATGTGAGCATGTGGAGTATTTAATATAGTGAATTTGCCTAATGTAGCACAATTACAGAAATGCACTCAGTAACTTTGGTCTGATTCCCCAGTAAAGAATTCTTTATGGAGTGCCTACAAGGCACACCTGTGCCTCATTACCTGCATTGATATTTCTGCCATGTTGATTTGAAGGACAAAATAGTCTTAAGAGATTCTACTTCCATAATTGCAAAGAACACAAAGAAGCCACATAAAAACTGGAACAAAAAAAAAAAAAAAAAAAAAAAAAAAACCAAAACTCAAGAACCTGCCACACAGTATAACAGGAGGACAAAAATACAAGACTAGCTCTAACTTTGCACCTAGGAGTCTCTGTACAGCAAACAATTCCATTTCACTAACAAGCCACAAGCGTACACTTAAGAAGCAGGTGAACAAATGTAATTGTGAGAAGTACAATGATGTTTCTAAGTCTAAATTTTGTTCCTCCCAAGGCACATGTGTTCATCTATTGCATGGTATTTTTGTGTGTGGTTTTATTTTTCCCCTCTATTTTAAAACAAGTGAATGGCTTTTCCCTTAATGACCACAAAGAGGTAAAGGTTTACAGGATTCCTTTTCAGATCTGTCACACCTCTGTTTCTGTATTATTGAAATAACACAGCCATCAGAATTCTCTCTCTCTTCCTGGCTTTGATCTGGCCTGTGAAGTCAATACAGACTAAAGGCCATTAGTATTTGATAGCTGCAAAGGACTGATATTAAATACTGATAGTCCCATTATGATCTTTGGTGAATAGGTTTCCATATCAGAAAAACACAATTAGAGTTACTGCCAGCTGGCACAGTTTCAACCTCTGCTGAGGCAAGGAACAAAGAGAGACTGAAATACCCTATCATCTCTAAAGGCAGTTACTTTTACTCTGAGTACAGGTAGGTTTGGTGAGGTACCAGGGGGTAAATTTGCCCTGTGTCAGTGTCTGCTATATCCATTCCTTGCACAGAGAGAGACAAATGTAACCTCCATGACTGATGATCTGACCACTGTGACTAGTTTTTCATTCAGTTTATTTGCTCTTAAGCCTTGTTTGCAGACCACTTTTATTCTAGAGAATCAAAAATGCCAAAAAACAACCCAGGTTTTTGGACAGCTCCAGAGGTCAGCCTGTGCTGAAACTTGATATTGAAAGCACACCTCTTAACCTTTCATACTTTAATGACTGAATTTAATTCCCATATTTAAAAGCCTCATTTTTCATGGGACTGTTTTATTTTCAGTGATTTATGCATTTATTATATGAAAAAGATTCACACATTGGGACTGCACAGACATTTAAAGTGAGTGCTTTAAAAATACTCCTAGATTATACAGCTTCAGCATCCAGCAGCTGACCCACTGTATTTAACATATTCAACATGTGCATTCATACACAGACTAAGTCAGATGCAGATAGCTTTTGTGATTTGGCATTATCCTCCATGATATCCTTGTCTCTAAAAATGAAAGACATGGATCTGATGGATGGACCACTTGGTGGGTAGGGAATTGATGGGATGGTTGCACTCAAAGAGTTGAGGTCAATGGCTGAATGTCCATGGGGAGACTGGTGATGAGTGGTGTTCCTCAAAGGTCAGTATTGGGACTGGCACCATTTAACATCTTTGTCGGTGACATGGATGGTGGGACCAAGTGCACCTCAACAAGTTTTCTGATGATGCTACTTGTGTGGTGTGGTTGACATGGTGGAGGGGAGAGATGCATGGTAAGTATCCAGAGGGACCCTGACAGGCTTGAGATGTTGTATTGAGCTTATGTGACAGGGTTTTGGTAGAGGAAAGCTGCAGGCGTGGCCTCTGTGAGAAGAATCCAGAAGCTGGTCCATGTTAGATAATGGCCAGTTTCAGCCGGCTCCAAGAGCCCGCCACTGCCCAGAGCTGAGCCAATAAGCAATGTTGTTTGCGCTTCTATGACAGTATATTTAAGAAAGGAGAAAAAAACTTGTGTGCAAAAGCAGCTGGGAGAGAAAGGAGTGACAAACACCCCTGCATACACCAATGTCAGTGAAGAAGGAGGGGGAGGCGGTGCTCCAGGTACAGAACAGAAGCATTGCCCTGTGACCTGTGGAGAGGCCCCTGGTGGTGCAGGCTATCCCCCTGCAGCCCATGGGTCCCACAGGGAGCATATCTCCACGCTGCAGCCTGTGGAGGAGCCCCCGGTGGAGTAGGTGGATGTGGCCTGGAGGAGGCTGCGGCCCATGGAGAGCTCCCGCAGGAGCAGGCCCTGGGCCAGAGCTCTGGCCATGGAGAGGAGCCCACACAGGAGCAGAGGATCTGGGGCGAGATGCTGCCCATGGAGTGCTGTGCTGGAGTAATTTGCTCCTGACAGATGGAGCAGTTCTTGAAGAGCTGCTGCCTGTGGGAAACCCACATAGGATCAGTTCAGAAAAGATTATATCTCATGGGAGGAACCCCACTTTGGAAGGAAAGAGAGTGACTGTGAAGGAACGGTGGAGACGAAGCATCAGGGACTAACCACAGCCCCCATTCCACCCCATTCCCCTGCACCACTCAGGTGGAGGAAGTAGAAGAGGCTGGATAGGGGGAAGGTGTTTTTAGTTTTTGTTGTTGTTTCTCACTGCTCTAGCTTGTTAGTAACAGGTAATAAATTTCTCTAATCTCCATGGGCTGAATCTGTTTTGCATGTGACAATAATTGTTGAGTGATCTCCCAGTCCTTACCTCAATCCTTGAGCCCCTTTCACGGTATTTTCTCCCTTTTTCCTTTGTTGAGGGGGAGTGAGAGACCTGCTGTGTTGGAGCTCAGCTGCCCAGCTGAGTAAAACCACCACAGAGGTGGGCCTGTGCAAACCTCATTAAGTTCAACAAGGCCAAGTGCAAGGTCCTACATTTGGTTCAGGGCAATCCCAAGCATAAATACAGGAAAGGTGGCAAATGGATTGAGAGCAGCCCTGAGGAGAAGGACCTAGGGGTGTTGCTTGATGAGAAACTCAAAATGAGCTGGCAATGTGCTCTTGCAGTCCAGAAAGCCAACCATATCCCAGGCTGCATCAAAATAATCATGGCCAGCAGGTTGTGGTAAGTGATTCTCCTCTTATGCTCTTGTGAGACCCCACCTGGAGTACTGCATTCAGCTCTTGTCCAGCACAAGAAGGACATGGAAGTACTAGAGTGCATCCAAAGGAGTGCCATGAAGATGATCAAGGGGATGGAACACCTCTCCTATGAACACAGGTTGAGAGAGCTGTGATTGTTCAGCCTGGAGAAGAGAAGGCTCCAGAGAGACCTCATAGCCATCTTTCAGTACCTAAAGGGGGCCTACAGGAAAGCAGGAGAAGGACTCTTTGTCAGGGAGTGTAGTGATAGGTCAAGGAGTAATAGTTTTAAACTAAAAAGGGTAGGTTTAGATTAGATATTAGGAATAAATTATTTACTCAGAGGGTGGGAGGCACTGGAACAGGTTGCGCAGAGAAGCTGTGGATGCCCCCTCCCAGGAAGTGTTTAAAGCCAGGTTGTATGGGGCTTTGATCAACCTGGTTTATAAGAAAATGTTTCTGCCCATGGCAAGGATTTTGGAGTTAGATGATCTTTAAGGTCTCTTACAACCCAAACCATTCTATTATTCTATGATTCTACGATTCTATGATTCTATGATTCTATGAATCATAGGAAAATGTTTATAGGAAAATGTTTCTGCCCATGGCAAGGAGTTTGGAGTTAGATGATCTTTAAGGTCTCTTACAACCCAAACCATTCTATTATTCTATGATTCTACGATTCTATGATTCTATGATTCTATGATTTAGGGCTGAACAGATAAAAACTGATTGAAAGATGCACAGAAATGCACAGAAATGGAACTGACTTACTAGCAACTTCTAGTCAGCTCCCTTTCCAAATAGCTGCACCAAGGCAATGCAGCCTTAAAAAACAAGCACCACTTTGAGAAGTCAAGTGCACGGTGAGAGGGAGAAACAGGCTGTGCAGAACTGTATTGGACTGCAGGAGGGGCACGACAAGTATTGCTGGTTCAGCTACCCTGGTGTGACAAGTAGCATAGATAGAGGGAAGCCTCTAAACCTCAGGGTTTCTGCATGTCCTTCTGCTCACAAGTTCCTCTGCTTCACATTTTGGTGTATAGTCTGAATTACATCTCCACACTTTCACTTTGAAAACATCCCACTTAAGAATATCAGTTCTGGAGGTGTGTGTGGCTGATTTGTCTTTAAAACTGGCAGAGTCTGACATGGAATATACTTCTGTATATACTCATCGCAGTCTACAACTTCCTCGCGAGGGGAGTTGAGAGGCAGGTGACCTGTTCTCCGTGATAGGACCCATGGGAATGGTGTTAAGCTGAGGCAGGGGAAGTTTAGGCTGGACATCAGGAAGAGGTTCTTCACCGAGAAGGTGGTCGGACACTGGAACAGGCTCCCCACTGAAGTAGTCACTGTACCAAGCCAGTCTGAATTTAAGAAACGATTGGACTGTGTGCACTTAGTCACATGGTCTAAAATTTCGGGTAGACCTGTGTGGTGCCAGGAGTTGGACTTGATGATCCTTATGGGTCCCTTCCAACTTGGGATATTTTATGGTTCTATGATTCTATGATTTATGTATGGGTATGAGGATTGGAATGTTAGGAACACGCAGAAGGAGAGTTTTGTCTCAAGGTGAATCAATTTAACCATGTGAATCAATGCTCAAAGGAACCTAAACATTAAAGGAGAGTGTGCAACATTTACACAAGAGTCTTAATTACAATTTCAGTCATCATTACCTTAAATATTAAAGAGAGGTTAATAAGAAAGACTTGCTGCTAATCACATGCAGATTCAATGCCAAGGAATTTCAACATGAAATACTTTATTGTTTCTGCCTGCCTGGAAAGGAATTTAAGATTTGATTCTGCTATGGCCTTATATACTTGGTGGAAAAGCAAAAGATCTAAAGGTTTAATCTAAACAAGCTTCTATCTACCAATGTCTTACATTTTCCCTCCCTAGCCTGCCCTCAGAAGGTAAAAATAAATTGCTGGAATCTTTGGAGACCATAAGTACTTGCTGATGGAGCAGCACCTGAAATAAGGGAAAAAAAAAAAAAAAAAAAAAAAGATGAGAAAATCTGCTTTGCATCATCTTTGTTGACTGGGAATTCATTTGTATATATGTGCTACAAATCACTATCTCCACCAACTGCTTGATATGGAAAGAGGAAAATGACATTAGTAATGTATGACCCTGAGAGTAGAGGAATTGTAGCTATTTACATCAGTTGTCAGCAACCTGCTGCTTGTTTGTGATGTTGCTGCATGGATATAGATAACCTCTCTGAAACATTAGCTGAGACAAAGCAAGTAATTCTTTGTTGACACATTGTCAGTTTCTAATTTGTTCTCAAACTGTGAGGTAAATCCTCCATCTCCACTGGAAAAGGGTCCGCTCTATCTCACATCAGGCTTTCTGCCCTTTTCACTTTCTATTCTCAGCTGGAAATGTAGTCGAAAAGGAGTTTCCTGCCCAGAAACTGATAAAATATACCAACAAAATTATCTGGAGAGTTTAACCTTAGCTGTGGTCCCTTTACATCACCCTGAATAAAACCACAGAGTAATGCAGAAAGGAAACTGTGATCCTTATTAGTGCAGCATCAGAAATCAGGACGGCTGCTTTTGCAAGGGACAGAGATTATCCCATATGCTCAGAAAATGTGGCTTTATCTAAGGAAATAAATGACTCAGAGTAAGGTATTGGTGAGTGAAAACAAAAACCTGAGAAAGAAAATCAGAGTGATGACTCTTCATGAAACATCGCTATGTCAAGAAGATATGGCAAACATTGTGGCAAGGGCTTCCTCCGATTTTCATTCCTACTTTGTGATGTATTTGAGGACACTACAATACAAATACAGTAAAATGTGATGTGCTAGGAATTTTCTTGCACAGAGATTGACCTGATTACATTTCACTAGGCATAGGAGCTCATTCTTCTTTCTGACTGCTTCTCAGATATAAGACTGACAGCTGGACTCCATCACTTGGATTAATGGGTTAAAAGCTGACATCTTTTTAGTATTTTGGACTTTATTTTCTTTATCAGCTTGACTTTCATGCTCAGAGTGCACTTGCCACAATATTCTTTTAAAAGTACACTTGTCAGGGTCCATTTGCTACTAGCTACCTTGATGGTGACACCAGCAATGGCTGTGGTTTACCTTTTGACCTTAGAGAGGCAGCAGATGGGCCCAGTAATAAATCCCGATTATTAGTGAAAGAGCCAATAGCTTGGAAAGACAGAAATAAAAGTCAGGCAGTTTTACACTGCAGTTCTTGTTATCTGCTTTGATATGGAGTTGTGGGCCATGTCAGGGGCGATGATGAGCAACCTCAGCTGCCTGCAACCCTTTGCTCTCCAGCAGTGCATGCTGTCGGCCTTCTCCTCCTGCCTTCCATCCCTCCTCCCTTCTTCCCCTGGCAGAAGTGATTCCAGGTGGATACCAGACTGCATCCCCTGCCTGAGTCAGCTTAAGCATCTGAGTCTGTGATTTAAAAGCAGCCATGAGGACGGTAAGATCCTTTAAGGTAGACAAGAGGCAGCCAGAGCTCTGTTAGTATCTGTGTGATAATGGCTGCTGTGTCATGAAATGGCAGCCTCCTTGAGGAGGGTATGAGGGACTGCAATGGCTGTCAGAAGGAGTCCTCTCTCTGGTCAGCCTGGGTTTGTCAAAGGATGAGGAAATTTTGCTGAGACATTTTAAATAGTTCTAAAATATTTATATGACAACAACAAGAACAATAATAATAATACATGATCAATATAATATATAAACATACAAAAAATATATAGTAATGAATAATAATGAGGAAACCACTAGTCTGCTCTCCTCAGTGTTCCAGACACTGGGATTTGTAGGACATTTGGACAGGCCCGCCCACATTCACAGCCCTTCAGCTGGAACTGAAGTGTAAGGCCTAAGCTGGGCCTCATCTATGGAAAACCTGATACAGAGCCACATCAGTGCCCTTTGTGGTTCAGCTCAGGCAAATATTTTCAATTTTTGGAATAAATATGTGTATGTTTTATTTTTATTTATTTATTTATTTATTTATTAAGTGTGTAGTCTGATGAGAGAATTTTCTCAATTGTTTCTAGGCATGTTAAGTAATTTATATACACACACCCTCCAGTGAAATTCTTGGTAAACTGCGGTTTTGCACAGGTAAAGACTCTCAAATCTTTCTTTATATAGACACAAAAAGGTGCTTATAGTAACATAGCTACGTAATCCAAACTTCCAAGATCCTGTTCCTACATGCATATACTTACAACTTACATATTCTCAGCACTTATATAACCCCGTGTAGGATAATGATCAAACAATTGCTGTTTTAGTCAAGTATTAGACATTAATTAAACCACTTAAGGATATTTATTTAAAAAAATAAATATTAAAATATTTAATATTTCCCTAAAATTTCTAAATATAGTTTTTGACATTTTCTTTTTTCATTTGCAAGAAAGATGAAAAGTGGGGGGGGGGGGCGGGGGCCG
>CM021732.1:48937382-49002214 GCA_011075105.1 Heteronetta atricapilla
CCCCCGAAAAGTAGCATTTTTGCTCTGAGTCTTTATGATAAAAGGAAAGGTGAGTAATAAGTAATTTTGTCTTCTCCTGAGCCCAGGTTTTTGTTGAAGGTTTGAAACAGCTGACTTTTTCCATTCAGTGCTGGTTTTTTAATAGATACAGAAATTGTCTTAAAAAAAATAAAAATAAAGATAAAAAAAGACACCATTTACAGTAGTGGTCCAGTCCCACTCCTTTTCTGTCTGTCAGCAGTACTGCTTAATGTGAGTATTGTGAACAGACTATGACTTTTAAACCAAATAAAAGAAAATTTCACACTTTTCTGTCATTTACTAGTAGGAATTACTGTATTTTTCCTGTCTTAATATGTCAGCAATTAAAAAACTATTGGGTTTCTTGCAAGTGATTGCCAAACGAATATTGATTTCTTCTCTTCTTTTTGCTTTCCAATAAATCAGTCATTTAAAATTCCAGTGAATTACCAAGCTATTCCTTTCTCAAAAAGCTAAGTGTGATAATTAGGACAACTTTGATTGTTGGCTGAATTGACTTCAGAAATACGTTGAAGAAGGGTCAAAAAGCTAAAAAAATATGTAATTTGTTTTAAAAATTGCGAAACTCTTCAGAGGTGATATTTTTTTTATAACTTTCATAAATATTATTCATTTACCTGAGTAGAACTTTTCTGTAAAAAATAACAGAATAGCAAATATAAAATAGGTAGTTTTAGATGTAGTACTGTAGCTTATGTTAACAGGCATACCAGTAAAATCAATTTAAGATGCCATTTTCTATCTCTATATAGTGTAAATGAAGAATACATGTAGGAATTTGTTAACAGCAGAGACAAGATTACTGCAAAATTATTAATACCTAGTGGTTTTACTTTATCAGTCACAAGTTATATCAATCATTTCATTGACAGCACAGAAACAGAAGCTCTACTGTTTGGGAGAAGAAAGTGTATGTGTATATGTGTGTGTTCCATATAAATTACCCAGGTGTTTTAATACATCCAGGTGTTTTTTTATTCCTTTTGGAAAAACAGAAAGGAAACAACCCAAGGGCTAATGTTCTAATTATCAGTGGCTGTGCAAGCCTCCAAAACCCATGTATTCTATAACCCCTGGAAAAATTCTGACATGTTATAAACTGGCTAAATTAGCTTAAATCAGTAAACAAACAAATTGGTGCCAGCACAAT
This sequence comes from Heteronetta atricapilla, assembly GCA_011075105.1. Lineage (NCBI taxonomy): Eukaryota > Metazoa > Chordata > Aves > Anseriformes > Anatidae > Heteronetta > Heteronetta atricapilla. The sequence goes on from CM021732.1 coordinate 48,938,575, forward strand.
AGTACAATAATGCAGTGCATACTAAATGACTTATTTTCCTAATGCCAAAATAACTGTATTAAACAATGCTAAATAATCTTGATTTTTCCATATGTAATTTGAGTCAGAAGTTTCAAAAAGTCATAGTTCCTAATCTTTAAAGAACAGTAGAATGTCAGATTTCTTAGAAATTTCTGGATAATTAAAACCCAAGTCATATATGAATCAAGATATAAAAAATAAAACAAATTTCATTATTAAAAACAAACAAACAAAACCTACCATGATAACTATGAAAGCTTAGGTGCATGATTATTTTAGTTTAAGACAGTAAGCCAACTTATTTGGGAGGGTAGATCATATTGGTCTAAACAGGTAATATTGAAGTAAGATGTATTTGAGAGGGATTGTTGTATATGCAACAGAGAGGGACAGAAAGGGTGGGGATTGCTTATATAGGACAAAAAGCACAAAAAACATTAGAAAATGTAAGACACTCCACATTGTTCTTTAGAATCAATGGTATATGCTTCAAAATATAACCAAAAGCGTAATTTTTACCTATTACTTCTTGATGGCTATCATCTTTTCTCTTCTATATTGGAAGATACTGTGAATAGTTGAATTTTCTGTTTGAACAAAAGATAATATCCAATGTAAATTAATCACTGGTTGTAGAGGTATGGGGAGAATGTTGCAGGAGACTTTCCTTTGACTGTTATGCATATTATTACTATTATTTTTGCAGTCACAGGTTATGTAAGCATAATCATTATATAGGATTTAGGTAATAGACCTCTGTAGTAACCTCTGTGGGTGTTAATATAACATACTCTTTAACATACTCTTTTTACAGAGACAATCAGTTGTAAATGGAACTGAATGGAACTGAGTTTTGCAGGATACTATAAACTGTAATTTCATGAATTTTTAGTTACTCTTAGTTTTTAAACCTAAATATTTTTATACTATCTTGTGTGGGTAAAATCTTTACAACTTCATTTTTCTTTTATCACCATAATGATATCTGAGCTATCAGAATGTTGTGTACATGCTCTTTCATCTTTCTTTTGTTTACTCAATGTATTGATATTAATCTCTGTACTGGAATACGCATCATCACATTTATGCACTAACATGAAGTCAAAACAACATGTCTCAAGTATTTGCATCTTTCCGAATTCAAAATGCTTTTCATGACCAATATGTAAGCTTTTCATATTTGAAAATTACACAGACACACACATAAACAGAACTATTAAGGAAACTCTGTATATATTAGTGAATACCTTGTTTTCTACTTCTGTCAATAACATGCCAATTTTGACCACTGGAAACTGAGTATTTGCTGACATAAATAAAATATGCACATGAATTTGTGCTTTAAATGAGAACCGGTTTGTTTACAATGTTGTGTTCTTTCTTGTCTGCATTTAGCTACAATAGCATATTTCTCTATGTGAAACTGAATAATTAATTGCCCCAGTGGTGCCATCAGGAAAGTGTTTTCACTTGCTGTTTCTGGAGACTCCATTGCTATTTAGTACTCATGAATATGTCAATAAACATACATGGTTGAATACAGCAGAATATATTTCTTTTAGATACTTCACAGTCTTTTTCTAAGAATATAAGAGTTCTAAACTGCTGGTGTTCTTTGTGCTGTAACAGAGTCCTTAACTCTAAATTGTTGCATCCCTACACCATGATCAATATGTTGAGAAAGGAAAATACTACTGGTAGTCTTACTAAAACACATCTGTACCTAAAAGAAATAATATATGTTAATAATGAAAACAAAACAAAACAAAACAAAATAAAAACCTTGGTTGATCTGGGAAAAAGCAGCATACAGCAGCAATACAGCATTTTTTTATTTATTTTTCATTTATTTATTTATTTTGAGGAGCAGGGATTTCTGTATGGCTTCCTCAAGTTTAGTTGCTTCTTCTTCATCATCATGTTTGATCACCTTTTCTGAAGGAACATCCCACGTATTTATTGGAACTGCCCACCCTGCCTATTAATCAGGGTTTTTCCTCCTAGTTATTCAACATGCAGTTTTGTATCTTTTCCACGCTAGCTTTATGCACACTAGCTTTATTCCACACTAGCAACATGCAGCACAGGTATGATCATGCGTAGTTTACCATGACTTTTCCATGTCTTCTAACAGCTGTAGTGAATGTCAATAGGTATATAAATTAAGCTATCTATCTCACAAAGTATTAAACTCATTTAGGAATTAACTGCCCTTTTTCAGTCAGCTTTCTGGTACACAAATTACAAAATGCAGAGAAATGGCTCCACACCACATAAAAAGACAAAGCTCTTGATAGAGGATCCTGGTTGTCTGCACAGAAATCATTTATCCTATAGGATCTGCCCATGATTACTATGTAGCTGATCCAGTTTCACAGTGTACTTTTTTGTTTGTTTGTTTGTTTGTTTTCTGGTCAAAAGTATCTGGTCTTGATGTACCATTGAGAATACAGTCTGTACTACTCATTCAATAGCAATGTTGATTAGCTGCTGTAACTGGCCTGTACCTTCTTTTACATCTCACCACTCAATGCTATTGAACACAAATGGTCTCTGTTCTATGAGAAGTGAAGTTGCTTCTCATTGTCATTATTATTTTGATGTATTCATGCTTGGGAGACCAAGTGGAAAGGGAAAGTTTGCTTCTGTGTTCATTTTCATGTTACTTATTTGACAGCTACTGTACTGTTTCACAGAATACAGCACATCCACTGGCGTTCCTCTATGCATACTTTTGATGGTGGATTTTGAGAGACAGAGACAGAGAGAGATATTCTTTGTGTGTTTCATCCCTTGTAACATCCCTTGTTTCATCCCTATTTTGATGTAACTTGACAAAGATTTTCTGCTGAGGTAACAACAGAATTTTTCAGGGAAAGCGAGAAAAGCTCATTTTTCCTCGTTCTGAGAAATCCAGTAAGTGGGAACAAGAACTACACATGTTTAAACCCAAAAGCATGCTTTTATTTTTAACAAAAAGGACAGGTGAACATTGGGATGATTGTCATTGCTGTTGTAAGCTCAATCTTAATGTATAATAGCTTCACTTGAATAGTGAAAAATTTTGCATAACTTAATACGTAACATTGCTGACATGCATTCAGTTTCCTGATATTTATATTATATATATGCTATTTTGCAGTTTATTATTGTGCCTCTTTAAAGGAATCAGATAAATATTTTTTACAACTGCACTTTGCTACCCTGTGCACTATCTCCTTCTAGAGATGTAATTTAGCCATTTTGTATGTTCTGCTGTTCTCACCATTTTATAAAAGCCACTTCTGTTTATCAGATTGTAAGATTCTTCCATTAAATCAACACAAAATGGTATCCTCTTCTTCAATCATCACTACAAGCAGATTATTAGTTCACAACTTTAACAGGCTTACAAATTGTGCATACTACACACAGACCATCATATAATCCATAAACTTCTGATCAATTTTTATTTTTTCTTGGGAATTAAATTTTCCAGCATTTGGTCATCGTATATTCAGGACAGACATTTATTCATATAGACAGTAACCTACTTTTCTATTTCCTTAACTTAGGTCTCATACAGTGTAATACTAAAAGTTTACAATGAATCCAAAAAAAATTACCATTTTTCTTAAAGAAAAAAAAAAGTAACATACAAAAATCTAACTGTTCAGTTCAAAAGAAATGAAAAAGTCTGAAATGAAGTGTAAAAAAAACTTTTAAAGATAGAAGTCATAAGACTTCTGTATTTAGTTATGCTATTAAAAATAAAGGTGTCTGTTAACTCCCTACAAACATTTGAAGGATAACTTGAAAACCAAATATTCAGGTAGTGAAACTCAAGTAATAGTGCTGTTTTTTAAATTTACTTTCATATGTGATTTTAAGAAAATGCTTCAATATAAACTCTGTTTACTGTTTGCATAAACTTATTTTAGAAGTTTCAGGCTAACCCACTGCTTTTTAGTTTGATGCTGCAAAGACTCATATCTTTATTTGAGTTAGTCTGAGTTAGTTTATTTGACTTAGTCTGTTTTATGGTGGACTGGATGAATGACTTGGTTGTTTTCTTAACTGTAAAGTTTAGTTTTCCAAAGACAGCACTGTTTATGTTCCAGATATACCTGTTTTCTACTCTGTGAAGGTTAGATGTCCTTGTATTGCAGAGAGCCTGTAAGCATTGTAATGACAGCCATGGTTTCTATCCCTATTCTTTTAACTCTCAAATGTAAGACAATACTATAAATGGCCAAATTACAAAGTTAAAACAATGTTAAATGTCATGTGCTAAAAAAAAAAAATATATCTCCAAATACTGTTAAATCATTAGGTGCCTGAAATAGAACATTAAAACAGAATAATAAACTATAAAGCACAGAAGTAATGGTCATATGTTGTACCCTTATTTTTGGCTATGTCAGAGAAGCTACATATGCAGGTGAGTTGGCAACCAGAACGCTTAGGTACTCTTAGCTACATTTATGCAACTGTGCATGCATTTGCAATGAAATGAACATTTTTTCAACAATTATGAATACTCTAGCATTTTTATCACAGCATTAAAAATAATAAATATTAATAATAAATATCTCACAGCAAATATTGTCTGACAGGAGGGACAAACTTCCCCAGAATAGAAGGTAACAAAATGTCAGCTCTATTTGTACAAGAACTTTAATTTTCAACTAAGCAATCCCATGTACTAGGAAAAGAAAATCTTTTCAATTTGGAGGACTTTGACAAATATTAATATATCACAGTTGCAATGGGATTCATTTGTGCTGTGGAATCCAAGAGGTCAGTACATCTGTAAAGACTTATAGTACTTAAGAGATGATCGTACAAGACATATGGTTTAATCATGATGTATTTAAGCCTTTTTTATCTGCTTAAGAATTCAATGTTTTTCTTTCTCTAATTTAAGAAACTGCTATTCCTTTCAACAACCACAAAAGTATTAATACAGAAACCACAATGTATTAAAAATGGCTTGAGAAAAATCAGTTACATAACTATAATTGATTACAACTGTGATAAAATACATAATGATTTCAGTGTTAATCCTTATATACTTGACATCACACTATAAATTGCTATATATGGGTGGCTTTCATATAGAATCTCATTTATATCACAGTAAATCCTCAGAGGAAGATAATGAAAATGTGGAAGGACTCTGTGATTTATATCTCAGCATTAATATGTTTAGCAGTTTATTTTGCTAAAACTATGCCCTCATACTAATGGTCATAACCATTGTTTCACTTTTAGAATGCTAACACATGCATCTCCAGTGTTACATGAACTGTGGTGGAAAAAGCCTGCTAGGGTTTTAGGTATCTGCTGTTGTCAACTTGATTTTCATCATTGCCATACACTCTCTCCATCCTCACTGATGGCCAGCTGTTGATAAAGGAAAGTGGTGATCACAAGTTTTAAGAACACTCTTCATGTTATGGAAAACAGTCTACTTAAAAGTATCTAATTCAGAGAGATCCTGGATGTGTTGCATAGCACCTTTTCCAGGTGGGCTCCTTTTGGCATGATTTGGAATTGAATGCTCAAGTGCATAAGTGTAAATCAAGTACAGACAGATACATGAAACAGAAGTTGGAGCAGCATGTTCTACTCTATAGGAAGCAGCATAGCACAGAATATCAAAGATGAAATAATTCCTTTTACTACCCAAGGAACTACCCTAAGAATATTGAAGGTTATTAGATAATTAAAAATACATAAAATTAAACGTTATTAGATATCCTTGCTCATAGATTATCTTATTATGCACAGGAAAAAAAAAAAAAAAAAAAAAAAAAGTTAATGCAAGATTATTTACTTGCAAAGCCATAAACAAAGAGTTTAGTCTTTAACAAGTCTATAAATAAACCAAGAAAGAAATATATTTTGTTATGGAACACCCATATGTTAATACATAGTGTGGACAGGAACATGAATCTTAATTTTGCTTTGTTTAAACAGTTTATCTCAAGTAATCTAGGATTTACTTTTATTCATTAACAAGATGATTTTTCATAGTGTTCATTAATATACATTTAAAACATCCTTTTCTAAAGGAAGACAATATTAGCTAGAATACATATAAAAGTTTAAAAGCTGTGATTTAAAAATGCGACTAGTCATATGAAATTCATAGTTTAATCTCAGAGCATAACCATGTCCACTAACACATTGCAATGATATGCATTATGATATACTTCAAAAGAGAAAGAAAGAAGAAAGCAAGGAAGGAAAGAAGGAAGGAAGCAAGGAAGAGAAAGAGAGAAAGAGAGGAAGAGAGACAGAGAGAAAGAAAGAAAGAAAGAAAGAAAGAAAGAAAGAAAGAAAGAAAGAAAGAAAGAAAGAAAAAGGGAGAAAGAAAAAGGGAGACACTAAAGGAACAAAAAAATTTAAATGACATTCTAATTTGAACAGAAGCTGGAATGGTGCTCCAATATCTTCTTTAGCTGAATCATGCGTTATCATTCTTCATTTTCCTACATGGTTTATATATATTGATCAACTGCTTAGGAAAATCTTTTTTTTTTTTTTTTTTTAAATAATATTTGATTACATGCTGTAACCATGTAATCAAATCAATTGTCATTGTTATTTGTTAATAACATTTTTAATAACAAAAGCTGTCATGGTTACAGAAGTGATTTTTTTAATAGAACAAAAGAAAAAGTCATTTTGTGTACCACCACCTAGACACTGTCTACTTTCAGTGACTGTGACATGTTTATGTATGTCCACTTCATCAATTAGAAACAAATAACCCAGAAAGGATGTACTCTTAGCATCTAAGTAAATAATGGAGATGGATAAATGAAAGTTACTAAATCAAGATGAAATAAATTTCTAAAGCTGCGTCAGCTGTGCTTTTATGCCCAAGGAAAACAAAATTGATCACCTGGTCACAACTCAAGGTCAAAGGTTTGAAACAGAGCTGCTGAGACTTAGGTAAATGACATGTTTAAAATAATAGGATAAGAGAAATTTTAATCTAGAAGGAAACAAAAGCAAGGAATATGTGTATAGAGGGCAGTGTGATATTGAGAATTTAAATAAGACTTATTTCCAGAAGAAAGCAGGGAGCTTGACATAAACAATATTTTTCTCAGGATTAACTTATTGTATAACTTAACATTATACTTCTGAATCAAGTTTTGATTACAATGTGATCAAATAGCAGTGCAAATTCTATATGAATTTCTGATAAAAATGAGGTTGTCAGTGGTCTAAACTAACAATAGATTAGTTCCCCATAGATTAGTATCCCATTCAGCTAAAGGGATATCAATATAATTATTAATTGCTTTTTTATTTCTTCTTTTTAGTCCAGATAAAGCATAGTTGCTGTTTTTTTGTTTGTATGTTTGTTTGTTTATTTTTAACTGCTATCACTTTTCAGACTAAAATATTTACTGTATCACCTCCACTAGCAATAAAACATCTCTGTTATATTTCAAAGATTCATCATCCAACCAAGCTAGGATTCTCTATTTTCTCTGAAATTTTTGTCTCCCACATGACAGTAAAATTTAAGTCCCATCTCCAGGTTCACCATTTATTAAATATTTTAGCCAGAAAGAAACATTAAGAAGGCCTACAGACTAGGGACACAATTTAAAACCTCTAAGAAAGAAAATATCTTATTAATTCATTAAGTCAAACTGCTTGTATCTACACTTGTATGACTAGAATTATGGTTCATTAACTTCATTTCTTTATATGAGTTAATTAGCTCAGAGGAGGCCAGAAATTAATTACCAGCTTATATAGTTTGTGCAGAATGGCATTCTGTTTATTTAGTTTCTCCTATTAACTTTTAATCTCTTCAAACAATAAAAGAGGTAATTAGTATTTTATAAACAAAAATGAATGCAACAAAGGCAAATAATTTGCCAAATTGTGAGATTCCTGTGTAGAACCTGATAGTTGTGTAGTTCAAGTTACAGACCTTTTCACTGTTAAGTATAAGCAAAAGGAGATTGAAAATGTAGGTAGTCTCAAGGCAGGGTCATACAATCCATCATTATAGAAGAGCTACCTACTAACACCTCACAGAGCAAAAAAACTAGCCTTAAAAAGTTTCCAGCTGTTTGAAAATAATTGCCCATGTATTCAACTACAGTAACAGTTATAGCTAGCTTTGCTAAGGTGAACAGGATGATACAAAACAGGAACACCTAATGAAGCATATTTCATTCAAATAAATAAATAACCACAATAAAATATACTATACAACTGTGATGCTATCAAAAAGTTACATGTTGCCACCATGTCCCATGTTTAACCAGAGTGTGTTTCAACAATAAACATAATCTATTATTATGTTCAGCAGCCTGTAGGATACAATCTAGAATGTTCATAAAATATATTGATATTTAAGGTTTTTTGTTTTGTTTTGTTTTGTTTTTCCTATGCAGAGATGGAATATATGATGCTCTTGGTATTTTTTTTTTTTTGGCAGTTTTGTTAAATACATGGTAAATGTACAAAGATACAGAGCAGTGTAAATTTTTATCACCGTATTTTTTGATTATATGACTAAGCAAATGCAAATATGTGTCAAGCATGTTACAAAGGAAATATTTCAGGAAGTTCTTAATGAGAGCTTTTTTATTTTTTCTGGGACTATTTATTCAATTCCCTGCATCTGCAAAAGCAGGTGCCTTTATCGAACTCTACAAAATCCAAAGAGAGTCATAAAAGCCCTCTTTAAAAAATCTAAAACCATCATGAATTTAAAGTCTGTATCTTGAGACATTCATGACTAAAAGAATGCTGTGGGTCACATTGAGAGGTAAGATGTTTAAATAGACACCTATTGGTGTCTATTTAAAGTTCCAGTCAAAGCCTGCTGTATCTGGTACTGCAAAGCTGAGAATTGCTAATATTTTTACATTCAGAAAAGCTGTCAATACTGTTATAATCTTACCCTGCCTTAGTCTTTGGCTGTGTGGAACTTGTGGAAGCAAAAAGATAAAATATTGAGGGGTTGTTTATTTAAAAAGACATTGTTTGAGGCCTTTTAAAGAGCAAGGTGAGTCTAAAAAGGCATTGACAGCAGAACATTGACCAGATGCTTCAGGTGGAGAGACAAAAAACATTGTTATGATATGGTTCTATAATTCATCATTTATAAAATAAAATTCCCTACATACAGAAAAATCAGAGAGGTGGTTTTGGGAGGGGAAGGAAAAGGTGTGTTGGCTACATTAAGTATTGACCAGTTAAACCCAGTTAAATGCTTTATTTATTTATTTATTTCCTAAGGTCAAATAATATTTACTAATATATTAATAAAATGTCAGTCTTTGAATGTTGAGCATAGAAGACAAAATACCATGTCTAAAGGTGTTTTACTAATTTGATAAAACCAACATAAAAAAACTTTGCTAGAGTTGCTAAATATGAAGCAAAACACAGGTCTTCCTTATGCACAGTGCGGCAAGTCTAAAGTTCTGATAAAGTCAAATGAAAAAGTCTTACTGACTAAAAAGAGACAAGGATTTCCCCCGGTGAAATCCTGCATTTTACTTCAGAGTTCTGTCAGACTTCTTTTTCACTTAAGCTAAAAGATAGAAGTGTCTTTTCTCTTACTATCTCTTTTTTATCTGGTACAATATCAGGTCAGTACATGACATAAAATGAAGTAACATTTGGAATAAATAATAGAAATCTTCTGCTACAATTAAAAACAAACAAACACAAACAAACAAACAAAAAAAAACCTTTTCTGAATGATAGGAAGATAATATCTAATAAGCTTTATCTTTGCATAAGTAAGAAAAAAATATCCATAGTAATTAATGCCATTTTCAAAGCTATAGCAACAAAGGAACAGACTAATTTCTCCAACATGTTAGAAACTTTGAAAAGTAAAGGAATTAGAAAGGATTTCAAGGTATTCAGTGACTCCTGAAGCTGACTGTATCATTGCTTCATCACTAAAACAAAATATTCCCCATTATCTGTTTGGTGTACACAACAGTTTCCTTTGGAATTATTTAAATCATCATAGTTAATTTTAGCCTCTGACTATAGAATACAATTTTCCTTTCTCTGGCTGCCTTATATTTTATTCTGCTTATGTCTTAAAATCCTCTTGATGTGAAACAGCTGCCATCTTCAACCTGATTAACAGATAGGCATGGGTTTTTTATTGCCAGCATTAGCTTTACGGCACAAATCACAGGGCTTCAAAAGGCTGAGGAAATAAGACTGCTCACAACTATTACAAATGATTTCAAGAATTTCACCACTCCTAACTGGTGCTGCCTTTGCATATGATTTTTCAGATGATTCCGGAATATGCTGAAATGTTGTGTCAAGTTGATTTCTGTAGTTCTGATGAGAAACAAAACACAAGCTCTCATCTGAACTCAGTCCTGGACAACAGGATATGTATACTACATATATATTTTTTATTTTCCTCTATTATTTCAATCTATAGATGCCATTATCATGCATGTTTGGGGGTAAAAAGAAGGAAAGTGATGTCTTTTTAATTTTTATATTATTTATTTCTTCTAATATTAAAATGGTATTGCCCATATAGAGAAAATGAAATAAAGATCTAATATAGAAGCCCGGGGCCTTCTGCATATTTGTATAAATATTTTTGCACCATTTAAGGCAAGTCAGAAGTTTTTGCAGAAGTTCTTTTGTCAGTCAGTTCAACATTTTCCACTATTGTCATATTTCATGATTTTTTTTCTCACTGTTCATTACATTTTTTCTATTCACATGCTAATCATTTGTCTACTGATAACAGTTGTCTACTTACAATAATTTCTTATAATTTCTGAGAAACAGGAAATGTGTCAGCCCTTCCTCACCCTCATCTCCCTCTATGACCCGGAATCTTTTTTCTTTCAGTCTAATCCAGAGACTCCTTCCAGTCCCACCATCCCCCACAAATATTCTACAATCAAGTCCTCTCTGGTCTTTACTGGCATCAAGAACAGTTTTAAAGCTCAGTACTTAGTACTTAGTACTAAAACTTAGTACATAACTTGCACTTTACTTACTAATCTCTGTCTTCTGTTTCAGGTACAGCTATCACCTCTGCATATGTCAGTACTGTATTTGAGTACTCAGAATCTCCCCTGTTCAAAGGAGTCACACTATCACCTGTATATATAGCTAAGTATTCAGCGTAGTTTTCCTCATCTAAAAAGAATTATTTCCTCTGTCAGGCTCTTTATCTGAACACTTCAACCAAATACCCATACCTTACTTATCGCCTTATATCCTAGCTTAGCACGTTTAAAACTCTAATGTGCCTGACCAGCTTGCCCCCCCTCACTTACTGCTGTGCCTTCATTCTTCCGTGAAGCATTCACAGAGGCTAATCTCAAACACTGAGGCATCTTCCACTTCCTAGCTAGCTTTAGATGAACAGCTTGGCTCAGTTTTTTGCTTTTTCTCTAGGCACTTTGCATGGCTGGAGTTTCTCATATTTTGTTTGTTTTTTCTTCTTTTCCTACATTTGCCCAATTATTTTGTAAATTACCTCCACTTTCAATGGATAACACCTGTTTGCATCTTTCTCCCAATCCAAATGGCCCCATATCTCTTCTTCCTTTCTTCTGCCACAAAAAAATTTTCATCTTCTGCACAGAATCTTTTCTGAAACAAACACACTTGTCTTTGGCCAGAAATAGATGCATTTCAGACATTTTCTTCAACTGCAAATGTCTCCTGTTTGTAGGAATTTCTTTTGTAGTCAGCCTCCAGTTCTTTGCAAACCAGTTTGCTTTGCTCTGCAAGGCTGCTGAATGGCAGCTTCCCTCACCTGTGACACTGACTTATGTTTTGCTTTGCTGAACGACTGGAAAAAAATATTTGACAACCCCATGAGAAATATCCATATACTATGGATATGCAAAGATGCTTCAGTCACTTGTCACCATATGAAGACTCATCCTGTGTATTATACAAGTCTTCTGTGTTCCTCTTCAGTATGAATTCAATGCAACATATATGATTCTATCTCCTTTTTTCCTCCATGGTTCATCTTTTTTTTTTTTTTTTTTTTTTCCCTACTACTGAATATCCTTGTGCAATTTCATCAACCCTTCCAAACTTGCATGATGATACTTTGCTGCTGCTTCTACACTAACTATTTAGGCAAATTCCTCACACTCACTGACTGGTCCTTTTTCAAATACAGCAGTAACCGAATCTTTAATCAGTACACTACAGCTGAGTTCTGCATGCTTTTTGCTTACTATTTCCTATCCTATATATCTCTCCTAGTGTTCTCTTCCTGTCATTTTTCACTGTAATCTTCTATAGCTTTGTTCATTTTTGTAACTCTTTTGTAGGATATTTGTATGAATGATAAGTTGTAAAATTACAGCATACTCTACTGAGCTATTAGAAAAGGACATAAGTCATCTTCCCTTCTACCATGAAATCTGGTGATGCATTTTGGACATGTCTGTGACCAGAAGCCTTCTCATCTTGATGGGTATGAAGTTAACATTTGTCATTTATGCATTCCCTTACTAATTTATCAACCCAACTATGGGACCTTTGAAAAGGAAAGTAAGTATATAATATTCGATATGAAGCTTTCAAGATCACAGGCAGCCCTACTTTCAAAATCTGATCTGTATGACTGGGTCTGTCTCCTTCCTCTTTGACAGATTTTTACAATGACCTGTAATTTTAACATAGGGTATTCTTACAAGGCCTTCTTTCTTTCATAGTCTTCAATGAAAAACATATTTCACGAGGCCAACAGACCTTTGCTGTATAGCAGCAGAGGAATCTTTTTGCAATTCCTATAAAATACACTGTCTTTCATGTAAAATTTCTTACACCATCTTTCTCTCACAGGAATATTTCTGCAATTATTTTAAATAAAGCCATATCTGCACTGGCTTTTTTCTTCTGTTTTAAATCCCTCTTTAAAATTTCTTCACCATAAATCCACAAAATAAATGAAAGGATGTTAATCCAGCCCATCCCTTCTGCTTACATTAAACCATTTCTTCTCCTTTTTTTTTTTTTTTTTTTTTTTGGTCTCATCTTTTATTGTTACTACATGCAAACATCCTTGTGATGTTCATATAGCCATGGTGGCATATATCATGGCACCATACCTGTGAGAAGAAGAAATGATCATTTTTCCTCCCCCTCCATGTTCTTACTATTGACCAAGGTTATTCTCTTTATCATGTGCAGATTTTATTGAGTGATGCCAAGTGAGATGAATAGAAGCAAATAATGACAGTGCTGCAGTGATGAAATGAGAGACAGAGGTCGTCTAGGTTTTATACTGAACAAATTGAGTCACATCCACTTCTCATCCATTATTTAGGGGTGATTGGGCAGGCTTGGCTTCTATAGATTTGATAATCATTCAGATGTCCATATTAAATATGTAACATAAATTTCTCATTTGGCTGTCGATGACTTGTCACTGCAAAACAACAATGCATAAAAAGGGCTATAACATATGGATTCTCAGAAATATTTGACATAAATAAATATGTAAAAGGAAGATAATAAAATCTGTTTCTGTCTGCCTGCCAGCTAGCTTTCATGTCAGACTGGACAGCCCCATCTAATACTGTGATTTTATGCAGCTGTATCCTATGAATATTGGCCTGCACACTAGAGATTAAAGCACAGCAGATGTTTCTCTGCAGGCTAACAAATATATCACCCCTGATAACGAATGACAAATGTTGTTCCATATTGTGTCAGACAAAACCAGGGCTCTTGTAAAACAAGTGTTACAGCTGGAATAGGATATTTTAACACAGTTACCTAAGGAGTAGACAAACAGACAGTTGCCTGCTCAAAAGGTAGCAGAATCCAAACCTGCTGAGATGCCGGCATTGTAGGAATCAAGAGCTGGAGTTCAGAAAAAGAGGAAAACAAACAAACAAACAAACAATCCCTCCTAATAATAATATGAAATATTCATGACTTCCTCTAAATTTTTGTTAGATTTTTGTGTGTGATCTTGTAATGGATAGTTTATAAGTATCCACCACTGTTTCCTGGTCACAGTGGCACAGTAGAGAGTGTTTTAGTGTGGAGAAAGGACACATGAGGGTTGGAGACACACAAAGTCTAAATGATGAGCTTATTTATTTTATTATACTGCAATCTCATGATATCCCAATGGCTTCCAAGAGGTTAGCAGAGAATGAAGGATAAAAATAGCCCAAGCGTTATGAAATATTACACTGTGGCTAATTAGTACACTACCTTGTTATTTATTACCATTTTATTTGGGTAATTTTTTCCCCCTTTGCACATGTCAGAGGTAAGTTAATGTGTGGTCAGTAGCATGCCTTAGCAGTATGTCTTGTCAGCATGGAGGTACAAGTAAGTTCTTCCTCTTTTTTGTCTGTTAATTCAGTATCCTTTATCTGTTTTCTTGTGAAAATAAACCCTATAGCCTTTACAGGAGACAAGGTTCTTGAAAACTCAGCAAGTAAGGAAGGTGTGATCATATTTTGATGCTCACAATATGTGAACATTTGAGCTGCTGTACATTCTGAATGTATGACATTAAAATATTTTCCTTAGCTTTCAAGTTGACATTTGTCCACTGAACTGAGTACTAAAACAAGTATTGTTTAGTGCTGACAGAGACGATTGAGGAAAAAGGCAATAAAAAGGCAATACAGCAACATGGCAACTTCAACTTTCAATCACTTCCTGACTTGCTAATGAACTTTTTTCTTTTTTTTTTCTTTCTTTTTTTTTTTTTTTCTAATGGAGACTTTGCTTTTGAGCTACAGTGTTTTCCCCAAGCCATTTTATACAATGAGACCATAACAGTTGTTTGTCTGATAAAGCACGTACTATTTAGAACACAGATGTTTGATTATTATTTATTTCTCTCTGAAGCCTGCTAATTCAGTCCCAAATGATCTTTTTTTTTCCTTTTGCTTAAATTTAATTTGGAATGTATGTTGTTGGTAAGTGACAGATAGTTTAATTATTAATAGGATCCCGCAATGCAATGCTCCATAGTTTTAAAGTCATCTGGGGCCATAGCAACACTACTTCCTTCCTTCCTTATGCTTCTGGGATTCCTGGAAGAATGCAAAGGTAATTACAAAACTCATGACAAATCTGTATGTATTATGTCCTTTCCTCAACATTTGTGCTTGCCTATGGTTTTACAAAGCACCATTCTTACTATGAAATGGTAATGAATCAGGAGAGACTTCTGGTATGGTTACTTCCTTGGGAGAATGGGCTATCTGGGGAGCAAGAGGAGGGGGAGAGTGGAGGAAGAGAGAAAAAGGAGGAGGGGTTTGTGTTGCTGAATACTAGTACATGATCCTGAAACAAAGGTGGACACACTCTGAGTCCTGGTGAAGGAGAGTGACCCTGATTTTAATTTGTAAAGAGGATTGGGGAAATATGAGGAAAAAAAAAAAAAAGAGGTAGAAACTACTGAAATAAATACAATTTTTTCATTCTTAACATAAGAAACCCCTGGAGAGGTATTTAACTGTATTGATGGATTACACCTTCTAAGTTATTGAATGTCTTTCCTAATAATTTTCTTGTACTCAGAATATTTAATATTTCAAGGGAAGCTGTGTATGAATAAAATCGAGGGTGAGTGAAGTGTTGCACAGATTCTACTGTATAACATGCTGCAAAGACTGGAAAGTTGCAAATTTGCTCACACTGCAACCTGAGATTAGATATAGGCATAAACCTGGACTATGTACTTGGACATTGGAACTGAGGTTCTCTCCAAATCTGTTTTGGAAGATGGCTCACAAAGCTTTCCAAGGAAGGAACAGGGATACACAGGGACTATATTTCCAACTTCTTACTTGACTATAAAAGATGTGAAATAAAACAAACATTCAAGTAATTGTAGGCAAGTTTAGAAACTTACAAAATGAAGGGTCTACAGGACATGTAGAGTTGGGTATCATTTCAGATGATCATTTTCAGAGGTGGGTATCATGGATGCTTGACAGGCTTGCAAAGGCGAGGTAAATGCCCACAGCTGGGGTGTTAAAAACAAAAGGTGGAAGTTGTTTGGGGAAATGTTATTAATATGGCTCATATACAGTAGTATAAAGGTGAAAGGACGTGCAAATCTCAAGAGAACCACAGTTTAATCCAAGGAAAATTGGGTAAACTATGTAAACCAAATTTATTGCTTTGATAATCTTTATTTTAAACCCTTGCTAAGAACATGTTAAGGTACAAGACACCAAACCAAGGAAGAAAAATAAAATCCTTTTTAAACATTCACTACTTCAATGAAGAAAGCACAGTCATTCCATATCTCTTCATGCCTGGCCCACCACATTAACACAAAATTCAATCAATTTACATCAAAGAATGTGGCCCAGGCCAGAATTTTTCAATGTGCTGGTGTTTGCAAGTATGGACAATGTGAATGGTGCATAAAGATATGTCAAAGCCTATCTGTGAAAGAACATGTATTCATGGGAAATGATCTGTGATTTTCATCAAATAAATACAGGTTCTAGATTATTATTATTTTTTTTAACTTAGGGACAAAATACTTCCAGTGAAAATATATATATATATTGTTTAGTACATACTGGCTGAAAAGGCTACCTTTAATCAGCAAATATGGTATAAAAATTGGCTCAACAATGTTTTAATTGTTAAAACATTAACAAACAAAACTTTTAAAATTTTGACTAATGTGATTGGAAGTATGGTAAAATCTATCCTTGCAGTGAGGTGGCAGTAGAGGAGTTCAAAGAAAATGCTAATAGCAATTGCTTGTTTTTTACCTCTTTCATCTTCTGGTCCTTCCATGTCACCTAGTCATTTTACACTACTACTGGTCTACCAGTGAGATATCTGACAAACTAGCTCTGAACAACTGCAGTTGATCAAAGAAGAAAATATTAATGTAGGTGAAGCTTTGGTCATCCTTCCCTCCTCGCACATAAGAAGATAAAACAGACAAAATCCACTCAAACTATATGAAAGAAATTTGAAATATTTCCCCCCCCCCAAAAAAAAAGTTATGAAGCTTCCCATACAATAGCTAAACAGCTTGCCTCCTAAAGATGACACCTATGAAAACTTCCTAAATTCCTTCAGAAAATCGTATATGCAATCCCCAACCTCATAAAGAGTTTTGAAAATTTCACTTACATTTCACTATTCTTTCAGAAGAAAAATACTGGAAAATAATATCCAGATAGAAATCAGTTAAATTAATGAAGATTGAGAATTAAAATTGCCATAAAGTTATGAGCTTATTATTTACATTCTTTTACTTATTTATTTTTAAACAAAGTCCAGTCATCTCAAAAAGACAGATATATTGTATAAACTAACAAGTTTTGCATCTTCATGTGCTTTGATTCTCCCTAGATAATAATAATAATAATTAATAATAATAATAAACAAATCACAGTATATGATGGGAAATTTTACTGTGACCTTTTCCAAGGTCACAAAACATGGTATCAGGTAAAACACAAGGGCAGTTATAGATCAATTTGTATGTGTGGCTGAATGAAATTATTCAGAATAACAGTTTACTTGAAAATGAATACAGATTTAAGCTTTAAATATTTAAAATAAGAAATAATACTAATAATATAATACTATAATAAGAATAATAAAATTGCAGTTACCAATAAACATAACTAACTGACCATAAGAGTACCAGTTCATAACTGAAAACCAGAGAAAGCAGAAGAAAGTTCAAAACTAACAAACAAACAATAAAACCAATAACAAACAATAGTCCCTTCCAAGTCAAATCCTTTTATGGGATGGTCCTATGGGACCATCGTCTTTAATATCTTTATTGACAATTTTGATGAGGTAATTGAGTGCAACCTCAGTAAGTTTGCAGATGACACCGAGCTGGGGAGAAGTATCAATCTGCTGGAGGGTAGGAAGGCTCTGCAGAGGGACCTGGACAAGATAGGTCGATAGGCAGAGGCGAAGGGGATGAGGTTCAACATGGCTAAGTACTGGGTCCTGCACTTTGGTTACAATAACCCCATGCAATGCTACGGACTTGCAGCAGAGTGATTGGAAAGCTGTGCAGAGGAGAGGGATCTAAAGGTGTTGGTTGATGCTCACCTGAACATGAGCCAGCAGTGTGCACAGGTGGCCAAAGCCAATGGCATCCTGGCTTGTATCAGGAATAGTGTAACCAGAAGGACCAGGGAGGTGATTGTCCCCCTGTACTGAGCTCTGGTGAGGCCACACCTCAAGTACTGTGCTCAGTTTTGGACTCCTCAGTACAAGAAGGACATCAAGGCCCTGGAACGTGTTCAGAAAAGGGTTACAAAGCTGGTAGAGGGTCCAGAATACAAGTCCTGTGGGAACTGGGATTGTTTAGTCTGGAGAAGAGGAGGCTCAGGGGAGACCATATTGGTCTCTCCAAGTACCTGAAAGGAAGCTGTGGCAAGCTGGAGGCCAGCCTCTTCTTGCAGATAACTAGTGATAGGACTGGAGGGAACGGCCTCAGGTTGTGCCAGGGGAGGTTTAGGTTGGAAATGAGGAGACATTTATTCTCAGAAAGAGTAGTGAGGCATTGGAAGAGGTTGCCCGGGGAGCTGGTGGAGGACGGTGGTCCATGGGGGTGTTTAAGGAAAGGCTGGATATGGTGCTTAGGGACGTGGTTTAGTGGGTGATACTGGTGGTAGGGGAATGGTTGGACTAGATGATCTTATAGGTCTTTTCCAACATTAATTATTCTATGATTCTATGACCCTGTGAACATCCTCTTACCCCACCCTCCCCCACTCCCCCCCCCCAAAAAAAAAGGAAGACAATAAAAAAGACAAAAAATACCAAACCTCAGGGGTGATATTAGATTGTTTCTAACCATAAGGACAAATATTTCAAAATCCTATGGCTTTCATTCTTCTGGCATTATACCGTGAGATTATACTTTAAGGTTTCAGTGTTTTACTGTGGGAACAAATGAACTCCAAACTCAGATCAGACAAAACTATTGAGTTAATTCCTGGGAGAAATCACGGAAAATCATAGGTTTCTAAGTATAAGCAAGAGCTGGGAATTCTTTCTGAGACCCTTGCCTCTCTTTTACATTTTGCTATTCTTCTACAGAGCTTCTAATATCAGTATTTCTTGAAGATTGGCCCAGGGAGGGAAAACCCTCAAAATGAATAAATAAATAAATAAATAAACAACCAAACAAACAAACAACAAAACCCAATGTAAAACTGGCTGAATTTCATACCAAGAAGCATCCCAAGTTCCCATTTCAAATCAGTGGTACAAACTCCTTTGACTGCTCTAGGGCTTTGACCCAACATTCTCACAAAGGATTGTTTCAAAGGATTGTTTCAGAGGACTGGAAGGCACAATGGTCTGTCTACAAAATTCCGTATAATTCTACTACAGAATCCTTTTTCTTCAGAATGCTTCTGCCTCAAGATTCTCACCTGGGTTTGCTCACTATCTGCTTAGTACATAATCAGCAGAAAGACAGGTACATTACTATCAGTCTCCAGCAATATCTGGGAAGAAGACCTGATTTCATTTGTAGAGCTTCTTTGCATTGAAGCATTTTTTTCGCCTTGAAATAAACCCACAACACGCAATATTCAGCTGGGAGGAATCCCAAAGATATATATTTTTTTTAATAAATTGTATTAATTGGGGTCAAATTATTTCCCATTATATAATAAATGCTATCCCATCCCCCTGAATTTAGCATGAATTCACAGCATGTTCTCTGTCACATGAGAGATGGATAATTGCAGTTACTACTAAGAAACACACTAATTCATAGGGAAGTCTGTGTAGAAAATACAGGAAAGTGGCTGAGCTTTATTTTGGAATATTTACTTGTGCCCAAAGGCTGCAATTAGACCTGGAAATTTATTATTACTAAGGGGAACTTCAGATACTCTTTTTCTTAGCTCAAAAGCTGCTTCAACATGATCATACCTGTAAGGCAACCCTTCCCTCCCACTTAAAGGTTTCATCTACAACTTTTATGAATAGAGAACTTTATCATCTAGTTATAATTAATTTAGATTCTTGGATACCTGGTAAGAGCTCTTCACTACAACAGCAAAATGTATATGCAATTTAAAATAAATACATATATCACTGACAAAGAACACTTTTTTCTTCATAAGAGACAAAACAGGACTGGTGGGAATGAAGAGCCACTCTGTAGCAATAACATTAGATTCTCTGAAATGGAAACAATTAACAATGAAACACGTTGCCAACTGTCAAACTGCAGTTATACAAGCATCTCCTACCCTAAAAATAAAGAAAAACAGTGGTAATCATAAATATTTTTTTCTCTCATATTTTTCATATAAATATCAAAAATATCACTGATATTTTTGAGAAATACAGTGGCGACTGTTGTTCTGCTTTCAGGATTGAGATTATTATATGTGGCCCTTATTTCTTCTGATTAATTACATCACTTCCATTTTCACAGAAGACCTCTTTCCCTTAGTTCCTTTGGGCTGAGAATAAAATTTGCAAAGGATGTAAAAGTTTCAAAGGATGTTCCTTATGGGTTTCTATGAGTTGGAAAAATCATAAAGCGCCTTCTGAACTGATACCAGAGAGACTGTAATTGGACTGTCATATTTCTACATGGGATGCTTTAAATATGCTAATTAAATCTGTCCCATTTTCAGTAAGTCCAACACCATCTGAATATATAGAATTTATCAAAAATAAACATCCTAACCCTAGGCATGACTTCTGGATAGGTTGGGCATACCGTAGTCAAGCTGTTGAGATAATCAGCATATTCACAGTGACCACTGGTCTAAGATTTGCAGTCAGCAGCTCAACAAATACTAAAACTAGGCTTTTAGATGTCTGCAAATCAGTTACAGGTGGCCAAAAATTCTCTTTTTCTTCCCAGATGGAATTAATGTTGGAAAATAGGACAAGTTGAGGAAATCCTGTCTTTGTTCACTGTAGTTAATAGAAAGCATAATGACACAGCAGCATTTACCTTTCTAAAATCCACAGAGCTGCTTGGCTGGGACAGCATGCTGCCATTTAGCACCATCCCTCTCTAATCAGCTCTAGGGAGGTAAGTGACCTTTGGCTGAAGAGGCCACTGAGTGCACACAACTGATTGCTGCAGCAAAGGTAATTTTTAATGTTATTATCCACCACCTTGGGTGGATACCTTAGATGTCATTGCACTCATTTCTAAGAAATGCTTCAACTTTGAAGGGCTGAAACTGAACATGCAAACCACATTAGGGAAAATGTTAGTGTAGTAAAATAAACTTTTTGTTCCTATTAGAGACCAAAACAGCTATTGAAAGACTTTGAAACATTATCTGAAAGGACTTGTTCTTGTCTATAAAGGAGGGGATAAACCTCCTAATGCTCAAAATGAATAAACATGTATGTCAACAAGTAAACATTTAACAGTTTTGTTTTTTTTTAAAACAACAACAACAACAAAAAATAAAAACGCCATACAAGCAAACAATGACAACAACAACAAAGAGTCAACCTAAAGCTTCCAGTCATATCACTTCCTCCAGCTGGAAAGTAATCAACACAAACACTGCTTTACTGTCACTCTGTCTAAAAGTAACTGATGTACAGTAAACAAAACTGAGTTTAGTCACAGATGAGAAAAAAACAAATTCACACACAAATTCTGGAAATTTGTTAGGAGCTCATATTCAATCTTTAATGTTCAACTGCTTAGCATCCCTATTCTGCTACCCCACCTAATTAAGATGGACACTATATTTCTCCCTTCCTTTTTCGGTCAAAGAATCTTGGCACAACCAGCACAAACAAACTTTGCTAACAGCTTTAAACTTGGAAGGCCCGCTTTTTAAATATTTGCCGCTACATAATTGAAACAGCTGTTTTAATGAGATACCTACTGTCATCATTTTACCCTGGCTGAGCTGGGTGACAACAAAGCAGTAATAACGAATTCAATAATAATTAACTCGGGTCATCTGCTCATCTGTCATGGCTCATCAGCTTTAGGGAGAAAAATCCCAGTGAACTTCTCTCTTTTGTGAGCTTTCCAAAACTCTGCAATAAAATGCTTAGAGAGGACTCTAGGTAGCCCTTCAAAAGTTCTAAGCAAACTGGTAAGTAGGTTAATTAAATTTTATGCATGTTTAAATGCTAATGATTACATTCCTAACATTACAGCGTAATCTGTTATGGAATGATGTCATGCAAGCAGTGGTTTTTAGTACCTAACACATTTCCATCCTGATGTGGAGTAGCTCTGGATCATTTATCGGAGGGCAGGAAGTTGACAGTGGTGGTTTGAAGCCAGGTTTTACATTTAGATCCTCTCCCTGTCAGTTGAATGTTAAGCAGGGAAGTTAAAGAAAGCTACTGATTTTATGCCTAGCACTGCAACACAGAGGGTGATCCAACATGCCCAAGGTGAGTTTTCTTAGATGCACAATAAATAAATAAATATAGTAGGAATTCTGTGGAAATCTATAATGATGGCATTCTTCCCAAATTACTCTTCCCCCAAAAGAAAAATATTTTGAGACTCACCCCAAGGTAGGTTCTTTTCATAATTATTTTTTCCCCTTCTCCGTAAAAAGATTTTTTTTTCAGGTATTAAAAAGTTAAAGATTCTCTTCACTGAGAAATCAAAGTACATCATTGCTTTCTTAAAATTATCATTATCATTTTTTCCCTGTAAAATAATTTGAAAGATAAGATATTCATATGTGATGTATTTGGACATGGATTCTTTCCCTTTTATGTGAGGAAAAATATACTTGCTGGTATGACAGGTTGTTTAATTTTGTTTTGTTTTTACTTAATCTGTTTCAATTCACGAACTCTCCTTTAAAAAAAAAAAAAAAAAAAAAAGAGTCACTGTAAACTTTTGAGCTTATTTCAATTTCAGTGAAACTGAAATTATGCTTATTAAATGATAAGAAGTAGGTGGTCATTGGTTTATAGATAATCCCTACTTGTATATTATTAAATACCCTTTAAAAATTTCCAATGACATCAACACATTTCTTGTCATGTTTGGTGATTTTATGGCCAATTCTTTTCTGTAGAAAGGGTTGTTTTGTGTATGGAGATGGAGATACCATCCTTTCAACATCCTTTCAACACACTGGATGAAATCTCAGAAAGGCTTTTACTGATGCAGTATAACAGTCAACATTATTTAACAGGTTATTACTACAGGTTTCACTGATGCATATGTCATCTAAGCACAGATGTAAAATTTCTGAAATGTTTGAATTCATGAGAAAAAGCTTTTGTTTTCACCTCACACCCTGAACATTTTGGTATAACCTGACATAACTGAATTTTTGTTATTGAAAAATAAACTTACTTCTCAAGAATAGCAACATATAATGTAGTCACCATATGAAAAATATAGTTAGATATAATTATTAGATAAAAATGTATAATTTATCTAATATGAATAAGGGCATGTATGCCTACTGATGGAAGAAGTGTTTCACAGAGGACTAAGAAATTCTATCTTGCCTTTGAATAATTTTTCAAAATAAAAATGGGGGAGAATAAATTTTGAAATCAAGCAATATGAATCCTTTGTTTCATAACTAAACAAAAAAGACTTATATCTGTGCTGCTCAGCATAAACATCTAAATATACTGAAAGCATTGTAGTAGCAGATGTAATGCTTATTTCCAGAACAAAGGCTTTGAAAATGGGCATGACATCTCCATACATTGGTGTGCATTCAGTAAATCTACAATAAAAATATACTGTGGATGGCAAGCAGTAAATTTGATCAATAGTAGATAGGGAAATATTAAACATCTAGCATTATATACTTTGAAACAAACAACAACAAAAAAAATTAAAATACCATTTAACTTCAAAAAACACTTTGAAGAACTGGAGTGCAAAAATCATAAAAGAGTCATTGCTTATTTTAAGTAAACTATTTGCAAAAAGATTTGTTTATATTTTATATACATTTATATACATTTTTCCATATAAGCCCAGGTGATTCATGGCAGGATGGAAGAACATTCATGACAGAACAAAGAGAATGAAAATCTTGTCTTTTTTTTTTAAGATTACAAATATATATAAGAATATATGATACATTTTCAATATTGAATGGCATTTATGGGATGAAATACTGCAGTCTTCGTAGCCATATTTTAAAAAAAATTTTTTTTTTTTTTTTTTTTTTTTTTTTTTTTTTTTAGAGTGAATTAAATATTGAGAAGGAAAAAAAGTTGAAATACATCTTTTCACAGAATCACAGAATTTCTAGGTTGGAAGAGACCTCAAGATCATCAAGTCCAATCTCTGACCTAACACTAACAACCCTCCACTAAACCATATCCCTAAGCTCTACATCTAAACGTCTTTTAAAGACCTCCAGGGATGGTGACTCCACCACTTCCCTGGGCAGCCTGTTCCAATGCCTAGCAACCCTTTCGGTAAAGAAGTTCTTCCTAATATCCAACCTAAAACTCCCCTGGTGCAACTTAAGCCCATTCCCCCTCGTCCTGTCACCAGGCACGTGGGAGAACAGACCAACACCCACCTCGCTACAGCCTCCTTTGAGGTACCTGTAGAGAGCAATAAGGTCACCCCTGAGCCTCCTTTTCTCCAGGCTGAACAATCCCAGCTCCCTCAGCCACTCCTCATAGGACTTGTTCTCCAGACCCCTCACCAGCTTCGTCACCCTTCTCTGGACTCGCTCAAGCACTTCGATGTCCTTCTTGTAGCGAGGGGCCCAAAACTGAACACAGTATTCGAGGTGTGGCCTCACCAGAGTCGAGTACAGGGGGACGATCACTTCCCTGGACCTGCTGGTCACACTGTTTCTGATACAAGCCAGGATGCTGTTAGTCTTCTTGACCACCTGAGCACACTGCTGGCTCATATTCAGCCAACTATCAACCAATACCCCCAGGTCCTTCTCTGACAGGCAGCTCTCCAACCACTCATAGGCCTGTAGCTCTGCTTGGGGTTGTTGTGCCCCAGGTGCAGGACCCGGCACTTGGCCTTGTTGAACTTCATGCAGTTGACCTCAGCCCATCGGTGCAGCCTATCCAGATCCTCCTGCAGAGCCTTCCTACCCTCGAGCAGATTGACACACACACCTAACTTAGTGTCATCTGCAAACTTACTGAGGGTGCACTCAATGCCCTCGTCCACATCATCGATGAAGATATTAAAGAGGACCGGCCCCAGTACTGAGCCCTGGGGAATGCCACTAGTGACCGGCCTCCAACTGGATTTGACTCCATTCACCACGACTCTTTGGGCCCGGCTATCCAGCCAGTTTCTAACCCAACGAAGCATGCGCCAGTCCAAGCCAAGAGCAGCCAGTTTCTTGAGGAGAATGCTGTGGGAAACGGTGTCAAAAGCCTTGCTGAAGTCAAGGTAGACCACATCCACAGCCTTTCCCTCATCCACCCAGTGCTTTACTGGGTGGATGAGGGAAAGGCTGTGGATGTGGTCTACCTTGACTACCTTGACTACCTTGATGCTTTTTTTAATATATTTCGTGAGAGTTTATCAGTTTCAGCAAAATCTTCTCAAGTTAAAAAGTTATATATATGCTGAAAAGTAGAGTGTGCAATGGGTGAAATTATACATCTAAAATGATACAAAATGTGCCAGTTCTGCTCAATTTCACCTCTTCTGAACAGTTTGTGTAAATAACAAGATTTTCATGGGGTGGAATCATAGAATGGTTTGGGTTGGGTCTTTAAGGTCACCTTAAATATCACCTACTTCCTTGTCCCTGGCAGATGGCAGGGACACTAAATCAGGTTGATCAAAGCCCCATCCAGCCTGGCTTTAAACACTTCCTGGGAGGAGGCATCCACAGCTTCTCTGCGCAACCTGTTCCAGTGTTTCCTACCCTCTGAGTAAATAATTTATTCCTAATATCTAATCTAAACCTACCCTTTTTAGTTTAAAACTATTACTCCTTGACCTATCACTACACTCCCTGACAAAGAGTCCTTCTCCTGCTTTCCTGTAGGCCCCCTTTAGGTACTGAAAGATGGCTATGAGGTCTCTCTGGAGCCTTCTCTTCTCCAGGCTGAACAATCACAGCTCTCTCAACCTGTGTTCATAGGAGAGGTGTTCCATCCCCTTGATCATCTTCATGGCACTCCTCTGGATGCACTCTAGTACTTCCATGTCCTTCGTGTGCTGAGAGGAAAAATCACCTCCCTGCTGGCAACACTTCTTTTGATGCAGCCCAGGATATGGTTGGCTTTCTAGGCTGCAAGAGCACATTGGCAGCTCACATTAAGCTTTTCATTAAGCAACTTCCCCAGGTCCTTCCGCTCAGGGCTGCTCTCAGTACATTCACCACCTTTCCTTTATTTATGCTTGGGACTGGCCCGACCCAAATTGCCCTGACCTTGCACTTGCCCTTGTTGAACTTCATGAGGTCTGCACAGGCCCACTGCTCAAACCTGGTCAGGTACCTCTGGATGGCATCTCTTCCCTCCATCATATAGACCAGATCACACAGCTTGGTGTCATCAGCAAATTTGCTAGGGGTGCACTCAATTGTACAGTCCATGTCACCAACAATGATGTTAAACAACACCAGTCCCTGTACCAACCCCTGAGGAACACTAGTCAGTGATTTCCACTTGGACATGGAGCTGTTGACCGCAACTATTTGAGTTCAACCACCAGCTAATTCCTTACCCACTGAGTGGCCAGTTGTCAAATACATGTCTCTCCAATTAGAGACAAGGAGATCATGTAGGAGAGTGTCAAATGTTTTGTACAAGTCCAGGAAGAAAGAACAACTCAGAAGTTCTTTGCATAGCATATGCATATTCTTTGAGGAGTCATGGGTCTTAGTCCTTACTCTAAATTGAAGGCAACTGCCACACATTTAAGGGTTTTCAACAGATGTCCTGGTTATATTGTATCTTTTTCTTCTTTCCCAAACTAGTTTTTGAATACTGAATGTTTTTAGCTTGACTCTGCCACAAAATAGGAATATTTCTGGAGTCTCAAATAAATAAGTAAATAAATGATAAACATCAGAATAAATAAATAAATAAATAAATAAATAAATCTTACTATTAAGCAGGCTAAAATGCTTAAAATATCTTTTGATTTTGCTGTTCGTGACAAGGCTTAGTGAAGTGTGTGGAAGTTGGACAGTCTCTAGTTTAAGAGTATCTTATGTGAGGGGTCACACTCACACCTACGTGACTATACCTGTGTGATTGGATGGGTACGCACACAGGACATGTATATAGAAGACTTCTAAAACTTGTGGAAATCACCTTTCATTTCAGAATCACAAATATTTACAAATCTCAAGCCTCACAGACTTCAAGTTTCACTGAAGTAGATGTTGATTTTTTTTAATTTTAATTTTAATTTTTTACTGAATGTGTACAAACTGATGCACAGCAGACAATCAGTCAAACAGCTAAAAACACATAAATCAGCAAACATCCAGGGAAAGAAATATGTTATCCAGGAAAGAATCTAGGTTCTGAGACTATGTTTACCAGTTCAATAGAGATGAAATATATATTACTGGTAGAAAAGGGTAATAATTTCTTGAGTACCAACAAACCCACAATTTTCTATAAATGACAAATTACCTTGAAGTGCTTCTTGAAACATGTCAAGAAGAATCACTGTATGATTCTATTCTATGATTCTTCACTACCTGGTGAAGTACCTCAGGGGACACCAACTGCTTTATGTGTTGTTTCAGATAAAATGTGGAATATGAAGATCCACTGTCTGAGGGTTGGGTATGGATCAGAGACTGGAAGAGACACCATCCAGCTGGGGTAATTGGGAGTGGACAACCAAACTAAAGAAGCATAAAAACACATTGCAGGGCCTGACTGGAGTCTGGGCTCCATAGGAAGCTGAAACTTGAGACAAACGTGGGCAAAATTGAAAAATGTCTGTATCTAGAAGTGTGAATACCTCAGCCTCAGGTCTTGCAAAGAGCTTATGTGACTCATCAGTGGTTTACACAGAGTTCTGCTGACACTTTTCAACTGATGGTGTTATTTGTACTCTTTTTTTTTTCCTTTTTTTTTTTGATAGCTTATGGTTTTGTACTATGCTGGAGATTAGAAGATAAATAAGACCTAGAAATACAACTGTGGTATGCTGTTATTTTTAGATTCTTGCGTGTGGCCACCATATGGGCAAACAAACCCTAGGTCTCAGGACAGACAAATAGAAACCAGAACTAATTCTCCTCCCTCTCTTTTTCAGTCCCCTTCCGTCTGTGTATACAAATATAATGGTCCATATTCAGTCCTGACTCATTGGGATTCATTGCCAGAAGCCTTCAGTCCAACCAAATTGCTTATGGTGTAAAAGTTTTATAACACTTATGTGTTTTTTTTTTTTTTAATTATTATTATTTCTTTTTTTTGTTTGTTTTATTTTATTTATTTTTTTGGTTGCTTGCTTTTTGTTTCTTTGGTTGTGTTTTTTTGTTGTTGTTATGTTTGTTAGTTTTGTTGTGTTTTGTGCAAGTTTTATTAGGCACAACCTTCTGCCAGGAATACTCCCACAAAAAAAAGGATATATGGGTAATTCCCATGTGGATACTTAAACCCTATTTCATTTTTTAAAAAAATCAGTACCTTGCATCACTACAGCTTATACATTAAAAATAAATAAATAAAAGAGTATGTAACTATTGTCAAGGAATATCCACACTAATAGGAGTAGAACTTCTAGCATTCATAATATTATTCTGGTCCAGAAGCAATTACAGTGTATAAACTGGGAATTATACCTTTTAATTATTTATTTTTGTAGTAATATTGCAAAATGAATCCAATGTCTATATGCAAGCAATATAAAACAACAGATATTTGATGAAAAATTAATGAAATTCCAGCTAAACTGTTTGTAGTAATGATTACCATGAAGATCCTTGTTCTTTCATTGCAAATGTTTTATTTCTGGCATTGTCTTACAGGGAATACCGTGCTCTGAAATGACTCCATGCAGCAACAGGAAGAAGAGTTGTTGTAGAAGATGTGGATATGTATTGATGAGCTGAAGACTGACAACTTCAATAACCTTGCCCACTAGCCAAGTACTCATGAAGTCCATACTAAGAAAGAAAAACATTTTATTTTTCTAAACATAGAATAAGAGGTTCTGACTTCATCCAATATCCCTACAGGTCTTAAAAAAAAAAAAAAAAAAAAAAAAAAAAAAAAAAAAGACAGTCATATTCTGTATGTATTCTGCATAAAATGTTTTCGGCTAGTAGTATGTGGGTAGCACACACCTTCACTTCCTGCAACTTCCTGTAACAGCTGCAGGAATTTTAACTAGGGTAGGGGAAGTAAATATATACATATATATTGGTAGTGATGTAAATATAAGTTCTGACATCCAATTTAAGGCATTTTTCACATTGAATTGTTTGATCAGATAATGTTAGAACTAAATACATTCAATTTTTTTTTCAAACTTCTGCATAGGTCCCATGCAGAAGTTGTGGGCAACTCCCATTTAAACAACTCAGAGTATAAAGACCAGTACTGCACAGAAATGCCCACTGCTTTCATATTCCAAATTAGCAAAAACTGGGCCTGTTTAGCCTGGAAAAGAGAAGACTGAGGGGAGACCTCATCAATGTGTAAAAATATCTGAGGGGAGGGTGTTGAGAGGATCAAGCCACTCTCTTTTCAGTTTTGCCCAGCGAGAGGATGAGAGGCAATGGGCACAAATTGAAACACAGGAGGTTCTGGCTGAATATGAGATGGTATTTCTTTACTGTAAGGGTGACAGAACACCTCAGGTTGCCCAGAGAGGTTGTGGGGTCTTCTTCTCTGGAGATATTCAAAATAAGCCTGGATGCCATTGTGTACAATGTGCTCTAGGTGATCCTGCTCAGCAGAGGGATTGGACTAGATGATCTTCAGAGGTCCTTTCCATCCTCAGCCATTCTGTGATTCCATGAAATTTCTTGAGAACCTACAGTTTCCTTTATAATTTCAAAGGATAAAGGATTCACTTGTATAACTCTAGTGTTAGAAGTATGTTTTTTAGTGTTTAATCGTTCCTTTAAACACACACTTCTGCTCAAATTTTGGACACATCTCAAGATATCCAAAAGAAATTTCAGCAAAAGCTTGAATTATTCTCAGTTTGATGAAGGAAGATCTTCAGAAGTTACAGAGGATCACTTTTAATCTCAAACACTCAGACTTTTTTAAACTACAGAAAAATTAGGGGTGAGAATAGGTTTAGTTCTGTGTGTGGATATTCGGTCAACAAGCCTAATGTGGCAAGAATTCCTATCACAGTCAGCAGTCCTGTAAGTACTGTTAGCTTGCTTACTATTAGCCAGGTTCCACTGCCTCATTTTGTTATCAGAGGCTCTGACTCTTAATAAAGATTTTCTTTTTGATTTCTAATATGCAGAAAGAATTTCCAAGTCTATACCCATTCATAAAGCTATTTTATTTATAAAGGATAAGATCCAAAGCACAGTGAAATCAATGTGAAACTTTACTATTTCATCAGCAGCAATGGCTTTTTTCTGGGTAGGTAAAACACAAAAGCATTTTCAAGTGCCAGGCATAATTTCCATTTCTTCCTTGTATAGAATTAATAAGCAATGAAACACATTCCTATCAAAGTCAACAAAAAAACATTTTGCAGCACAAGTTTTCCAGTTCCTACGGTATTATATTTCAAAATTTATTTTAATTTCAACATAAGAAATTCTGTCTTTCTGAAGTTGGTCAAAACATTTTCAAACTTGGAAATTCACTCTGCAGCATTTTAAATATCAAAAATTATACATTTCTTTTACTTTTTATTTATCTTGTTTTATTAACATCATGTTACTTTGTTGCATCTTTGTCACAATACATTATGTCATAAATATTGTTAATTTACTTCACTGAAAATCATGAGGGCAAATGACACATAATACTGAGTGAAGAGGCATCCTCATTGCTCTCTACAGCTTTCTGGGAAGGGAAAATGGGATGTTCTGGTCTCATTTCTCTGGTAACCAATGACAAGACACTTAGGAAGCTGCATCAGGGGAGGTTCAGACCAGACATTAGGAAAGAAAACTTTATTGTGGGGGTGGTAAAACACTGGAACAGACTTCCTAGTTAGGTGATTGATGTGCCATGCCTGTCAGTGTTCAAGAGGCTGATTATATATGCTTTATATCATGACGATTATAATATGCTTTAACTTCTGCTTATCCCTGAACTGGTCAGGCAGTTGGACTTGATGATCTTTGAATGTCCCTTCCCAATGGAACTATTCTATTCTATTCTATTCTATTCTATTCTATTCTATTCTATTCTATTCTATTCTATTCTATTCTATTCAACATCTTCAAAGAGATATACTTTACTGAGTTGTCTAATTCTTTATTTATTTAGGTATTGCATTTCTAAAAGTCTTTTAATAAGTGAATAGATGACTTAGTATAGTCATACTAAGTCTTACATATAATACATAATTATTTGTTGATATATGGAGATATGTCATACTTCTTATACTCATTAAACACAGTAAGAAATATTTATTATGACTTTGGAAAGGGAATCATTGCTTGATGTTTTTGACTTAGAGAAGGTGGGGAAAAAAGGCAAAGGTTCTTGAAAGGTCCTTCACCTTTTTGACTGACCTTGTCTGAAAGGGCAATGCATTCACTTTTCCCTGAGGGAAATCTTATGTCAGTATGTCATGGTTTTGGCTGGGATAGAATAAATTTCCTTTGTAAAGGCTAACGCAATGCTGTGTTTGGGATTTTTGATTAAAATAGTGGTGATAACATACTGATGTTTTCAGTTGTTGCAGAGCAGTGGTTATACAGGGCCAAGGACTTTTTTGATTCTTCTATGCTGCAATGCCACAAGGAGGCTGGGGTTGCACAAGAGGATGGGAGGGGACACAGACAGGGCAGTTCACCCAAACTGACCAAAGGGATATTCCATACAATATGGTGTCATGCTCAGCAATAAAATCTGGGGTACAGGAAGAGGAAGGGGGGGACATTTGGAGCAATGGCATTTGTCTTACCAGTAAACCATTATGCATGATGAGTTCTGCTTTCCTGGAAGTAGCTGAACATCTGCCTGTAAGTAGGAAGTAGTGAATTAATTCTTTGTTTTGTTTTTCTTGCACACATGGATTTTATGGCTTTTACTTTACCTAATAAACTGTCTTAATTTCAACCCAGGAGTTCTCATACTTTTACCTTTCTGATTCTCTACCTCATTCCACCTGGGGAGAGTAAACAAGTGGTTGTTTGGCACTTAGCTGCCTGCCAGGGCTGAACCACAATGCAGTGTATTATATAACCAGTTGTCCCACATTTTGAAACTCAATTCCACGTAAATAGAACAATGTCAGGAAAAAGGCAAGTGCCTTCCACAAGAAATGAATGAGTCAAAAGTTTTCAATTGCACAGTCTTACCTACACATTGACTCCTTCCCACCTGTAGTGAGCAATAGCATGATTAGATTTATTACAAAAATGTATTTAACACAATTCAACAATCCATTCCTGTCCAGCCAATGCATTTATGCCTATGATTAATTTCAATAAGACTTAAAAACAAGCTTAATCATTACACTGAAAATAAATGGACCTGTTCATACTACATTTTTTTTCCATCGTTGAGATCTGACAAGGTGGATTTGAAAAAGTACTTAAAGCTGAAAAGAGCAAAGGGATTTGTTTCATGTCTATAATAAGATACATGAGGCAGGTGAGCCCCACTAGTACCTGTAGCCTCTCTGAAAATAAGCAATAAATGCAGAAATAGGGGAGTTATCATTTGACCTATTAATTATCATTAATAGGTCATATAATCTGGATTAAGATCAAGGCATATCTAGGCATTAAAAGTATACAGCAGAAGTTATCTATAAAATAGCCTCACTTTCCTACAGTCTCCCAGCAACTTGCGTGACATGAAATCTGCCTTTATGGAAAACTCTAGTATTAAGGCTACAGAAATGACAGAAGAA
Organism: Heteronetta atricapilla; assembly: GCA_011075105.1. NCBI lineage: Eukaryota > Metazoa > Chordata > Aves > Anseriformes > Anatidae > Heteronetta > Heteronetta atricapilla. Next base: position 48,971,546 of record CM021732.1, read on the forward strand.
ACTGAAAGGTGCAGAAGTGCAGTTCATAATTGAACATCCACCATACTGCAGACTTCTTTAAATGGTGGCTTAAATAGCTGACTTTCTAAACCGGTTCTAGAATTTGATTTGTGAATTTCACAGGGAAATTTCTCTTTGAAGACATTGCAGGTGGCCAGCTTTTAAACAAGGTCCAGATCAAAGCAATTTAAATATGTTTTGATTTTTTTAAAACAATACATTGAAGTCCTCATAAAGGAGACATAATTAGCACACTCTTTTCCTGCTTTTGTCTGGACTTAAAGTATTTATCTGCAAAATAATTATATTATTTGCATGCAACACTTTTAAGCTTTTTTTAAATTTTTTTTTTTTTTTCTTTTAACATACTTTTCAGTGAACGAATAATTTGATGATGTTTTGGAACTACATGTACACAAACAAAACAGGAAGCATGTATGTTTATATATGCATGTATAAACTCCTTTGTACACCATGATACATACATTTATTGTAATCTGATGTTGACTGGAAATTCTGTTGAACTTAGTTTAACATTAAGAAATGTTTTTACATGTTCTACTTTAAGTGTCTCACAGCTGAACATCTGAACATAGGTATTATTTATCGTTGACCTTATCTGTCTACTTCTACTGATTCCATTTTGAATGCTGAGAGTTAAGCACATTTATAAGTGCTTTGTAAGACTGACCATTAATACAAAGAAAAGGATCAATGTACAGAATACAGAAAATTACTCCATGTAATAAACTTGACCACAAATATTATATTCTCTAGTTTTCAGCATAGAAACAGGATGAAGGTTTTCAAAATAAAGCTGGAAATCTTAGCTGGAGGGCAGGTAGAAGCAAAGGCTAATTAAGACAAGGATGCTGGACTTCAGGATTATAAACAACCTATTCTGGCAATGAATAGGATAACTGACATTGTCTAGGGTAATGAGATTGGGACAGGCAATTTAAGGGAGAGGATAAGCCAACAAAAAGGTTAGGTAGGTGTCCGAGAAGGTGCTACTAAAGATAAAAATTACTAGATGAACGGAAGAAAGAGCAGGTCAGTTATAGGATAATATACAGAATGCAGTAGCTTTAAAGAAGAAGGGGACTGTTTCAGTAAGAAGGCTACATGGCTGAAAAACACAAAACCTGAAATTGACTAAAACTCAGAGAAAAAAAACAGGGTGAGGAGCCATTGAGAGTTTTGAGAAGTGTGGAAATATGTTGGAAGGGTGAGACAAAAAGGAAATTCAAGGAAAACTGAGAATTCTTCTCTATACATAATTTTCAAATTTATGAGAAAACAAAGATGAAGCTCTCTGAGTCATGGCCTGCCAAATATTCCCAAGAAACAAATCCTGCTCTAGTGCTAATACAAATAATTATTGTTATTGATAAATTTTTACTAATACCTTAAATTAGATAACATGGATATATAAATATATAAATAGTGTCCTGATGAAAATCAACGTTTGGTTATAATAGTATTTTTTTTTTCCAACTAAGGAAAGTTCACACATTGATATATTATCTCAAACATATACTCATTCAGAACATGAACACATATAAGACAGGAATTTCAGCTTAAATTCTGCAATATTTTCACACCTGGTCTTCCTTGTCTATATCTTCTAACTGTTTGAAAATAAATTAAATTCACTTTTATTGTCATTGACTCACCTTATATAAAAAGCTGCAAATAAGCAGTTACTTTGAATGAGAGAGTACAAATTGCATTAGCTGGACTTTGACTTATCAAAGGACTCAAGATGACACTTGAAAGCTACAGAAGCCAGGCTGAAAAGGCAAAAGTCATTTAAAAATATTTTTGCCTCTTTTCCTTTCCTTCCTTTAAATTATGTACTATGTTTTTCTTAGAAATACTGAGCCAAAAAGATAATATGGAAATGATGGCATAGTGGTACAGCTAACATTTAAGATGGTTTACTTCAAATATTGCTGTTATTAACAACAAATGCAGGATATCCAGCACCCCACTTTTTTTTTTTTTTTTTTTTTTTTTTTTTTTTTTTTTTTTTCCAGCTGCCCAATCTGTGGTATTCTACCCATTCAGTAAAATACTCCTTGCCTGGCAAATGTTGTGGATATGCAATCTCTATGACTCAGATATAGCACTAGGTGCTACTAATTATCAGATATGAAGAAGACAAATATGAAAAGAAGTAACCTGGATTTTAGGACAGAGAAGTTCAGAGCGTCTGAAGAGTTCAGAGAATTTGTAGGTGAGTTCCCATGGGAAGCTGCCATGAAGGTCTGTGTGATCTTCAAGGATGGAAGCCTTTCAGTACAAAAACAGTCCATACAAATGAACAAGAAAATAAACATTCATGGCAGGAGGCCAAACTGACAGAACAGAGAACTCCTAACTGAATTTAAATGGAAAAAAAAAAAAAAAAAAAAAAAAAAAAAAAAAGTGGAAATGAGGATAGGCTGCTTTGGAGGAATATAGAAAACTGATGTGAGCCTATATGAATGGAATTTAGATGGCCAGACTCTGGATGGAGTTGGAGCTGGAAATGGCATGGGCTTCTTTAGGTACACCAGTAGACTAAGGAAAACATGGGCCCACTAAAGAATGAGGGCTCACACAAAAGTAATATGTGACATGAAAATGCTGAGAACTCCTCTTTGCATTGGGATGCTGCTTGCAGGCCTCCACTGTCACTAGTTGCAAAGTTCAAGGGAGAGAACTAGTGTCTACAGTAGAGAAGAACTAAGTTTGGGACTTCAGAGTAAATTGTACCTGTCCATAGCACTGGACAAGATACATCCCACAGTGCTGAGACAGCTTCTGTCATTACTGAAAGGCTGTGGCAACTGGAGAAAAGGTACATCCACCTTAAAGACAAAAAGGAAAATCCAGAGAACAGCAGGCCATAAAGCCTTTATCGTGGAAAGATTATGGAGAAGTCAGTGTAGACTATGTTCCATGAATAGGAACAGGTAGCATGTATCAGCATGGATAACTAACTGTTGCCTGACCAACATATTTGCCTCTCTGCCTTATCTAGATAAGGAGGAAGGAGTAGTAGTTGTTTATCTTGAATTTATCTACATTTTTGACAATCTCCTAGCCAAAATGGGGAAGTAACAGAGAATAAGGGCATGGGGGCATAGAAGACTGTCTGGGCTGTCAAGTATTGTCCAATGATTCAGAGTATAATTTTTTTTCTGATTAAGAGTGAAGTTCCTCAGGCATTACTGGGGCTCATGCTGTTAAATGTCTTTGCATATGACCTGGGCAACAGGACAGAACACATCCACATAGATTTCATAAAACACTTCTAATTGAGGAAAACAGTGGGTACATTGGAGGACAGGATTGCCATCCAGAAGGACTGCTACAAGCTGGAAGATTGGACTCACAGCAACTTCACAAAGTTAAAAAAAAAAAAAAAAAAAAAAAAAAAAGTAATGTCCTGCATATCTGGGACAGAATAATTCCAAACAACAACACAGGCTGAGTGCAGGCAGCTAGAAAAGAGTCTTGCATTTAAAAAATTGCTTTCAGGTAGGTTCCCTTGCTGGGAACAAGGTCCATAACATATTGTGCTATATTAGAAAAAGCATAGCCAGTAACTCAAGGGAATTTAAGCAAGGAAAATTCCAATTAGACATAAGTAAACAGTTCTACACAGTGAAAGATGTTGAACACTGGCATAAGATGCCCGTGGAAGTAGTGAAAGCTTCATCCTCAGAGATACTAAAATCTTGACTCTATAAGGCCATGAGAAAACAGATATAGCCCTGTTTTGAGCAAGAGGGTAGGCTACATACCTCCAAGCATGGTTCCTAACCTAAATTGATCTATAAGATCAAAATATAAGTTATTTTTTCAACCACAACTGTTCAGACATTGAATTTGTGATTCTGAACTTCCACAAAGCACATTTGGAAGTCACAAGGCACCTCAGGAAATGAGAGGTGATGGCAACATAGGGCAATAAAGACCATTTTCAAATCAGCTTGTGCTTTCCTGTTCTTGAAGTAGACTTCATTTTGCTTCATGCTGCCTCCCAAAGAGCAGGTAGCGATGAGCAAAGCAGCTCCAGAACCAAGAGCAATATTGTTATATTAATGCACTACTGTATCAGAGTTTAATAGCCCTAAATAAGAATATTACTACTTAATCTAACCTGAATGTTACCATAACACAAGCAAAATGCCTCAAGGATTTCAGACAGTGTCTGCAATGATGATACACTATAGACTGCCACAATTAGAAATTGTTCTTTTGGCTATAACTTTTTTTATGCAGCCAGATGAAATTATATTTCACAGAATCACAGAATCACAGAACTGTAGGGGTTGGAAGGGACCTCAAAACATCATTGGGTCCAACCCTCCCTTCAAAGCAGGTTCCTCAGAGCAGGCTGCCCAGGTAGGTGTCCAGACGGGCCTTGAATATCGCCAGAGAAGGAGACTCCACAACCTCTCTAGGCAGCCTGTTCCAGTGCTCCATCACCCTTACTGTGAAGAAGTTCTCTCACATGTCGGTGCGGAACTTTCTGTGTTCTATCTTGCGGCCATTGCCCCTTGTACTATCCCCACAATCCACTGAGAAGAGGTTAGCTACATCCTTCTGTCTCCCACCCCTCAGATATTTATAGACATTGATAAGATCCCCCCTCAGTCTTCTTTTCTCCGTGCTGAACAGACCCAGGTCTCTCAGCCTGTCCTCATAGGAAAGATACTCCAGACCCCATATCATATTTGTGGCCCTCTGCTGCACTCTTTCCAGGAGATCCCTGTCTTTTTTGTACCGGGGAGCCCAGAACTGGACACAGTACTCCAGGTGAGGCCTGACCAGGGCAGAGTAGAGGGGGAGGATCACCTCCCTTGACCTGCTGGCCATGCTCCTATTAATGTATGCCAGGATCCCATATTTGTTTGACTAATCAAAGTAATCAAAAAAATTATGAATAATCAAAAGCTTTGGAAAATGTAGGGGAACAGAAATTCAATTTTCTGTATTTCTTTCAATAAAGCTCTATTTATTTAATGGGTAAGCCAATGGAAAACTATGTCCTAAGCTAGAGGAGAAATATGCAATATGCATGTGCTTTTTTTTTTTTTTTTTTTTTTTTTTAGTAGGAAAGTCAAATAAGATAGTTCACAACACTACAACACTTAGAATATCAGGGCTGTAGTTGCAGTTCAGTAAATTTGTGGTTATTCAAAAGGGTATCTATCTGATAAATAGAAATGAGAATAGAGATTTAACTGGGAGATGTTTAGTTAATACTATTACACTGTTTGGGAAATTTCAGCTTTTAGTTTTTCCTAGGGTAATATGGAAGAGAACAAAATTAACTCTAAAACTCAGATTGTATCACAATGCATTTAGAACAACTGACTTATTAAATATAATGTAAAATAATAAGAAATGTTAACATGAAGTATGAACTATTACTCTACATCATATATCTGATAACTAGAGCAAGTGAGAAAACACTTTTCTGGTATATGAGACATGCTCAGATTTCAGGCTGTTTTCTCATACCCAGAGAAGAGAAAACATTCAATTCTTAAAAACAAATTTCAGGACCCTGGAGATTAAAAAAAAATAAAAGTCAAATAATAGATAATTTTTTTTTTTCAGTAATTTTCAAAGGTTTCATTTTAATTTCAGTTGTTTTTATGTATATTTAACTTTATATACATGTCAAAGAATGTACTTAATATTTTTTAAACTGACAGAAGAGAAAGATGCTAATAATTTCAAAACTCTCACTTTTTTGTTTGTATTTGTTTGTTTGTTTGTTTGTTTGTTTTTGTTTTTTAATGACACCTCTCCTTGCCTGGAATAAGTTTTGGATTTGAAAAATGAATACTTTTCAACACCACTATCAACATGTTCTGGTTATTTGAAACAAACTGCTTTTTCTAACACTAGCTGCTGTGAAGAGAAGAGGGAGAGAAAGGGGAAGAGGTGTCTGTCATCTTTGCCTTCTATAGTGTATTTTAATCTTTGAATAACCTTGGGCACCAGCTGTAACATATACAGCTGGTTAATCACATTGTTCATAATTCATTGTTCATTAATCACATTGTTCATAAAACTGTTTACTTTTATTATAGATCTAAATGAAATGAAATGAATTTGACTTGTTTCAGCATTTACTTGAAGATATTTTATTATGAGGTCAAAAGTCTTAAAATCTTACATTTTTTTACAGCTATTTGGTTTGATATATTTGAGGACAGAGACAATAGAATATTAATCTGAGAGAATATTTAAATTTGCCATTCTTCTGAGTTCTGCAATAATTATGTGCATATTAACATTTGGGCCACACAATTTCTAATATTATTTTCACTAACAGATGACAAGTCTTATTTTGAAAGTAAACTCTTTTTTTTTTTTTTTTTTTTTTTTCTTGAAGCTCTAAAACCAAAAAAAGAAAAATGCAGTTGTTTGCTTTGATAACTGTCTAATGGAAAGAAAATTTGAAATCAGAATTGCTAGTGTGACCAGATATCTATGTGAAATACTAAAGAGAACAAAGAAGATATGAATTAATCTCACATCATAGCATAGCACACCCTCATCATGGAGATGATCGCATTTGTATTTGTAATAAACAGATAGTCACAATGAAAATTCTTTACAAGGAGGAGAATGAAATCTTCTCCATATTCTTATCTGAGACTGTTAGCATTTTGCTAGCTTTGCTCCTTTCAGAACAGTCTGTACTAAACTATGAGAAAATGAGTAAAGGCAATGCCTAAATTTCATGCATACTTGCATAGACCAAATACATTATCATTGTGATACAGAATGGGACTGGAAAAATATGCAGCCCTTGGAAATGGATTAAATGCACATACATTTTGTAATGAGTGACTGTGATGAAAGTCAAATGAATTATAATAAAATATGGAGTTTTAAAAAAAGAAAACTACTCAATGCATAATGCTGCTAAGAAAACATTTAACAGTTTTTCACTACACGCTATTGTCAAAGTAAATAACTACCAAAGACAAACTTACAAAGTGGTTTTAACTCTAATGTGATGCAGAAAGTCAGTCATTTAATTTGTTAATTAGTATTATGCCAGAAACTATCTATTCAATATGAAGCAAATATGTTTACAATCTTATCTGCCATCTGTTTAATAGATGGGAGAATACTTAGAGCTGGAATTCTCAAAGAGGGCTGTTGAAATTTGTTCTACAATTAGTGGAGCAGATTTTTTAATTCTAAAGGAGTTTTTCATGTTCAGGGAGCACCTCTATGAAGGAGACAGTACATCACAATGCTGCTATTCAAGAATAGTGATTGCTTATAGCTGCGGGTAGCAGATGTTTGAAAAATGCAGAAGTAAATATATATTTTAAGATATATATATATATATTTTTTTAAAAAAAAAGATAATACAGCATTAGATCCAGAACATTACAGCAGGTTTTGTGGGGAGGTTTTTAAGACCAATTTTCATGGCAGAATAATATAGAGGTCTGGGTACTTACAACGCTCTTCATCTCTTTCTGTAATCAGCAATTTTGCAAGCTTTCTTACAAGAAAGCCCACAATTATGCAGTACACTAGCCATTAAAGTGAATTCTCAAGGTGCTTTTTAAAAGTGCATATTAAGAGAGGATATTAAATCATCATTTAGGAAGTGGATGAAAATAAAAGCTGAGATAATAAAGCATTCTTCCCAGGATTACAACTTCTTTCTTTGCCCTGTTTCAATGTATGGTAGGTTTGAAGACTTTCAGATTAATATTGCTGTCAATATGTATTAGAAGATGAAACTAACTCAGACAGAAAGGTTTATTCCCTTTCTGAAAATGTAACATTTTTTTCTTCATAGTTTTTAAAGATCAAATAGGTGAATAAAGGTGAATAAAATCTAAACATTCATAATTAAACCTAGGTTTTGTAGCTTTTATCAGTTTCTTTTCTAGTGGCAACGATTTGATGTAACTGACTTTTTGTATCTAGTTGGTTTTTCACTGAGTATGAATGACACATCTGTTGGACACAAAAGGTGAGCAACATATTTTTAATGGAATGCAAAACTAATTATGATTAAAGATTTTCATAGCTCACAACAAATGAGAAGCAGGGAATTTTTTTCTAGGAGGGAACGAAACTTTTTATAATAAAGTTAAACATTTTTGAATTTCTTACACTTATTCAGCATATCAGTGACTATTTTTGAGCGCAGAAAATAAATATATATAAATGCATAAATAAAATAAAATATATTGCTCGCAAAGTCAAAGGATATCCACTCAGAACTTCAAGGTGTACTTCTCAGAGAGGAAATATTCTCAAGTAACATTCTTGAAAATTGTCTCTGTTTTGTTTTGAATAGAAAGGATTGTGCTAATATTCTCTAACTAAACTAACTGCTGAAAGCAAGAAACTTTTAGTGAGAGATGTACTTACACTGATTGTGTATATCTTATTTCCCTGAAACATGTGTAAGCTTCTGTTATGGACTAGTGTGTCAACGGGCTAGATGGTTCTGCAAAGAACCATAAGAATAGGAAAAGTTTATATTAGACTTCTTTTTTCTGTAGGTCAGCATCACTTGAGATTTGAGCCTTAAGTCTAAGCTTTATGTACAACACTGTACATCCACCATGAGGATGTAAATATAATGTAGCAGTATGTTTTTGTCTGATGGAAAACTAGAAACATTTTTTCTTTTTCATAATTTCAGGTAGCAGGTTAGAGATTCTCCCTTAAAAATGATTTTCCCACACCCTCCAAGATAGTAATAATCAACTGTGGACAAATTTGCAGTAAACATTACTTTCAAAAAGGCATTCTGAATTTTAAAGACATTATCAGCTTTTACTTCACTGCTGTACAGAGCTGTACAGAACTGACATCTTAGGCTGCATATCCTGAAGCAGCTTGGGAAGGAGGAGGGAGAAGGAGGAAAGCTTTTCTGAGCTCTGAGACCCCTCTATGTAAACAATGTCCTTTGTAGCTTGCCCAGCTTAGTCTCTTGACTTTTTTTTTTTTTTTTTTTTTTGTGATGCCCTTATGTGATGACAGAGGTGGGAAGGTCTGGCTAGTTTAACATAACAGGATTTCAGTCCTAGTTTTTCCACAGCAGTGAAAGTTTAATCCCTAGAATTTCTGCAACTGCTAAATATATGTTACAAACAAAACAAAACAAAACAAAACAAAACCCCAGCAACTGGTTAGGTCAGGAACTCAACATCTGTGATTTGGCTGCAAAGACTTTAGTATGCATACTCCATCCATTCTACCTCTCCTATTTTACCCTCTTCCCCCCCAAATTAATTGCATTTCTAACTAACAAGGTTTAGTTACAGAGGCACCTGACTCCTTCAAACCTTTTGGACATAATACAAAAGTCCAGTAGTAAACATTACAGGATTAAATCCTTTGTAACATTCTAAAAATCAATTCATCTGTTCCTAATAGTGTTTCAATAGTAACCTAGTAACCTTTTCTGTGAAGCTTCATATGGTCTGTATTTGCAAACACTATTAAAAAAGGCCTTCTTGCATTAAAAAAAAAAAAAAAAAAAAAAAAAAAAAAAAAAGCTAAATCTCTTCACAGAGCTGTTGGAGAGGTGCAGACTCCAATGTGGGCAAGTGTATTTGCCAACATGCCATATGGGAGCCATGGTTGGGACTTTTTTTTTTCTAGAATAATTAAATGTTGATGGCAGAGTTCAAATGGATCATTAAAATTCAAAAGTGTAAGAAACAGATTTTTTCTTATGTTGCTGAACGCTCCAGAGGGCTGAATAGCTAGCAGAAGTGAGGCAGGCTGCAGCAGTGATCAGCGTGTGCTGTGATGGTACTAATTTGATCATAATATAGTCATCTCTGAAGATTACAGCTATTCAATTAAATATTCTAATTAACCTGAAGTATTAGGCAAATGATACTAATTACAAATATTCTCCTGAGATTCACAGCAATGAAAATCCCACTTGCAACTGATACTTCTAGCCAATGTTTCGTAACACAATGTCCTATATCATAGGCTTTCAGAATATTAAAATGCAGTTAATTTGCCTAAACCTCATTTGTTTAATGGCATTAGCATTTTGTTTGAAATTGTAATAAACGTACATCCCGCTTTCAAGTAAAATTTAAAATGAGTGTACTCTTGGGGTAACTTAAGATTCCTGTTTACAGACCTAGCACTTTATTCAGTAAGCGGAACAGTTTGAGCTTAACTTTCAGCCATTAAACATATTGAAATTGTTTAAAAATGCTAATAATTTGTCTTTTCAAATAAGAAAAAAAAAGGATATTTTGCACTAAAATTTCATGATGTTACCCATGTGACCAGTTTCCTACTGTGAGGGCCCCAATGCTTGAACTTGCCTTTTAGTTTTTTAGTAGAATGTTTATCTTTAGTAGGTTGTCAGCTTTTTTTTTTTTTTTTGCTTTTTTTTTTTTTTCCCTAACTTCCTCTCCAGACAAAGCCACAAAGAACTTCTTTTTCAGTTTTTCTGCCTTCCTCTATTTGATCCCTTTCAGACAGCACATCAACCATGTGTTCCAGGTCAGGGCTGCAGTAACATTTGGAGGCTCTGCTTCCTGCACTGCACTTTTACCCACCTTGCACACAACTGCTGTTCTTGTATCATTTGCAGGGATGGCTCAACCACTTTGCCAGCTACTGCACTGAGTGGATAACTTGGTTGTCTACATGAATTAGGCAGAATACTAGTTTGAAAATACAGCACAAGGAAGATTACTGGGATATATATATATATATGTACATATATATATATATATACTCACAAAAGAAGGGTTCCTAACCATATTTGCAGTTTCATTTATTTATTTATTTGTTTGTTTGTTTGTTTATTGTGATTTGTCATACCATCAATGATGAAGGTAGAGATTATGCAACAATAGAGGTGGGTGCTTAAAATAATCAGTTTCAGACATTTGTAGAAACAAAACACATTGCTGGCTTCAAGTGATGCTTAGGACCCTCTTATATGCTCAATGCCTTGTTAGACAGAAGATGAAGGAACAGGAATACTTCTGTTTTTCTACATGGTACCTGTTGATTCTGTATGCATGGAAATATCAAAGGAAAGAGGTATGAGAATAACTTTCCCAGTTTTAGTACAATGCTATAAATACTGCTGCAAAACATTACAAATGTTAAACTTCTGTGAGATATTTCTCCCCATAAATTTTCCTCTTCCTCAGACTCAACTGTACTTTTCTGAAGAGAATCATGATGCTAGTCATGTACCTTTTACATCAATGTCTATGGGATTGCTAAGGGATAATATTAATAACAATAGCAATAAAAACAACTACAATAATAATAATAATATTGTCAGTATTTCTTGTATAGAAATAATCACACTATCAAACTATGACATCGCAAAGCTAAACCAAATGCAGTATGAATGACTCACTTTCATGTAGAAAACAGCAAAAGCATAGTTCTGTATTTGTATCAGAAACACTGGAAGAATTTGCAACAGAGCAGACCTTTCTCTGACAGTTTTCAAAATATAAAGAAATGCAAGTATATTTCCTTGCATATCAGAAAATTTAGACCAATTTGTGTCAGAAATGTGCTGAAATCACTGGACCTAAACTTGGAGGAGATGAAGAATGCAGAGATGGTATCATGCTGCCTTACAATCTTTCATGGAGCAAGAAGGAGACACAAGGGAGCATGCAATAAACTCAGGATAAAAGCAAATCCTGGACAGACTATGTACAACTCTTGAGAGACATGTGAGGACTGGATTTGTTTGGTTGGCTGATTTTGATGTTTTAATTCAGTTGCTTATTTTTAATCCTTTTATAGCTTGTTTTCCTTTGGTGTCATAAGAGCTCAATGACATGATTGAATGTCCTTCTCTTTCCTCACAGGAGTAAGTGCAGAGTTTATATCACTGGATTCTGATAATATCTGCTGATAGCTTGCAACTATCAGGTCAACAAATTTTTTAGAATGTTCTATGATAATGTAAGAGGATGTGAAATACATTTAATTAATATATGCTCACACAGATACAGGACTACACATCAGAAATCTGTATTGAGGTGTGTAATGTGCTGAGCTTAAGGAAGCCTTGGATAAGGAGACAGAGATTTAGAAAGAAAAGATAAGATTCAAGTAGAGTAGTACACTTTCCTTTACTCCTCTTTTTGTCGTGTGCCTAGGAAGACCAGGCAGATGCATTGATATGAAAGAGTAACAGGCAAGGGAAAGGTGTGACTCACATGATACTGAGGACAGCACAGTATGGAAGGCTGACTGCTCAGCCAGAACCAACACTGAGCCCTCTCGAACAGGAGGGGGAATTTAGATGAAAATGAGGGGCTAGCTCAGAGATGGCAAGAAAGGTATTTTTCAGGTCAAGATCCCTTTTTCTACCTGCCTTTCTCAGCCCTCATTAAAATTCTCAGTAAAACTGTGGGATGAACAAAATCAAACAAATAAACAAAAACAAGAAACTAGCAAGGGAAAGCTAAAGGGAAAAAATATATAAATAAATAAAAAGGGGAGGGGGGACAGCAAAAGCATGGAAAGAGAGAGCTGCATAGTGTACATATACATATTGCCCAAAGTCCTGCAAAAACTAGCTGCAGCTGTCTAGAAGATTATAACTCTGCTATGGAGAAATAAGCATGCAACACATTCCATTTCAGTCGCAGCATGTGAATGAAGTAGCTAAGAATGAAATACCATGTTTATATATAGCAAAAGAGAATATTTTCATGTTTACCTGTAGAGTGAGTAAGTAAAATGATACAGTCTATTTATGCAGAGAGTTAATATAATGCAGTGATCTATGGGTGCATTGTTATGGGAGAGTGATTTACTTTTATAAAGGAAATGAATATACTGGTATAATAAAATTGTCATGTATTACATTGATCTTCTTGCTGCAGAGGAAGTGAGGAGGAACTTAAATGTATATAAAATGAATATAATGGAATAATAATTGCACAGGAGTAGATATTACAGAGTGAGGTACATATTTACAAGGGAAATAAATATAGTGAAGTGATACACATTTATAAGGAATTTATAGGAAAAGGAATCATTCATTTAAGGGAATCATTTCCACATCTACGGAATCAGGGAGCATGGTAGCTTATGCTTTGTAAAGAACTGAACCTATAACAATATAGGAAGTACAATGACAGGAAAACTAATAACATTAATTTTTGCTGGCCACAAATATTGCATAGTAAGAACATGTGTGAGCAGCTTGGTGGAATGACAGTAAAGGAATGAAAATGTAGGACAATTACATGAAAATGAAAGTCTGAATAACCACGTAGGGACATGAAGAAAACTCAGGCTGTTTCATGGAACCTACAGGGCATTTCAGCCATCACCATTAAAGGTCATCACAGTGATTTCCTCAGTACAGGTGATGCAGATGCTATATTTTACCCCATTTTACTACTGGATAAGCAAATATCAGCAACCACTGTTATAACTGTGTGTGAGATGACAGTTCTAATGAAGGCAGAAGCTTAAACTGAATAAAATGGAGAATAAAAAATTACTTAGTCTGGGAAGTTATAGGCTTTCTACACATAGTCAAAGTCCTGTTTAAATCAGTTAAATTGATGATTGAGGCATATTATCAGAAGAAGGTGACACACAATAGATCATTACATAGTCTATTACAGTAGTTCTAAAGTAAACAATACCACAAAGTCAAAAAACAGTCCTATATAAAACATCTCATTTTAAGCCTAAATTCTCAGTTTGGTACAGAGATTTACTGGGGGGGAGGGTGGGTGGGTTATGACCTATATTATGCAGAACGTCAGGCCAGCAGGTCTAATGGACCTGGCCTTACACTCTTAAATTATAACTAGTCCTTTTTATTATTATTATTATTATGATCAGAAGGGATGAATTTAGGGTAAATTATGTAAAATATTCATTCCTAAAACACCCCCCCTCCCCTCCCCAAAGTTTTTCTAAGGATGTCAAAGTAGGCACAGAAAACCCTCATGCTTGCCAGATCTGATTGTTTTGACCCAAGTCTGTGTAAAGAAATAAGCAGTGTGCCTATCCAACAGATTCTTAGTGAGGAAGCCTGGAGACAGCACGACCAAGTGAAAGCAGTGTTTTATGCAGCTGACCTGCAGGTTCTCTCTTATGATGGACATGGAGAAGTCATTGTGAAAAAGCCTGGAGTTTCTTCTTTTATAGATGGTTGTCTTGCACCCTTTGTGACTCTCGTGGTCCACCTAGAATTTGTCCTCTGAGCAGAAATCTCGGATAAATATTTAAATGGCAGTCTGGAAAAAAAATCTTTCTAAGGCATCCCAAGGTCTTCATCCCACCACCCATATACACAAGCAGAACAAGTGGTCAGATCATTTTTTCCAGTTACTGCTTCACAGTGTGATGATGTAGGCAGGGTCCTTCACATTTTCCTGCTCATTCAAATTTAACAGTCATAACCAAAGGAAAAAGTTTAGCCCATTATTCTGACTAAACTAGTCTATCAACTTGCTTCTTTTCCCTTCTTGCTATTGATTTTCATCACTGTCCCTTTTTTTTTGAGTGTATGTATGCATGCTTGCTCTTTTGCTTTTTCTTTTTCAGAGTTCAGACTAGCACAAAACCTGCAATTTAGTGAAGGTGTGGTCCTTTTAAGTAAACAAACAAACAACCAAAAAAAGCATGACAATATATTTCACTAAACAACCGGTCATACCTCTAAAAAGTCCATAACAGCCTATTTTGGAACAGGCTGTGTGAAACTATATTTAATTCTGTCTAGTCCACCCTACATCTAAATTTTAACTTTTTTTTTTTTTTTTTTTTTTTTCTCTGCTAGGTCTGTCAAAGACATCTGTATTATGTGTTGAGAACAAATAAGTGAGATGTTTCCTTGTTCCATAGATTCAGGACAATTTATTGCTTTGAAATGTTATGGTATTGTAATGTGAACAAATGAAACCATTCAGAGGCATGAACCTAGAAAGCTATTCCACAGATTTTGTTGGCAGTGTTATAATTCTCATGAAAAATCATCCTTTCTCTTGGCATTGCAATCTGTGGGTAGCAGCAAAGGTCTGGAAAGGTTTTCCATTGAGTCAAGTTTGTATACAAAACAATCTCAGAAAATCCTGTTTATCAGGATTTGGAGGACATCTGAGTATCAAGGTTTGATACTCAGATGTCCTCAGTTCTGCCCCCATTGGAAGGATGTTAGAAAAGAGTGATCCAACAAATTCCATCTCTGGAATTTGTTAGGGACTGATCCAAGCTATGTATATGAGATGACAGTTTGGGTATAGATATCAGACAAGTTCTAGCAGGTGCTTAACTGAGGGGATACAAAGCTCTGGTGAGCCCTTTTCAAAATTTTGGGTCCAGATTCAAAACTTTTCCTAAATTTGGAGCAGCCCAATGTAGGACCATGGGCACTTCCGTAAATACAAGCTGGTGTTAAATTAGTGCTTTATGGAATAATTTTACAGCAATATTAGGAAGTATGGCTTCTGAAGAGCTCAGCTTAATTTTTTAAAAGAGATTAAGCTAGTGGAAAAAACAAGCATTCTTGATTCTCTAGCATATCAAATATTAATAAGAACCAATCTGAGAAGCACTTTATCCATTACTCGCAACTAGCTGTGGTTTAATCAGTTTTATTTTAAACTTATTTTTGAATTTCCCTAAAATTTCTAATTCCCTTTTATCTAATCATAGCTTTCTCTCTTTGATGCCACTCTAGTGACCAACAGGAATTACTATCATAATTTTGCTTCCTAAATTGGCAGTGTTTTGCCATCCAGGCCAGCCAAATTGTTGCCTCAGATGATTTTTGGCAATGAGTTATCACTCTGTAGGGTCACAAAACTAGCACAGGCATAACTAAATTTATCTAAGGGAGAAATATAACATCCAAATAACACTCTTAACCCCAATATCATGAATTTTTAATATTATACTGCTTACAGCTTCCAAACACCTGCTACAGATGGTGAAATTCAGGGATTTTTACCCAAAGTGAAATAGACCTCTATACTATTTCATTTTAGTGCTAACATATGCATAGTTAAATTATTTATATGTTATTCATTTATGGTAAATTTATTCCATTCTACATACAGACATATGAATTTGATATATATATAAATATATATTACACATTTGTGTGTAAGAATTCAGCTATGTTACTCCATGATAGAAATTTAAGTGTATGTAACTTTTCTCAAGAAAAGCATACATTATAACACATGTATTATCTGTCTGGATGCTCACATACTAGTAGAGAGCCCACAGTTATGCAACTGTTCTAAGAACAACCCTCATTCCTCTAAAATAACAAGTGCGCAACTAATTTAAGAAAAACAATTCTACTCAGAATAAAATCAGTATGAAATCAAGCAAGTGTGAAAGGCTGCAAAGTAACTATTTTGTTACATGTTTTTATGACATAATTATATTGATCTGAAAGACATTCATCCAGAACCACAACCTTTTATACCCAAAGAAAAAGCCTGTATAATCTTTTCAATCACTTGATATTCATGGTCTTACTCAAAGGTCTCTGAATATGTCATGTGTGTAATACCAATGCAAAATTTGGCACTATAGTCACTACCAGCAATATGTTTCAATAAGGTAATTTTCTTGCTGCCTAAGAACATCAGCAGGGTGCAATCCCAAACAAAAACAGACTATGACATCTTATTCAAGCATACATCTGGAGGACAAAACTATACTTTATTAAAGGAAAATGGGATTTCAGGATTGTTTTGACAAGCGGTGAAAGCACGTACCTCACTTTACATACAGTACAGACTTTTAAATTCAAAGTGCTTGTGTAGCCATCATAAGTAAGTAAAGGCTGCAAGAAAAATGCTGCCATTCTCACTGGGTTATGCAAATATACAAAAGAAGTCTTACAATATATATTGTATACATGTTTGTACTGTGTTATATATTATAAAACTAAGATATAAGCTATTATTTTCCTGCTTTTATAAGAATAAGGCTTACAAGTTTATTCTTGTACAACTAACATATAGCTGCTTTCTAGTGCTGGGTATGAGCTTTCATTTCCACCAGGTATGTGTGGTCTTCTTCCTTTCTTCCTTCCTTCCTTTCTTTCTCTTTCTTTCTTTCTTTCTTTCTTTCTTTCTTTCTTTCTTTCTTTCTTTCTTTCTTTCTTTCTTTCTTTCTTTCTTTCTCTCTCTCTCTCTCTCTTTCTCTCTTTCTCTCTTTCTCTCTTTCTCTCTTTCTCTCTTTCTCTCTTTCTCTCTTTCTCTCTTTCTCTCTTTCTCTCTTTCTCTCTTTCTCTCTTTCTCTCTTTCTCTCTTTCTCTCTTTCTTCTTTCCTTCCTTTTTTAATGTTTTGCATTAAAATCTTACTTTTCTGATATTCACAACACTCTCCACAAGTTAACATTATATTGGAGGGCCTTTTCAATGGAAGAGGAAACAATCTAAATGATGTTTTCTTTTGTTTTAAAATATTTTTCTATATGCATTTCTATTGTAGTGTTCCTAGAATATTAAGATACCAGATCTATCAGATACTATCAGATACTAACTAGTGCTGAACACATCACTTGTGAGATATCAAGCACATAGTGCTAAAAGATCATATGATAGATATTTGTCACTGATTTCAGCTGGCATAGGATCAGCATGTAGAATCATTTGAAAAATTTCTACTTTTCTCTAGGGTCATTTTTATGGTTGGCCTTTAAAGTGATCAGTGACCATGTCTAAAATATGTTCCTAAACTTGAAAAGCTCTGATTTAGTGCTTTGTGCCTTAGAAATCATATTGAAATGGAAAGCATGAATTGAACATTAAAAAGTCACTCATATTGCCTACCATTTGTAGCACAAATTAGCACCAGATTTGTTGTTATTTGTTTATCTGAACACAGATATACGCTCTGTTATTTGAAGTCTGTACTATGTTTTATTATCCAAAACTCAAGCACTTTCAGAATACTATGCGATATGACAACCATCACTGCTGGTAATATGCTGTTCAAGTGGATGTAATACAAAACTGAGCATACTTAATATACACAGTGCCAAGGTTATTTGGAAGATCCTAGCCTAATTTATTTGACTAATAACACTATTAAGCAGCTAATAGGGCGATATTAACCAAACTGAAATCTTGAAGTTATACAACTTACCTTAATTATCACCTCTGTCAGATCCGAAATTATTGATGGCTGCTTTGGACTAGTCTCCTTGAAATTCATTCTACACTTTATTACTGCTGTTTCTGCATAATCAAGATGTTCATCACTGTAAAGGAAAAATATCATCATCAAACTGGAGGCTTGACAGCAGGACTGAAAGGGATGCATGCTAAAAGAAATGACAGTGACAAATACTTCAGCATAACTGTAGCCAGTGAATTGAGAGATGTTGGACCAAGAGCAATTTGTAAACTTACTCATTTTTATTTCCTCTTATCTGTAAAATGCACTTTTATCTTTTTAAAAGATGCCATACTGTACTTTATTTTTTTAATATTTTTTCTTTTTTTTTTCTTTTTTTTTTTTTTTTTTGTTTTGAAACAGTACCTCCCTCCTTAAGTTAAAAGACTCCTTATGAAGAGGCTGCTGAGGAAAAGGAAAACGGGTGTTGTTACTGTGTGGAGTTGCACAGACCCTTTGTTGTAGCCATCCCTTTAGTGGCTATGTTTGGGTACACAAGCCCAATTCAGTTTTCCCTTGTATCTGTAAAGAACATGCCTTTAAAACCTACAATGCATTGCAGCCAATAGTTAAAATAAAACACTGCAAATGATAGAGGGAAGAGCAATATTATGCAGCTGAAATCCCTTCTGTGAATTCTGATCTGCTTTTGTTTTCAGTGCTAAAAAAGTCTTATGCATGGTATGCACAGTATGGAGTAAAGCACCTGGAGACATAGTTTCAAAACTAAGAAAAACACTTTCCCTAAAAGAAGACATATGAAGCCTCACAAAAAGGGGGAGATGGGGGGATGATGACAACTCTTGTACTGTCATGACTCAAGTGGAAAAATTAAATATTATACAACCTCAATTCCAGCATGAAAATCTTTAGCATCAAATTAGTGATTGCAACCATAAAACTGATATTAGAACTTAACTTAGACCTTCGGGACTTGGACTTCTCACCACACAAAGGAGCTCAAAGATCTCACAACCAAGCTTATTTAGCTTTATTTATTTAACCAAGCTTATTTCATATAAATTTGCATTTTCATGTGCACACTAGTGTCTTGTCCAAAGGATCTGGAGTAAAACATTGCATCCAGCTTGCTCATTGAAAGTGACTCAAATATTCTAAGGTAACAATCACCTTCCAGAGGTTCATCCTTCCTTCCTGTGGTTCACAACTCCTCCTGGCCAAGTCAATGAGGGGAAAATACTACAACACCTCTGTTTCTCACAGGACTTCCTAGTGAAAACACAACTTAGTGCTCCATGTGAGTGCTCTGTTTCCAGAGCACCAGACATTCCCCCCGTCCCATCCTGTCCCATCTCATCTCAGCCCATCCCGTCCCGTCCTGTCCTGTCCCGTCCCATCCCATCTCATCCCATCTCATCCCATCCCATCCCCATAGCATACTGCTGCACTGCAATACGTCAGGAAAGGGAATTGAGCTATTTTGCCCCACACCAAATTATGTTCTCAGAGGGTCAAGAGAACAACTTTCTCTCCTAGCAAAAGCCTTCAAAGAGCTTGGGAAGGGGAGGACAGGGAGCTTGCCATATGTCCTCTAAGTACGATGGGCATAGCAGCCAATTTTACACACCTCTTTGAGTGACATTTTAAAATGGATGTGGATGAAATTAGCAGGTGTCATAAGAGCTAAAGGCATGAGAGAATCTGGACATTAAGACATTAACATGTAATACTTGTTGTTTAGGTCAAGGACACCAAATTATAAATCATTCAATCAATCAATCAAAAAAATAAACAACAAATTTTTACATAAGGACATTCACTACAAAAAATACTTTTATTTTATTTATTTATTTGTTTGTTTGTTTCTTTATTGGGGCAAGAGGAGAATAATGACAGAATTTAGAAGAAAATTTGTATTGTGTTTTTATTATTATTATGGTTATTATTTTGTTTTCACATCAGATTATTGGTGTTTACTTTTATCTTCTTTCATTATTGGCCATTCCAGTAGACACTTGTATGTCACTCACTCTCTGAGATTAATTCTCACAGTATATTCAGAGTCAGATCCTATGGAACACTTTCAGTGGAAATGTCACTCCTCACTCTCTCTGTGCTCTTTGATCCTCCAGACAGTCTTGGCTATCTCACTTTCAGCACTGTGTCATCCTGTTTATGTCAGTAACCAGAATATTTGGTGATCTCCTTTCTTTTCAAATTCTGCCATACTGCAACAGTTTCGTGGTTCTTTAATATATTTCACAAGCATAACTGAATTATGTACTGGGGAATTGAATTGGGAAGGATGTCAAAGTTACCAAATGACAGAAATTAGGCACTTTCTTTATAGTGTATACACATATATACATATAATATATATATAACCACTATATTATGGTCTCTCACATACAACTAAGATATATATTTTTCTATGACAAATTTAACTGTACTTAACTGTATACTTAAACATTATGGAGGAAATCATCTCAGGTAATGAACCATGCATGTGCTGAAATGTGAAGATTTATATCCCTGGCATTTCTATGTTAATCTAATGAAACCAAATAGGTTATTGCACATTCATATAAATGCCTGGACTAATATAAATTTATTTTCATCCATCTTTTAAAATTGACCTATATCATGCAATTTATAACAACACTTTTATTGCATAAACTTCCAAAGGAGGGAATGAAAAGCCAACACTTGTAAACGCTCTGCAGATTAATGATGGAAATCTTTTTTATGGTCTCTGAAAAAGTACAACACATATATACAGATGGCAATGAAAAACAATTTGTAGGGAAGGAAATGCATATATTTGGTGAGGAAAGGAGGGGAGGAAGCACACCATAGTTTCTCCACAAGCATGAGTTTAGCAGTCAACATATTTTCAATGATCAAATACTAGAATCCCATCTTTCTACCTTTGTATCTACTTAATGCAAACTTAGCATTAAATAAAATTCACTTAATATGGTATATGGAAAAAAATATCTTTCATTTTGGTTAAACTCAAAACATGGAGGTGACTGGGGAGGGGGAGGAGGAAAGGGAGAGGAGAAACAACACACCCAAAACTCAAAAGGCTAATATATAAAGCACAGTCTAAAGTTAGTTAAGAGGAATGAGAAGAGTAGCTGCAGTGGACAAGCAGAGGGAAACAGCAAAACAAACAAACAAACAAACAAACCCAAACAAAAACAATAATAATAAATGCAGAACTGGAGAAAGAAGAGAGAGACTTGGGAAGAGGAGTGCTAGCAAAGCTTCATCTCAGCACCACAAACTGACATCTGTCTGATTCCTGTTGTTCCTCTTCTTTGTAGAAAAGCAGCACTGCAGCAAAACAGATACCTAAAACGTCAATATCTCCAGCTGAAAACAAACAAACAAGCAAACAAACAAACAAATATATAAATCTGCAATATCTGGCTAAACTCTCAGTCTAAAAAAGTAAAGTACATTTACTATAAAGTAAATCTGTGAAGTCTACAAGTTTACTCACAATGTATGAAGCCCTGATCCTTTCATGATCAGGGCTCTTTTAAGGAAATACTTATTATTTTTCAAAATATATATATCTTAAAGAATACCTGTGAAAAGATCTTTTCATAATGTTTAAAAGTACTGCATTTCATTCAAATTTTTTGCTACACATTATCTTGGCAGGTGGGTTTGAACTAGATGATCTTTTAGGTCCCTTCCAACACAAACCATAATATGATTCTATGATCTTTCTCATCTCTCCCTCAGAAATGCTGACAGAACCACTCTTTCACAACAATTTATCTAGTACTTCTCACAGGTTATAAAAAACCAGGTCCCATTACAGGAATAATCCAGATATGGTATGATATGGTGCAACAGTACAATTCAGATTCTGAGTAGAATCATAAAACATTTTATAATGATACACAACCAAAGCCTTTTGAAAGTGAAGAGTAACATAATGCCCACATTTTTCTTTAGGCTAGCTATAGATGAGTCATGCTGGCAAGAGGCTTTGTACTTCTGTCTAGGGCATCTATGGCACATCAACTTTTGAAAGTCCTTAGGGTAGAGTTTCTGGAAGGAAAATCTATGAACAGGCACAAATAATGTTACTGTATTTGAGTTATCAAAATAAACAATAAATAAATAAAAATACAAGCACCATGAAGATATGAATTTGGTTAGCAACTACAGTGTTAAGCCAGTGGCAGTTCAAGAGCTCAGCCTAACTCACATATGGAAAATAGCTTGGAGATGAAAGCAAACCTGTGTGGTCCAAGCCGCCCATAATCTACTTTATGCAGAAATCTCATAGCTCTCACATATTTAATACAGCTCCACAAGGATTGTATTATAGGCTCCAAGAGATTCAGATAATTAAGAGCTTTTGTTTACAACAGTCATGCGGGGGATTGCATTCCACCAGAATCTACCAAAATACAAGGATTTCTAAACTTGGAAAGAGCCTCAACTCCTTTAATTTAGCCATTGCTTCCTCCAGTTTATGGTAAATGCTTAGATTTACTGTCTTAAAGTATTACAAGCACAAATAAAATTTCCTCATAGCATTTCATGTAATTGTCCTTTATGAAATGCGGATATTTGAACTGAATTAGATAACAGATCTTCTAGTCTCTTCCTAGAAGCTAAGTAATAGACCATTTTTATACCACATATTAAGGAGGACATACCCCTACCACATGTGCATATCACAGCTAACTCTTTCCTTCAGCTTTCATCATGATTTTTTACAATATTTTTCATTTTCAAGTTTGCAAGTGGGACTTGGAACCAGAAATACTTGAAATATCATGAGTCATCTTGCTCACTTGATACTACAGTCTCAGTTTCATGATTCCCTTTTTTTAAGATAACCTTGAGAAGGCTGAGATAAATATCTTAGCTTTTGAATGTTTATTCAGAGGATTCCAAATAAAAAACAGTTGGCTATTAGTGGGAAGTGGATTCTTTCTCAAGAACAGCTCTTGTTGTACCACTCTGGTAAGACAAAAGCACCATCTGGGGCAGCAGAAAGAATTACCTGACCCGCTGATTTATAATTTTATGGCTACGTTTCTGATATATCTCTCTCAGTGTCATTCGTTATGGATCACAGCCCATAAATAACATTTGTGTTTATGCTGCCTACTGCCAAAACAGTCAGTACAAAATACATGCCTGAAAAACACGAAATTAGAAATATAAAGGCAAAAAGTTACTCAGAATAAAAGATGCCCTTACTGTTGATCAAAGTTAAATTAAAGTGAAGATCATGCAGATCAGATCTTTAGATCTGAGTGCATCTTTGGTGAAAACCCTGTTGTTTAGAACAAGATGGTGACAGCAGAGCAGTTAAACGTTTAGTTTAACAGGCTGAATAAACAAAACAAATATCTTTGATTTGCTTCTGCTTTTTGCTTGACTTTTCATCCCCTTGCCCAGCCTTCATATATTTTATTGGCAATTTATTACAGCCAGAAGAAGACACCAAAGCCTTAGCAACAAGATCTTCTGATGTAAACAAAATGCATTTAATTTGACTCAGTGTATTACAAGCATTATAATCCCGCTTCTGATTTCAACATGATCGACTAATCTCATCTGCTCAGAGGGATAAGCCTTGTCTCAGCCATGATGACAGGCTTAGAGAATGATAAAAATTAGGGCATTCTCACAGATTATATACTGTAAAAACAGATAAGGCTTATGAATAAAGAATTGACTACAGGTGGTTATTTGTAGAAATGTGCTAGATTAAGGGGTTAATGTCAGAGAGGTACAATGTCATTTGTAGTTAAATCATAGATACATACGTGTGGGAAAATCTTTCCTGTCTGTGTAAACATCAGGGGAGATGAAGCAACTGTAATTTCACAAATTTCATAGCTTGTTACACCAGTAGTCAGAATGAACACATAACAATTCATAATAACCCCATCTTGCACTCTAGCAGTTCAGTTTGATAGCTACGTGAATGGGCATTACAGAGAGGCAGAAAAAATGGCCTGGGATGCGAAGGCAAGATAAATATTGCCTTGATATTTTCTAACTGCTTAAAGTGCTTCCATTTAGTCTGCTGTTGTTCCCAGGTAAATTTAGTGCTTATGACTCTTCTGGTTGGATTGGTAAGGAACATATGGTGCAGCAATGGAGGAAGTATACAAGGCAAGGGGTAAACTGTGTAACCATTGAGCAAGACCAGTATACACACTCATCTTACCAACAAATGCTAGGCTTGGATAATTAAATCTCAGTGCATTGCTGTGAAAAAGTAATGAAACCCATATAGTAACAATGCAGGAAATGCAATTACATGCCATCTGCATGCTAGATTCACATTCAATCTTCCTGGGGAAAAACAACAACAAAAACAACAACAAAAACAAACATCCAAAAACCAAACTAACAGCAACAAAACACCTCTCTACACACACCATTAATCTGTTCAGATTAAGTAAATGAAAGGAAAAAGCAAGCAACAATTATTTTGTTATATAATGTGAACTTTTTATCCTGTTTTTCAAAAATACTATATGTATCATATTAAAATCATCGAATCATGAACAGCTTGGGTTGGAAGGTACCTTAAAGATCATCTATTTCCACACCCCACAACCATTCGCCATAGGCAGGAGTGCTAACCACTATATCAGGTTGCCCAGGGCCTCATCCAACTCATCCTTGAACACCTCCAGGTGTGGGGCATCCACAGCTTCCCTGGGCAACCTCTGCCAGTGCCTTACCACACTGAGTGAAGAATTTCCTTCTACCCTCTAATCTAAATCTTTTACTTTAAAACCATTCACCCTTGTCCTATTATTTATCTGACTGAGCAAAATGTTGCTATCTATTTTATAAGCCCAATTTAAGTACTGGAAAGCTGCAATAAGGTCACCCTGGAGCCTTCTCTTTTCAGGTTGAACATCCCCAGCTCTCTCAGCCTTTCTTCACAGAAGAGGTGCCCCAGCCCTCTGATCATCTTTGTTGCCCTCCCTTAGACCTTCTCACACAGCCCCATATCCTTCTTGTGCTTGGGGCCCCAGACCTGGATGCAGCACTCCAAGTGGGGCCTTATAAAGGTAGATGTTGTGGTTTAACCCGGCCGGCAGCTAAACACCACACAGCCGTTCGCTCACCCTCCCCCCTCCCTCTCTGGGATGGGGGAGAGAAACGGGAAAGTGAAGCCTGTGGGTTGAGATAAAGACAGTTTATTTAAGAGAGAAAATAATAATAATAATAATAATAATAATAATAATAATAATAATAATAATAATAATAATATGTACAAACAAGTGATGCACAATGCAATTGCTCACCACCCGCTGACCGATGCCCAGCCCAACCCCGAGCAGCTGGCCCCCCACCCTGGCTAGCCACCCCTATATATTGTTCAGCATGACGTCAGATGGTATGGAATACTCCTTTGGCCAGTTTGGGTCAGCTGTCCTGGGTCTGTCCCCTCCCAGCTCTTGCTGCCCCCCCAGCCTGCCCGCTGGCAGGACAGAGCGAGGAGCTGAAAAGTCCTTGGCTTAGTGTAAGCACTGCTCTGCAGCAATTAAAACACCAGCATGTTATCAGCACTCTTCTCATCCTAATCCAAAACATAGCACTCTACCAGCTACTAGGAGGAAAAATAACTCTGTCCTAACTGAAACCAGGACAGTAGAGTAGAGGGGAACAATCGCCTCCTATGACCTGCTGGCCATGCCTCTTCTAATGCAGCCCAGGATGCAGTTGGCCTTCGGGGCTGCAGCAACACACTGCTGGCTCATGTCAAGCTTTTCATCAACCAGAACCCCCAAGTCCTTCTCTGCAAGGCTGCTCTCAGTGAGTTCTTCACCCAGTCTCTTCTCCTGACTGGGATTCCCTGACCTAGGTGCCACACATTGCACTTAGACTTGTTGAACCTCATTAGGTTCATATGGGACCACTTTTCTAGCTTGTCCAGGTCCCTTTGAAAGGTATCTCTTCCTTCTGTTGTATCAACCGCACCTCTCAACTTGGTGTCATCTGCAAACCTGCTGAGGGGGCACACAATCTCATTGTGTATGTTGTTGCCAAAGATATTGAAAAGCACAGGTCCCAAGATAGACCCCTGAGGGATAGCACCCACCACCTGCCTCCACCTGGACATAGAGTCATTGATCACCAATCTTGGGTGCAGCCTTCAAGCCAGTTCCACCCAGTCAGAGGTACATCCCCTTCCCTTGCCACATCTAGTTTAAAGCCTTGCTAATTAAGTCCAACCAGCTTGCTGCCCAGAACATTCTTGTCCCAGCTGGTCAGGTGAGCCCCATCTGGTGTCAGCATACCCAGTTTCTCAAAAGTATGTCCTTGACTGTAGAACACAAAATCTTGAGCATAGCACCAGCCATGCAACCAATTGTTCACTTGGTCTGTTACTCTCCTTCTTCTTGAATTGTACAATTTTGTTGGTTCACAGCTGGAAGCTGGTTTACCTTCCCCTTGCCACGATTTAAGGCAGGGCTGTTGCTTGGCCCATGTCAACACATGGTACTATTTATCAGTCTCTCCTCTGGATTCCTGGATGCTGTGACACCTGGTGAGCTCCTCTTGTAACAGAGATAACTCTCTGAAAAGTTCATCCAGCTGGGTACACTTGATACCATGACACCCACCTCAACCTTCAAAATCTAGGGGGACTTGCAGATTCTGGAATGCCCTGGAATTGAGGGTCTCAGCAGATCTTTGGGTTCCCTGGAGGTCTGTTTGTGTGCAGGCATCTGCCTGGTGGGGGGGTGGTGGGTGGTGGGGGGCTGCAGCCCCTCTGAGTTTCAGCCTCAGCCCAGCAGGCATAGCAGGTGGACAACATTTTTGTTTCAGTAGAAGGCTCCGTCCTCTGCTGCTCCCCAAATAGAAATCAACCCACTTTCCACCCTAACTACATGCCCTCCTACACCACCTGTCATGCAAACTGCCATGCCATGCAAACTGGCTGATGCACCATGTCCTGTTTGCCTGTGCTGGTTACTGTGCTCCCTGAGGGCAGATTTTGTACACCAAGGTGCCTGCTGTTAGTAGTGCTGGCCCTGCCCAAGCCTTGTCAGCTGTTCTCACTAGGGCTGCCAGGTGCTGGCAGCTCCATCCTCTCGCTGGGGTTACCTCAATGAAGGCAGCCCCTGCATGCCACTATCCCCTGCTCCGCTGCAGAGCATACCTGACCTGGAGCCAGTTACCTTGGTGAGTCATGTGTACCATGTCATGTGTGATCTGTGAACGCATAATGGAAATATCTGTGAAGTGAAGGATTATATTACCACAATGTGACAACGATTTATTTCAATTCATTTTATTTCATTAATATTAATAAATGATGTCTCAAATGTAGCTATAAAATCACATACTGTACATATACAAGAAAGTGCAAATAATTATCATTACTTGT
This sequence comes from Heteronetta atricapilla, assembly GCA_011075105.1. Lineage (NCBI taxonomy): Eukaryota > Metazoa > Chordata > Aves > Anseriformes > Anatidae > Heteronetta > Heteronetta atricapilla. Next base: position 48,999,084 of record CM021732.1, read on the forward strand.
TTTAACTGTTTTAAATTACCAGATATTCTTTCACAAATGAACAAATGAAAGATCTTGTTTCTAGCTGTCTATAATTAACTATAAAATGATGTAGACTTTTTTATTTTTTCTACCAGAACTTTCTGAGTACCCCAAGTTAAGAAAACAAGAGTCCCTTTTAATGCTATTCTATGTGATGTAGAAAAATGATTGGTAAATAAATAGATTCTTACAATCCTGGATACTTACATTTTTTCTACAAATTTAATGATCATATTTAAAAGTGAAACTAACAAATTTGTCTGAATTAGTTCTCAGAACAAAGAACCAAGGAAAGAAGCAGTTGTACACTGCATAATAATAATAATTTTAAAAATCAATAATATAGGTTCACACAGCATAATCTACTATGAGTAAATTTAGATTGGGACTGACATCATTAAAAGTTTAAATTTAAACCACTTGAAGTTTATGCAAATTGAATGAACAAAGTGGAGAGACTGAATATCCACTTTGTTTCTATAGGAATTTCTCCCACAGAAAGCTGACACCAAATACTCATTGGCAATGAAAAGTGAACATGTAAAGCATGTACATCAGCGCACACACACACAAACAAACTTCCACTGTTGCTACCTGTTTGCTAACATACTCTCTAGGACGATGTCCACATGACTCTTAAATACTTCCAGGGATAGGGACTCTTCCATGGACAGCCTATTCCAGTGCTTGACCACCAACTCCATGAAGAAATTCTCCCTAATGTCAAATCTAAACCTCTGCTAATGCAACTTGAGACCATTTGCTTGTGTGCTACCACTTGCCACCTGAGAAAATCAAATGTGACTCTCCTCACTACAACCTCCTTTCAGGTAGTTGTAGAGAACAATGAGCCACCTCTTCTCCAGATTAAAGAACCCCTCAGTTGCTCCTCATAACTCTTGTTTCCTAGTCCCTTCAGCAGCTTTTTTGCTTTCCCTCTGTGTACTTGAGCAACTCAATGTCCTAGTAGTGAGGGGCCTACAACTAAACACAGTACTGAGATGTGGTCTTACTGGTGCTGAGTACAGACAGACAATCACTTCATTAGTCCTGTTGTCCATAATTTTTCTGATGCAGACCAGAATGCTATTGGCTTTCTTGGCCACCTGGACACACTGCTGACCCATGTTCTTCTTTCTCAAACAGAACTTGGAAGAACATTTTGAAATTTGAAGTTTACCAGACTATAGTTGCAATAAATAAAAAGTGAGTAGTATCAGTAATATGAATTTTGTTAAATTGATTTTTAAAAAGTTTTTACACTGAAATATATGCCATCCTTAGTATACTGATGTTGTCTGTCCATTGTAACTTTTCTTCTTTTTACTACCAATAAAAATCATGTTTTTTTAAAATTAGGTCTTAAGAACAGTTTTATAACATAGGTGTCTCTCCCAGACATTTGCTGCTTGTAAAAACCTGTCAGATATTTTGCATTAGCACCTGCTTTTTGGCTCATGGATGAGAAAGCACACCCATGAAGATTAAATGGTGCAAACACGGGAAAATTTTGGGCCCTTGTCTTTGAATGTAAATGAGAATAGAAAGCATGACAGCTCTACATGTTGTAGAGGTTGATTTAAGTGCATTTGCTTATCCACATTACTGGAATCTTTCTCCAGCCATATATATTTTCACTCTGTTTTGGTTGCCAACAGGCACAACAAGTGGGAGTTGATGGTAAGAGGATGTCTTGGTACCACTACCTCTTCTCTAGCTGTTTCTGCTACACCTGTTTTGAGAAGAAAGAGATCACAGAGAGTCTTGTATGTAACATTTTTAACACAGACATGATCTTTTGTGAAAAATGAGCATGTATTCTTCAGGCCCACCCTGCCAGCAGTTCAAATCACAGCACCTCACAAAAATAACTTGATCCTCATGACTGCATATGAAAAAAAGACTCAACAGAAATACAGCATGTTGTACCTTACCTCAAAAACATTCCACAACTCAGTTCATGAGTAAAGGCCTTTTTCCTTTCACCCAGTCAGGGAGTTAGAGAGAAGGAAAGTCAAAACTAAGATTTTTCTTCCTTCAAGTCACTGCATATTATAAACACAACACAAAGGAACTTGGCTAGCATAACTCTTGATGATGTAGGAGGTAATTCTAGCTATTGCAGTATTCCATAGCTGCTTTGATTAATTAAACCTCACAAGATGGAGGAAGTGATATAACATTTTGAGAGCAAAATACATAAAGACTCCAGCGTAAGGTGTGAGAAACTTACATAGTCACACTGTTGTAAATGACTGCAATTTAAATTCCAAATTTCCTGAAATAAGCTGCGTTTGCAGCTGGATATGTTTTTAAGTCCTTGTATTGGGTTAATGTGGCAAGGGTTTGGTAGCAGGGGGCTGCAAGGGTGGCCTCTGTGAGAAAAGCCCAGCAGCTGCCCCATGTTAGATAAGAGACAGCTCCAGCCATCTCCATAGTGACCCGCCGCTGGCTAGAGCCAAGCCAGTGAGTGATGCTGGTTGTGCCTCTGGGAGAACAGATTTAAGATAGAGAAAAAAATGATGTGCACCCATTGCTGGGAGAGAAAGTAGTGACAAACAGCCCTGCAGACACCAAGGCCAGTGAAGAAGGAGGGGGAGGAGGTGCTCCAGTGGTTGGGGTAGAAGTTCCCCTGTGGCCCATGGACAGGCCCATGTTGGTGCATGCTGTCCATCTGCAGCCACATGGAGCAGATCTCCGCGCTGCAGCCCATGGAGGAGCCCTGGGTGGAGCAGGTGGATGTAGCCTGGAGGAGGCTGCAGCCAAAGGAGAGCCCCCACAGGAGCAGGCCCCGGGCCGGAGCTGCAGCCCATGGAGAGGAGCCCACGCAGGAGCAGGGGACCTGGGGGGAGCTGCCGCCTATGGGGGACCTGTGCTGGAGCAGTTTGCTCCTGGGGGATAGACCCCATAGTACAGAGCCATGTGGGAGCAGTTCTTTAAGAGCTGCTGCCTGTGGGCAGCCCCCACAGGCTCAGTTCCGGAAGGATGGCATCCTGTGGAAGACACCCCACGGGTAGAGCAGGGACAGAGAGTGACCGTGAAGGAGTAGCAGAGACAATGTGCTATGGACTGATGGCAGCCCCCATTCCCTGTTCCCCTGAGCTGCTTGA
>CM021732.1:49002314-49019814 GCA_011075105.1 Heteronetta atricapilla
GGGGGAGGGAGGGAGGTGTTTTTAGTTTGTTTTTATTTTCTCACTGTTTTAGTCTGCTAGTGGTAGGCAATAAAGTATATTATTCTCCCTGTCCTGATTTTGTTTTGCCTATGACAATAATTGTTGAGTGATCTCCATTTAAATCAGGCATCACCATTTTGCAGCCACTCACCGAGGTGATTGACTCCGGGGCAGACATGTTCTGCAGCAGAGCAGGGGATTGAGGTGGTCTGGGCTTTTCTTCCTGCATCGAGGACACTCAAGACAGCCAAGGGAGCCATCAGCACCCAGCAGCCCTCATAAGGGAGGCTGACTAGGCATGGGCAGAGACAGCAACACCCCCTCCCCAGCCATTCAAAGGCAGCCCTTAGCAAGCACAGTGACCAGGATATGGCACGGCAGTTTGCATGGCACTGTGTGCAGGCTGGGCACGCTTGGAGAGGGCAGAGTATCCTGCCCCACTCAGGAGAACAGCTCATCTACTGGCTGTCTACCTCTAGCTAAACTGCCATGGTCTGCACTAGGTACAAAGCTCTTTCTAGAAAGTCTGTGGCAACCCAGACTGAGTGCCTGCTCAAAAATGCGGCCGTTCAGGTCTCTGGATGCATGGAGTGTCTAAGCCTGTTGCTGCCACCTGAGGGTGGCAGAGATACCGTGTGTATGAGGTGTGAGCGTGTGGATGACTTGGTCAGCCTGGTGGCAGAGCTCAAGGAGGAGGTTAAGGGTTATCAGGGAGTGTGAGAGTGAGATAGACTGGTGGAGTAACTCCCTACTGGGCCTCAAGGAAAGTCACCAGGGTGAGACACCCCAAACAGTGGTGGACCCTCTACCCTGTTACTATCGGGCAGAGGGAGGGGACCTAGGAGATGAAGAGGAATGGAAACAGGTCCCTGCTCAGCATCATAGGGAACCCCCCTCTCTACCAGCCTCGCCTTTCCAGGTGCCGTTACACAACGGGTTTGAGGTGCTGGAGCTTGAGAGGCTGGTTGGTGAGGATGAGGTGAAAAGTCTACACATGAGGATGCCTAGGGCAAGGAAGTCAACTCCACGCCTCAAGACTGCCTGGTGGGGGTCTGTTATAGACTGCCAAACCAGAACAAGGAGACAGATGAGGCATTCTACAAGCAGCTGGCAGAAGTTGCGCAATCGCCAGCACTTGTTCTCGTGGGTGACTTCAACTTTCCAGACATAAGCTGGAAATACAATACAGCTCAGAGGAAGAAGTCTAGGAGGTTTCTGGAGAGTATGGAAGATAGCTTCCTGATGCAGCTGGTTAGTGAGCTTACTGGTGAGGTGCCCCGCGTGACCTGTTCACAGAGAAGGACTGATGAGAGATGTGATGGTTAGTAGCTGTCTTGGGCAGAGTGACTAGAAAATGATAGAGTTCTCTATTCTTGGCAAAGCCAGGATGGGGATCAGTAAAACTGCTATATTGGACTTCTGGAGGGCAGTCTTTGAGATGTTCAGGACACTGGTTGGCAAAGTCCCTTGGGAGGCAGATCTGAAGGGCAGAGGAGTCCAGGAAGGCTGGACACTCTTCAAGAAGGAAATCTTAAAGGCTCAGAGCAGTCTGTCCCCACATGACAAGCCAAGACAGTAGAAGACCAGTCTGGCTGAACAGAGAGCTGTGGAAAAAAAAAGGGTTTATGACTTTATGATCTTTGGAAAAGAGGGCGAACCACTCAGGTGGACTATAAGGATTTTGAGAGGTGTGCAGGGACAAAATTAGAAAGGTCAAAGCTCATCTGGAGCTCAATCTGGCTACTGCTGTTAAAGATAACAAAAACTGTTTTTATAAATACATCAACACAAAAAGGAGGACTAAGGAGAATACCCATCCTTTACTGGATGCAGGAGGAAACTTAGTGACAAGATATGAGGAAAAGGCTGAGGTGCTTAATGCCTTCTTTGCCTCAGCCTTAGTGGCAAGACCAGTTGTTCTCTGGATACCCAGTACCCTGAGCTGATGGAAAGGGATGGGGAGCAGAACGTGGCCCTCACAATCCACAAGGAAATGATTTGTGACCTGCTACAGCACTTGGATGTACACAAATCGATGGGGCTGGATGGGTTCCACCTGAGGGTACTGAGAGAACTGGCAGAGGAACTGACCAAGCTCTGACCAAGAGCTGAGCAAGAGGTTCCAGTTGACTGCCAGCTAGCAAATGTGACGCCCATCTACAAGAAGGGCCAGAACTTTGACCCGGGAAACTATAGGCCTGTTAGTTTGACTTCAGTGCCAGGGAAGCTCTTGGAGCAGATTATCTTGAGTGTCATCATATGGCACTTGCAGGGCAACCAGGAAATCAGGCCCAGTCAGCATGAGTTTATGAAAGGCGGGTCCTGCTTGATGAACCTGATCTTCTATGACAAAGTGACATGGTTAGTGGATGAGGGAGAGGCCTTGATTTCAGTAAGGCTTTCAACACTGTTTCCCACAGCATTCTTCTGAACAAACTGGCTGCTCATGGCTTGGACTGGTGTACGCTTCATTGGGTTAGAAACTGGCTGGGTAGCCGGGCCCAAAGAGTCATGGTGGATGGAGTTAAATTCAGTTGGAGGTTGGTCACTAGTGGTGTTCCCTGGGGCTCAGTACTGGGGCCAGTTCTCTTTAATATCATTATCAATGATCTGGATGGGGGCATTGTGTGCACCCTCAGTAAGTCTGCAGATGACACCAAGTTAGGTGCATGTGGTGATCTGCGTGAGGATAGGAAGGCTTTGCAGGAAGATCTGGATAGGCTGGACCGATGGGCTGAGGCCAACTGTATCAAGTTCAACAAGTCCAATTGCCAGGTCCTGCACTTGGGTCACAACAATCCCAAGCAGTGCTACAGTCTGGGAGATAAGTGGTTGGAAAGCTGCCTGTCAGAGAAGGACCTGGGAGTATTGGTTGATAGGCTGAATATGAGCCAGCAGTGTACTCAGGTGGCCAAGAAGGCCAACAGCATCCTGGCTTGTATCAGGTGTGGTGAGGCCACACCTTGAGTACTGTGTTCAGTTTTGGGCCCCCACTACAAGAAGGACATTGAGGTGCTCAAGCATGTCCAGAGAAGGTCAACAAAGCTGGTGAGGGGTCTGGAGAACAAGTCTTATGAGGAGCAGTTGAGGGAGCTGGGGTTGTTTAGCCTGGAGTAGAGGAGGCTCAGGGGCGACCTTAGTGCTCTCTATGGATACCTTAAAGGATGCTGTAACGAGGTGGGCATTGGTCTATTCTCCCACGTGCCTGGTGACAGGATGAGGGGGAATGGGCTACAGTTGCGCCAGGGGAGGTTTAGGTTGTATATTAAGAAGAACTTCTTTACCGAAAGGGTTTTAAGGCATTGGAACAGGTTGCCCAAGGAAGTGGTCGAGTCGCATCCCTGGAGGTCTTTAAAAGACATTTAGATGTAGAGCTTAGTGATATGGTTTACTGGAGAACTTGTTAGTGTTAGGTCAGAGGTTGGACTACATGATCTTGGAACTCTTGGATCTCTTGGAACTCTTGGATCTCTTCAAACCTAGCTGATTCTATGATTTTTCTTATCTCAACCCTTGATACATTTCCATAGTTTCTCCCCCTTTTCTTTTGAGGAGGGGAGTAGGAGAGTAGTTCTGATGGAGTTCAGCTGCACAGAAGGGTAAAAACACCATGGTCCTCCTCAGATCTCTCTCTCCAGTTGCAAGTAACACCACAAGGAACATACAAAAATTTTGTGTGGAGTAAAAGGATGGCTAAAGTGTGTTTATATCAGTCTACCTTTAGTGAAATCTAGGCCTAAATACCAGTTACAGCTATGTCTTGCTGCTCTTTAAAGTCTGAAATTAAGACATTCTGTGTCTTCCAAGATCTTTCCACAAAACATCAAACTTCTTGTGTAAAGGGAAGATGGCTTGTTATATATCTGAAAATTTTATTCAAACCCTAAAGACTTTTGTTGAGGGTATAAAAAGAGTAAGAATATCTATGGGGAGTCATCATCCATTTCTGGCAGGCAAGAAATTCCCAAACTGTTTAGTCTGTTCTGCTCTGTGCTCCTGCAGGAAAGGTTGTATTTCCTTTTTCAGTGCCCATAATCTTTTTAGATACTTTTCTTTATTGAGCCCATAAACATCATAGTGGAGCTGCAAATCATCATAGTCTGCAGAAACTCCATCAAGAAAGCTACAGAGTAAATGATACTGAAAACTTGATGTTCACAACATTAGGCAGTTGACTAACTTAATTATACTGTTCATGGCATTCAAAATAAAAATAATATGAAGCACTGCCTGATGGATTACTTGGTCTCAATATTAGTTGGTCACTCCACAGGACCAAGACTCAGGAACGATAAACAAATACAGGTTCCCTACCATCATTCTTCACTAATCTAAGTTTGCTGAAATGGTCTTCTAATTAAGCAAGTACCGTCAAAATGTCTTATTGAAAAAGTTAGTTGCTTTTCTTGTCTTTGACATAAGTTGCCATGCCTTGAGAAGAAAATCAAATATGAAATCCTTTATGAAATTACATGAAGGAATAACAAATATCAGAACAGAAATAATCTTATTTACTAAGGCCTTATCTGCCATGCATAATTTCAGTGTTTTAAGTTTTGAGAGAACTAGAAGTAAAAAGTTATTATTTATTTATTTATTATTATTATTATTTAAAAATTCATTGGGTGCTCGCTGTTTTTTCTTTCATTTTTGCAATCGGTCAGTTACATCAGGGATTTACTCCATTACCAGTTCAGAGACTGTAAATGTTCTTTTTTTTTTCTCTTGTGCTGATCCATATCCATAAGATTTGGAAGATATCCATCTACATATTTTTATCCTGGTTTTGGCTGGGATAGAGTTAATTTTCTTCCTAATAGCTTGTATGGTGCTGTGTTTTGGACTTGGGATGAGAATAATGTTGATAACACACTAATGTTTTAGTTGTTGCTGAGCAGTGCTTCCACTAAATCAAGGACTTTTCAGCTTCTCATACCACCCTGCCAGTGAGGGGCCTGGTTGTGCACAAGAAGCTGAGAGGATACAGAACCAACACAGCTGATGCAACTTGGCTAAAGGGATATTCCATACCATTTGATATTATACAGAAAAATAAAACTGGGGGAGTTGACTTGGGGTGGGGGTGTAGGGGACTGCTTTGGGAGTGACTGGGCATCATTCAGAGAGTGGTGAACAACTGCATTGTGGTTCACTTGTTTTGCATTTATTTCACCCTCCTTTTCTGTTTTATTAATCTGCTTTTATCTCAACCTGTACGTTTTTTATCTTTTTTTTTTTTTTTCCAACTCTCTCCCCCATTCCACTGTGGGGGAGTAAGAGAATGGCTGCATGGTGTGTAGCTTCCTGCCAGTCTAAACCATAACAGGTGTCACCTCCTGTGAGTATCTCAAACGTATTTTCATATGCTGCCAGTATCTCTTTTTCAGTTGGAGTATAGTGGGCCTCAGATCCTCTGTATCTGTGACTCCAAAACACTAAGGGTTGACCTCCCCTGGTGCTCTCCAGAGGCTCCAGGTGGGGCCATTCTCCCCAGTTGCTGTGTAGAGCACATTCTTTTACACCTTGTCCTGCCTGGACGGGCCCAAGGGCTAGTGCATGAACTATCTCCCATTTAATTTGTTAAAAAGGTTTGCTATTGCTCAGAACCCCAGTTGAAATAATTCTTCTTCGGGGTCATTTGGTGGGAAGGGCTTATGATCAGGCTGTAATTGTGAATATTAATTCTCAAAAAAAAAAAAAAAAAATGACACCTAGGAAAATTTGTATTTCCTTTTTCTAGTTGGTCGAGACATAACTGTTATTTTGTTGATCACATCCATTGGAATCAGATAACTTCTATCTTGCCATTTTATTCCTAAAAGATGGATCTCCTGTGCAGGTCCCTTAACCTTATTTTGTTTTGAGGCAAAACCAGCTTTCAAAAGGATTTGGACTATTGTCTTTCTCAAAAACGTCTGCTGTGTTGCCCCACATGATGATGTCATCAATGCATTGCAGGTGTTCAGGAGCTTCCCCATGTTCCAGTGCAGTCTGGATCAATCTGTAGCAAATGGTGGGGCCGTTTCTACCCCTGGGGGGAGTCGATTCCAGGTGTACTGGACGCCCCTCCAATTGAGAGCAAACTGAGGCAGGGCCCCTCTAGGCCTGGTCATAGCATTTATTATTCACTTCTTGTAAATGTGAATCAGAAATCTCTTTATTAAGGTCAGAACCCACCTACACTGTTGGGGAAACTGCCCACTCAAAAGTGGAGCAGTTTTTCCTAGAAATTTTTTCTAGCAATTTTTCCTAGTAATTTTCATTTAAAAAAAAAAAAAAAAAAGTAGTTTTTTTTTTTTTTTATTGCAACTCACATACCTGTGCCTCTAAGGTCCAGGCAGATTTTCCATCCCTTTTCCTCTAATAATAATAATAATAATAATAATAACAATAAATTATTAATCATTTATAATTTATTAACTCTTATTATACAAAACAAGTGAACCACATCACTTGTGTTATCAACAATCAGTGTGTTATCAACATTATTCTCATCCCAAGTCCAAAACACAGCATCATACCAGCTATTAGGAAGAAAATTAACTATATCCCAGCCAAAATCAGGACAATATTGAATATTGTGTGTATTATTTGTTGGTTTTGTTTATTTGTTTCACATAGATTCAGTATAGTTTGTTACAGATAGACTGTAATAAATCAAAAACTGATTCTATAAAATAGTTTAAAATAAATTAGAAAACATAGGTTTATTTTTTTTATGAGGAAAACATTTTTTTTTTAATATAATATTTACTTTTTCGTAGACAACTGACTTGAAACATTACCTCTAAGCTTTTCAAAATAAATTAGGAATATTCAGTGAAGTTAGGTGCCTAATTGTTATTAACGTGGGAACTTCAATTTCTATCTTCCTTAGCAAAACCTATCATCAAGTTTTCTTATTTTTAGAGTGACTGCTGCAAACCATAGATGACCTTTCTTTTCATTCAGTTAATATCATATTTTCTGACCATATTTTCTTTCCAAATCATGAATGAATATATGTCTATCTGAATAGCAATGATTATTAGTAGAGGACGGTAGTACAAGTGTATGTGAAGCATCAATGCTATTAGCATGTTTGATGTTCAGAGCAGGAAGTGGATAAAAATATGTAACAGCCAAGGCACTTGCACTGTGCAATATACATGTTTATAGGTTACAAATTAAATTGCCATCATTTGTCAGCAGTAACTTCATAGTGATATAGAGAATCACCAGTTTTCTCAGATACAGAGCATACAACAAGTGTTGAGAGGCAGCAGTTCCCTTTACATTTGAGCTACAAAAAATCATAAATGTGTGGTGTCCAGCATGTGTGGATGGAGAATAGTGCATACATGTCAACAGCGCCTTGCAAAACATCAAGTAAAAAGTACACACTTCAGTTTCTTAGCATTCGAAATAAATACATGGCTCTGTAAAACTCGAATCAGAAAATAAATGTTAATTTCTATCCTAAAGCCTTAGCAAACTCTGTATCTGATCTCACAGAGTAGTTTCACTAAAATACCACTTTGGAGGGAGGCAGAATTCTGCCTTATAGGTCTTTCATAAATCTAATTGCATGCAGACAATTCTCAAGGTATCATTAGACAAAATAAAAGAGAGGAAGATGCAGGGATATATTAGATGATTAATATCCTGGCCTTGTCAGATGAAGCACAAGAGGACAATAAAACATAGACCCTGGAGTCTAATAAAATGTTTATCTCATTCATGAACAAAAAAAAATAATAATCAGATATAATCAAATTGAGACCAAAGCAAGAAATGCTGAAAAATAGCAATGGAGAAGTGCATGGAAAGGACCTTTATGAAAGAAGCTGATTAGGACCAAGAGTGATAATAAAATTTTTTGATGCATACATGTGACCAAGAAGAAATATATTTGTATTGTCAACTCAATACCACATTCAGCCAACATCAGACAGATATAATTGTGTAAGAAATTTCTGCTCTGCTACCAGCCTGTTTAGATAACTACCTTCCTACTACAGAACATCTAAAGTTTTTAACCTTCAAAATCAGTACTTCTTCAAGAAGAACATGTTACAATTTCAGAATTATAAGCAATTTTAAAACTGCATTGCCAGCAGATATCCTAAGCTTTGATAGGTACAGATCATAGACCTAAAAATTATATCAAAACATCTACAACATTGAAAGTCAAGAAACAGCTGCACTACATTTGAAGACATAAAGATGAAGAGCAAGTCTTTGTTTATCAGCTCACAACTCTCTCATCTTCTTCAAACCTCTGTCTAGCTCTAAAATATGAACATATTTTTAATGTATTAAAAATTTGTTTCTGAAACTTATATTTCTTAAATTATGTAAAATTTATGTTTCTAAAATAATAATAGTAATAATAATAATAATAATAATAATCTTGAGAGACATCAGAAAAGACAACATGAGAGACAAAAAAAAATCTGACCAAGCCAAACCAAACCAAAACCCAGCAACCCTCCCATCCTCCCACTCCAAAAACCCACAATGGTAGCAAGCACCAAATCCTGCGCATCGGGGCATGATTATTATTCACCTAGGGGTATATGATGAACTAAAGGGACAAACAAGAGAATAAAGAAAAGCAAATGTAGGTATCAGAAAAGAAGGTAGACTATCAATATTTAGCCACTCTGGACTACTCTATGTGGTTGAACACCAAATAACTTGACTTAGGTATCCCATTTATAACTACTCGATAATGAAAACACCAATACAGATGGTTTTGTTGGAAGAACTTGGCTCATCCACATGTGCTCTGGAAAAAGGTAGCTTCTACATGCCTTCAGTCTGTTGGATCCATTGCATTAGGCCAGCTGCTGCAGCGTGTTGGAGGCCTTGCAGAGGAATTGGGCCTGTTAGGGGATTTATCATTAAATTCTAGATGATTAGAGTAAGTCTACCATTCTCTGACATGGAATCTGTCTCAATGGTAAATGTGAACCTGCAGTCAGGGTCACTGAAAACTGATTTAACTGAAGACCAATGGAAGCATAGTACTACTGCTTTTAAAGACTTGTAAAGTTACTCAGGTAGGCTTTGAAATAGTCTTTTCTCTGATTATTTATCTTAGAAAACTTTTCAGACCATACATGAAGCTCAGTGGTCATGTACCAGGTGATCCTACATTTGGTGTCTAACAGGAAGCAACAAATCACATCTTTTCAAAAAGAAGAATACAATTTTCTTTTTGTTTTGTGTTTTCCTTCAGTCTTCTATGCCTCAGACACTGAGAGGCTTGTTTTCAATTAGAAGTTAGTACCACTAACAAGTTACTTCCAGACTTCTTGATATATTAATGTATCATTAAAAGCTGCTTATTATAAATTTAATTATTCTGTTATAAAAAAGGAATACATTAGAACAATAAGAATACTCTCATGTGGCCATTAAAATAGCCAAAAAAGCAAAATTTTACCAGAGCAGAACAAAGATTGCATGCTTGTTATTGCCAAGGGTACAGCAATAATATATATGGTTGGCACACTGGGGTCAGTGACCAGTCTTCAGAGCATTGACATAACTTGTCAAATGTCATGTAACTGAACAAAATTAGGTTCTTTAGATGGAAGAAGGAAATACATCACTAAAAATTGTACCTAACAAAGTTTACAAAGACATTGTAAAGATTTAGCTACACTACTACAGAAAATCAGCACAGAAAATTTCCAGATTCATTTCTACCAAAAGCGTAATTTCAGACAGCAAACTTAGCCCCTCTGTTTTCCCAGGGTCCATGTGCATCAACCTGCATCTTCTAGCCCAATTCCATCTGTACACTCAAACCAGAGAGCCAAAGAGAATATATTATAATTATAGATTGAAATAAAATTGCAGGAGTAAAACAAAAACAAAAACAAAAAACGTAAGTACCTGCAAATATGTGAATTTCTAAATACATTAAAATGGCATTTAAAAGTGTCAAAAAATTCCAATTCTGACTTCAGTATGATGATCTCAGGACTGAAATGCAGCTGCAGTGATCCTACAGTTAAAAGTCCAGCTTCATATCTGTTGCCTTTCCCTTCCCAACCATTGCAAAACTTGAATATGCACAGGGTATACGCAGTGAGGTGCATATAAGGGTGTACCTGTACATACTAAACTTTACACAACACTAAAAACAAACAAGCAAACAACATCAAAAACACAGCCACTATAAATATTTGCCTTTGAATGTAGAGCAGAGTAACCTATCTGATCCTATCTGTCACCAAAATATTAATCCCACATAAAGCTGAAGTACCTGGTCAATAATTTTTTTAAGGGCTTTCTAGAGTTGTCTCCCATCCCTCCCTTTCCCCTATCACCCTGAAAAAAAAAAAAAAAAAGCCATATTCCAGAAGGCAAGTCACCTGAGCTGAAACCCATTGGAATAGACCAGTATTATGAAAAGCCATGTTATGTACTAATTATTGTTCCCTAAAAAGAAAATACAACAGTCTTCCCTTCCAAAAACTAGAAACTGTTGCAGTTGTGTGGTGCAGGCAGTTGATACACTTTACTTAGGTCTTCCAAACCCTCTGAAAAAATGCTAGACAATTATTACTATTTTATGGAGACTAAAATTGATAATGCTCACATTATTTTTAGGTCCAGTTCCAACTAATGTTAGACTAGAACAGGTTTTAAACAAAAGTCCCTATTGAGAAATGAATGATTGGCCCGTGACTCCAGAGATGTCCTTGAGCACAAGAGTCCCAGGAAATCAATTAGACCACCTGTGCCAGATTTAAGCAAAGCAATCCGTGTTTAGGTAATTCATTTAAGAAAGGTAATCACTTTTCTACCAAAACACATAGTGACAAGAGACCATAACACTGGATTCATAAGAACAATAAAAATTTCCATTCTTCCTTTCTCTTAACTAATATATTTGAAAACAGCATAGCACACATTTTGGAAGAATGAAAGAACTGCAGATTTTATCCAAAATAATAATAATAATAAAATACTACTACTGTAATGGAAAAAAAAAAATCTTTTTCCCCTCTTCTGTGACTTTTAAGGTTACAAAATGTGCCAGATTAAGACACTGGAAATGGAAATGCTATGTTTATCCACAGGACATGTTCAGCACTGCTAACAGCTGTGCAACTTTTCCCAAACAATGTTTTTCAAAGAAGACTTGAAAGGACCATAATTAGGGGCAGGAGAATAGTTTAATTTCCATGCCCGTTCAATCCTTGGCTTCTCTGTTGAGCCTGCCAGCTATTGCCAATTGCAATGGTGGATTTTGTGACATGGACACTTGTCCACCAGGAACTGGACTGAGGCTACAGTCCAATGTAATTATTTTCAGTCACTATTGACCTGCAAGTTTCAAACACGAAAATGTAGAAGCTTTTCTGCTCTTACCAGCTTCCTTGACCAATGCTAGCACTGTGGCAAGTAACAGCTGAAGTGTTCCTTGACAATTTTAAAACCATTTAAATAATTTTTCAGTGCTTTCACCCTCCTCTCTGATTAAATTGATTACCAGTAACAAATAAATCTTTTGATTATGTTTCAAATTGATTGATTGATTACATATATACCAAATATTGAAAAGAAAAAAGAAAAGTATAAAGGGAAGGAAAGGAAAGGAAAGAAGGGATGGGAAGGGAAGGGAAGGGAAGGGAAGGGAAGGGAAGGGAAGGGAAGGGAAGGGAAGGGAAGGGAAGGGAAGGGAAGGGAAGGGAAGGGAAGGGAAGGGAAGGGAAGGAAAGGAAAGGAAAGGCAAGGAAAGGCAAGGAAAGGCAAGGAAAGGAAAGGAAAGGAAATCAGGAAACAGGAAAACTGAACAAAAATGAAAAAGAGGAAAAAACCTTACTTGAAATGCACATTGTGTGATGTAGCAAAGAATGCAGATACGAAGATCCACTTTCATAATCACTATCAGTTCACCACTCATCCATTCCCATCATATCTGAAAAGCTGCCTTGACCTTTTTTCACTTACGTTGTAAATTCAAAAAAATATATATTTAAAAAAAAAAATGCCATTTAAGGGTTGATTTTTTAAAATTGATTCTGTACTTCACTAACAGGTAATTCAGAAATGACTGGACTAAAAATATAGCAAGAACACAGGCAGTTCTATCAAACCTCAGACAGTAAGTAACTCTGGCTTGTGTTTGCATGGGAATCCTAGATGCCACAGGCATAAATCAAGTATTAAACAAGTACCTGTTAGCTCTAATATTTTTAAGGTAATTTATAGGGGAAAAATATATCAATAATGTATATTATATTATCACACTCAAGAGAGGTATCCAACTAAAAAGAAAAAGTTAAGCAATGCTGAGACTAATTGTTCTGGCCTTCCTCTCAAGTGTAAAGTACAGCAATGGAGAAGAACATGAGAAGAAAACAGTGCTCAGATCCCTCTAGTGGCAATGACAAAAATGTGTTTGTTGTTGGTTTTTGTTTTGTTTTGTTTTTTGTTTTGTGAAATCTGAATGAGGAAGCCACTGAGAGCCAGAAAGTCCATTTGGAGTGACCAAATGGAGTGAATGACCAAATGAAGTCTGCAGCTAGTTGCCTTCCAGAGGAGGAATGGAAGCAGCAAGCACTGCCTGATCTGAGCAGCACCTGCAGGGCTCAGTTGCTCTGTTGCTGCCTGACACGCACTGAAATGAGGTCTATGGAAGCCTAAGGAAAGGGGAAGAAGCAGGGTGCAGAGCAGTCATACCATCATGGAACAGTGTTATGTGGCTGGAGAGTGATACTTGTCTTCACACTTCGATTAATGTGGATATCCAGATCTATTTGGGGCATGCCAAAGGATACATTTGCTCTTGATTTAGTATTCTATGGGTTGTGTCTAAGGAGGAAAAAAAGGCACGGGATCTGTACTGGATCATGTAAGGAAAATACAAAATGTATCCTTTGGCATTTTCCTTACATGATCCAGTACAGAGGGTTCTATTCCTAGAAAGAAACTAATACAATTTTTTCCTCCTTAGACACAACCCATGGAATACTAAATCAAGAGCCTATGAAAGTTGAAGTAGAGAAAAAACAACAAACAAACAAACAAGCAAACAGTTCCTTTCCTACAGATTCATAAAGATTTTGGTCTGAAATATATATATATATATATATATATATAAACTCATAATACAATAAGTTTGCTTGTTCACAAAATCCATACCAAAGGTTTAGCATACTTTCCCACATCATTGCTGGTCTTTGCCTTATTGTGCCACTCCAGAACATTAGTCCTACAGTAAATACACAAGTATGTAGAAGATACATAAATCAGCCTGCCACCCATATCTGTTTAGGATTTCTTTTATAGCTGTTTTGTAAACAGAACAAGAGAGAACAAGAATATCTGGGTTACAATGTGGAATATATTTTGCAAGCTTGTATAATTTAACATGCAGTAAATTTATAATTTCACTGTATGTTGTGCAATGGTTTATACTTCATGTGCAGATGATTTGTTGCTTTATGTAGTCTTTTCAGCTCATCTGAAACGAAATATGCTTACTCTTTAAGTGAATGGTCTTTTCTGAATCTGAATTTATTTTTGAAATAGACAGTATGGTATGGCTGCCCTCAGTAGCTAGTACAGGGCTGGGTGAAGTAGAAGTCCCAAGCAGACAGCAGTTACTTGCTTAATGGGTACACAGATCTCTGTGGCAAGCTCACATCCTGCCTACTATGAATAAGTTTTCCTCTTCTTTTATAGTTCTTACTAAATTTACTCTTCTCTAGATATTCATACAAAACTCTAGTAGTCAGTTACAAAATCAGCTTAGAGGAAGGCTGCTCCTGCGCTGTCTCGAATATTAAAATGTTTTGAACGCTGTTTCTTGAGAATTCAGAATTCAGTCTAGAGTTTATGGAAGCCCTTAATCCCAATCTTTTGTAACATATGGACATTTTCTTTCAGGACATTTTCTATCAAGGAAAAATCACACACACACAAAAAAAAATCCTAGAGAAAGGTTTAGTTGACTGAGAAACATGCTGCAGTGTCTTAGTAAAGTAAGATACTAAATGGATTTTTACAAAGCTGGAATCCAGTGTGACTCTACCAAAATCTCACAGGGTCAGAAACCTTGGGTGGCAGTCCCAGTGAACAGAAAGTCTGCAGAGGGGCCATGCTGGGGGCATTGCAGAGCAAAGTTGCATCACAGCTGTCACAAAAGCAGATCACAGAGGTGGCTGAGGGGACTCTGAGTGACTGATTTTGTACTTACACCACCAAAATCCCACCATCACCCCCAAAAAAGGGAACAGGCAGCTGTTTCTGTTCAGGGCCACATGTTCATGGTTGGAGGAAACCTGCCACGTGGCTCAGGGAAGGGTGGAAAGGACCCACTCTTCTTTTTCCTCCTGTTGGCTGTCAGTGTCAAGTTCTGTTCCCAATGTCCTTTTGAATGATCTGACATCAAAGCAACTGGGTTTTGATTCTAGACAATGGTGCAATTGGTTGCCACTTTGCTATTCATAGTGCTACTGCTCAGGCACGTAACTGATTTACTGTATTTCAGTAAGTTTTCTTTAAAAATGCTCCTAAATACTTATCATGAATAGATTGTTTAAAATTCCTTAAATACAATATCATAAATATTTGTTGTTGTTGTTGTTTTTACAAAAATCATATTCAAGCTGTTGTGGATGACCTTAGAGATGCAGCTGGGTATACTTCAATCCCTAAAGGAATGTGGCCTATGTATTGCATCAAATAGGGTCACAATGAAATACCTTACTCTTCAATAGGTGGTTATACAGTAACATTACCTTTCCTTGAGCTAGTGAAACAAGCAGTGAAAGACTTTAAACACAAAGACTTTAATCACAAGCAAGCACATACTGATAATATAATATTTTATGTTAACTGACAGTTTAACACTGTGCTGGAGAACATTTTAAAGTATCATACTTTTTTGAGTCAGAAATAAAGTCACATGATTTACTAATAACAACATTATTTTCTTTGGGTCAAAGTATAAAGGCAAAGAATCTGTACTGAAATTCGCTTTCTAATATTAATGAAAATATCATTTTTCTTCTGAGATGATGTAAAAAAAAATCCCAATGCTTATATCTTTTCAGAGTTTAGATGCATAAAAGTACAAGCTGGTAAACTTCCCTTTCCTCTGGCAACAATTAATAAAATTGCAGATATTTTGACTGCAGGGAGACCTGCACTGTTCAAACACAGTACAGTCAGCTCTCAGTTATGTTGCATACTGTAGATCCTGTACATTACAAAGACTTGTGTAATAAAATTTTGGAGCATTAGGCATCTTCATCTAATGAAGAGAAATTACTGAGATGCTTTAGGGAGTAAATATACATATACACACCTTGTATCTAGAAAGATATATTTTGGTAGAGCTCCCCACTTTTGGCATTATATGATTTTGATTGTGATTTACACAGATTTATTCTTACTGGTACCTGTAATAAGAATCAGAAGACAAAGAACAGGACACTTTGCAATCAGAAACCAGAATTTTAAATTTTGATAATGTTTTCTAATGTACAATTTTATTATCTGGCAGCTCTTATTTCAATGCAACATGATAAGAAAACAAGGAACCATAGGCCTCTACTGCATAGAGGGTGGTGATGGAGATGTTTATGCTGTTTTTGTAAAGTGCTGCATATATTTTCACTGTTAAAAAAATCAGTAACAAAAAGAGGCATCATCCTTAATGAGAGGTTGCTGAGAATTAGAATTATTTTCTTTCCCACCCATAGGATTTATAGTCACCTCTGCCTCTTTTCTGTTTTTCCCTCCCCTCATATACAGAGGACGTCCACTCTGTTAGAGCAAGATGTAATACAGAAGAAAGTATATTTTTATACAGATGTCTGCATAATGGGTAGAAATTATTTTATTTTATTTATTTTATTTTCTGCCTCAAAGAGAGAAATCAAAACCTGCCAGAAAACCTAGTTTTAGAGCCTGACATTATGCATAGTGAAGAAATAGCCATACAGAAACTGCTACACTAGCTCAGAGCGGGCTCCTCTGGATCCACATTGCTGTAACACAGTGGACATCTTCTGTCTATGGTGAGAGGGAAAAAGAGAAAAGAGGTAGTGTTATGTGGACCTCTGCATGTGAACATGTGCAATTCTGGAAAAAAAAAAAAAAAAAAAATCATTTTTAGATTTTAGTACAAGAAAAGTTCCTGAGCAACATTTGTAGGCACCATTTCACAATGGAGCAGATACTGCCATTGGCGGGGGGGGGGGGGGGGGGGGGGGGGCGGGGAAATAATTTAAAAGGGAAAAAAAAAAAATGTATCTCTCACTAACACCTTTATCAAATAGTAAGAACTTGAAAATAAAAATGAAAAAATGAGGCACAGCAAACATGTATTTTGCCAGATTCACTAAGGAAACTGTTAGCAGATCTGGGAAACTGAGACTACATATCAGACTTTCAATATACCCTGCATATTGGCTTATAAGATTTTGAAAGCATTTTTTTTTTGTAATCCTTCTTATTGACATGCAAATTTTCCTTTCTGTGAAATGTGAGCTCAAACTAAATTACTTCACATTTATACTAACAGATAGCAAAAAACAACCTTAAACAGGAGTCAGAAATTCTTAGGCACCTGGTGTTATACACTAACACATACACAGAGGTTAATTTTGGTAGTTGTGTTTAGGGCTTTTTTCAGATATGCCTACTAACACAGGAAAAAAAAAAAAAAAAAAAAAAAAAAGTGACTGCTGAAGGCATCAGATGGAGCTGGTTGAGTGTGATGTGAGGTGGCACTAGGGACACTGGTTCATAGTCTTGAAATGGGCAACTGAGTTGGACAAGCATAGGTATTTAACAATACCAAATCCAAATATGTGTACATTCCAGAGGACACTATGGAGCATCCCTTTTACTCAAAACATGATAGCACAGTGTGAGCTGTTCTGTACTGTCCACCATTCTCTTTCTCCTGCTGGACAGCTCTCAGGATGATGTTCCTCAGAACCCTTTAATGGGAAACATCATTTGGGAAAGAGTATTTTGATAAACAAGCTTCAGATTAAATCAAAAAAAAAAAAAAATAAATTCTCAAGGGACAGAGCTACTATGCTATAGCCTTAAATTCTTAAGCCATTTGCCTCAGCTTTGCACTGAGAAGAACTTGGCAGGTCCTCCTATGATTTGTGCCTGAACATTTGGAATTAATGAAGAGATAAGTAATAACAAAATAGTAGATGAGATGCATGTCCTGCACAGGCAGAGAAACTAATTCAGACTTAGTTCGTTTTGACAGTAGCATCTGTGCTGCTCAAAACTGCTACCTATGTTTCTGTGACCAGGGAAGCACAGTACACCTCACAGTCCACAGAGAGTGTGGAAAAGGAGACTTTAACTTGCTTTTATGCCTGCAGGATAACAGAGTGCTGTTAAGGCTGCATTAATCAAAAGCATAAATTAAATAGCTTTGAAAGCTGCTATGATGCACACAAACTTCCTCGAGGTATATCTAGCCAGCAGCTTCACAGCT
>CM021732.1:49027314-49046611 GCA_011075105.1 Heteronetta atricapilla
TTTAAAGAAAAGCTTTTTCAAAAACTATAAAATGGAAAACTGTGTCTCATGCATCATTAGTGACAAGTAATTTTCTTAAAAGATAGTGAATGGAAACATGTTTCTTTCTCTTCCTTCAACATACTGCAGATAAATGTAAGGATATGTGTTATTTCTTATATTACAAAGTCCTTATTTGACATTGTAGCTATGTCACTAGAATTAATGACAGACTTGAGAAGTGGTCTCATGAAAACCTCATGAAGTTCAATACAGCCAAGTACAATGTCCTGGACCTGGGTCAGGATGATCCCAAGTATGAATACAATGAGTGGGTAGAACGAAGCCTTGTGGGGAAGGACTTGGGGCTACTGGTGGCTGAAAACCTTGACATGAGCTGATACCATGTGCTTGTGGTCTAAAAAGCCAACTGTATCCTGATCTGCATCAAAAGAAGAATGGCCATCAGGTGAGGGGAGTTGATTCTCCCCCTCTACTCTGCTCCCATGAGATCCCACCTCAAGTACTGCATTCAGCTCTGGGGCCCTCAACACAGGAGAGACATGGACCTGTCAACGGGGGTCCAGAGGAGTGCCACAAAGATGAGCAGAGGGCTGGAAAACCTCTCCTATGAAGACAGGTTGAGAAAAGGTGGGGATGGTCTGTTTATCAGGGAGTGTAGTATTAGGACAAGAGGTAATGGTTTTAAGCTAAAAGAATGCAGATTTAGATTAGATATTAGGAAGAAATTCTTTACTATGAGGGTGGTTAGGAACTGGAACAGATTGCCCAGAGAAGCTGTGGATGTTTTCAAGACCAGGCTGGACGGAGCTTTGAGCAACCTGGTCTAGCGGAAGATGTTCCTGCCCATGGCAGGGGGGTTGGAACTAGATGGTATTTCCCTGCCAACCCAAACCTTTCTATCATTCTATGTAACAAAATAATATGTATTTTGAATATTTTCTTCATAAAAAAGTACATCTTTGAGGAGTAACTGATAAATTAAAAAGTATTTATAGCTACTTCTTACCACCAGTGCTTAATTCCTACAGATTACTGATCGATTTCTGAAAAGAGTGGCCTTGCTGCTAAAATTGCAATGTGTTCTTCAGATCTTTGCCAATCTAAATCAGGAGAGTACTTCATACAGAGTGTAGTCTCTTTACACAGTTTCTGCTGATAAGAAGACACACAGTACCTTCCTAGAAAGAAGTAATCAATTAGCAAGTCTATAATATTTTTCAGTACTGGTAATACACATAGTTCCAATAGTTCTTAGTATTACATGTCCAAATGCACATATTTGTTTTGGCCTTTCACTTCCCACCTACCCTTCTAAAAATGAAGCATATAATTGTAATCAAGTTTTATTTAAAAAAAAAAAAATAAAAATAAAAATAAAAATAAAGCTATTGCATTAATTCATTTCTTCTTATAAGAGTTAATAAAATATCTGATGTAGAAGACACAAGAATTATTTATTTATGCCTTGGAAATGTATTTTAAATTCATAATTAGTACATACTGTATATTGTATAGTGGTTATTTACATTTTAAACATCTTTGATAAAATCTCCAAATATATTTTTTTGTAATTAAATCCTCATACCACTAACTGAAATAAAAAGAATGTGATTATTAGACAACTGATGGATAAGCAGATCTGCATAGCCTGAATTTCTCCATTTTTTATTTTCAGCACAGAAAGAAGCAAAAGTGCTGCTCATTAGAACGACTGTATACACATATATATATCTATCCATGAGGTATTAAAATAATAGAAAGGGTATATAAAAAGATTTCTCCTTGCCAATGCCCTTCTCCAAGTATGTAAGCAGCAGATTGTATCCAGCTGACTTTAAAATGTCCCAATAGACATGACTCCCCACTTTCCTGAGAAGATTATTCTGCTCTAAAGCACAATTACTAAAGCTAAAGGAAGTGTTCCTCATCATCACCAAAACTCAGCTTAATTTTTCTTTTGTCTTAATTTCATCTCATTACTCCTGTGAGAATCCACATGCTTAAATAGGACATCTTTGCCTCATTGGTATTTGCCATTCAGAAATGTATGGATTGTAATTACAACCTGTTCCCAGCCCAGCATTTTAACCAGAGTAAATATAATGAAGGATTTTTCATATACATATATACTCATAGATATATGCCCCTATTTCTGGAGGGGCATTTTTTCACATTTTTGCTTCTGTCCTAATTCTCTAAAATCTTACCAAAGTCTTTTAGAAAAGGGAAAAAGAGAGAAAGAATTGGGTGATTCCTAATCAGAGGAGTGGAGAAGGAAGTAGTTACCTATTGAGAGGTAGGATGAGCAGGAGACAGCTCCCCTAGTCTTGCTTATGCTTTCCCATATTGCAGGTACCATTCTCTGTTAAACAAGAACTATGAAATTCAGTGAGACCTTTGCTCTTCCCTCTGATTACGCTAATTTCAAACCTGTGTACTGATCCCATATATCTGTTCTTTGAGGCTAGTACTATTTATAAGGTCAAAACAGACAATAATAATTGATTTGATTAGAAAAAATCTGGTTTCATTTAATAAATCTTTGGTTTTGATTCTGATTTAGTTTTTGCTGATATGTTACTGTAAACCCACTAGCTGATTTTGTTTTGGATAACAAATAGCAGGAGATACTAGAAGTAAGCATTTGACAAGGACTACCAAAACTATTTAATCTTAGCGCTAAAATCACTACTGCCTGACTCAGATTTATACTTCAGCTATAAAATTAATATATCGATTGTGTCTTATTGTTGCTTTCTTATCAGTATCCACTATGTATCAGTAATATTAAAGACTGTGGTGGGTTTACTTCCAGCAATCCATTAGTGATGTTTTCTCTTACAAATCAAAATGCTTCACTTAGTATTTACCTGCTTATTTCATTTTGTAGCACAATTAAGAATGCTTTACCTTCTATCCATTCCTAATTTATCCTCATATTATGCCCCCTTTTAAGATAATATTTCAGGTCTTCCATGTTACAGCAAAAATAAATAAATAAATACATTCAAGAATCTGGAATGGGCACAGTTTGTAT
Organism: Heteronetta atricapilla; assembly: GCA_011075105.1. Taxonomy (NCBI): domain Eukaryota; kingdom Metazoa; phylum Chordata; class Aves; order Anseriformes; family Anatidae; genus Heteronetta; species Heteronetta atricapilla. Next base: position 49,030,355 of record CM021732.1, read on the forward strand.
TTTTTTGGACATATTTTTTAATCAATAATTGTGATCTAAGTTGCTGGATTTCACTGTTGAGTTTTTAACAACAACAACAAAAAAAAAACTTAATCTAGGTGTACAAATGAAGCACTTGCTCTACATACATAACTAGTAGAAACATGTTATTTTTAATTCTCTTGAAACATTTTATCATGTGAATTGTACCTTCAAGGACACATTTTTCACTTTCACAGAAGGCCACTTGCTGTAAACAAATCCAGCAATAACCAGCAATATTAAAATCACTGTGGTAAGCACCTACGTTATTCTATCTGATCTTCTGGTAGCTGTATATAGTGTAGCCTACAGGGAAGTTGTGAAGGCAATAAGTATCAAGTAAAATGAAGATCACAGTCAAATTTAAATGTGCCTTCCAGTTCATATAACACAGGCATCTTCCACTGACACTGGTATCTAACTGAAAGGAGCTAAGGGATCTGGAGGACAAGCAAGTGAAGAGCAGTGAAGGTGCTCTGAGAAGGAAATGCCTATTCCAAAGCATTTAGTAAAAACATTGCTCAGCCAGAAATCCTTGTTGAAACCTTTTATATCTTCCTGGGAACTGATCTGCAAAAGTTTTCAGCTGGTACAATGCAAAGATTTGGAGTACCAACTAACTAAGGCATAATTATGAATATCTTCTTCTGGTACTCTTCGGTTTTATTAACAACCATATAATCATGCAATTCATTTCAAGACCTCTGTCTTCATGTTCAGTGTTACACAATAAATTGGCAAAACAACATGGGCAACCACATTTCTGCTTTTGGCCAGCATCTTTGACAACATATACATAGCACCAAACAATAAAAGCAGACTTCACTAGAAGACAGAGCTACAAACAAACAAGCAAACAAGCAAAACTGTATTACATAGCATAGACTCCACATTTTTACTGTAAAAAAATATTATTCTAAACTTGTGGATTTCAGTTCACAATGCAGAATTCACATGTTGCACAAAGCTTTTTCTCATTAAAATTTTATCCCACGTATGTACTCCATAGAACTTTTACTGGGTAGGAAGAAGGAGTGACAGATAGTTCTTCTTAACCTTTAAGAGTACCACAATGATAAGAGTCAGAAAAGTACAGAAACAGAGATGTAAGCAGGAAAGAGGACAGGAAGATAGATTGATAACATAGCTGAGCTGTTCTCATAATTAAAAAGGTGGCAGGGACTGGAGTCTTTATTGTTAGTCCACACTCAAACGCATTAAATTCTTTGTATTTTAATAGCATGATAAATTTAATTGTAAAGAAAAACCTGTGATTTTTTTATTTATTTATTTATTTTTTCCCAGTTAGTATCTTAAACAAAGAAACCAGGTTTTTAACATTGTAGATTACACACTCAAAGGATAAAGCTTGCTGTTAAAGGACACCTATTTCCATTTTTCTCATCTGGGCCCATCTACTATGAAATTATTTCTCATTCCAAAAGGAGTGCAAATTTCAATATAGGGATTACCTTTCATATTTCCAAAATGAACAATGCTGTTTAAGCATTTTGCAGTAGTTGTAACAGGGAATGCAGTTGTGCCATGACTGGAACACTCAATAAGAACAATATGAAAAATAAAGTCTGAAAAGAGTTCAAGATAACTGTGTGAGAGGTGAGAGTTTGCCCCAGATAGTACGTATGTGAGTATGTTCAGTCACATGCTGCTTACTTCTGATGGAAATAAAAATGAATCTTCATTTACTATTTGGACAATAGTGTTTGGAAAAGCATGTATATGCATGGGTTAGATTATGTGAGCTAGGCAGAGATCAGCAAGTGTCTAGATACCACCACAGCATACGAATGACTACTTTCACTTCAAGGAGAGAGTAAGACATATTTTTACCATGACATGTTAGTTACAATTCTATGTCATTTAATAAAGAGTCTACTGAATTTAAATTTATTTTTCATTGTAAACACTGGTTGTAGATACTATAGCATTTTCTCATAATCTACTTTCATGACAGTAACACCAAAATTAGGGCCAATTAAAATATCATCTTCATATCCCACACTTCTTGGAGAACTCTCAGGTGCAGAGGAATTTAGTTTAAATTATTATGATATCATTTGGAGAAGTTTTTAGGCTTCATTAGGCTTATAGGTATAATGGAATTAACTTTATATAGGTATATATATTAATAGGTATAATGGAATATTATACCTATATTACCTATATTAATAGGTATAATGGAATTAACTTTTCAATACTGAACTTGCCTTGTCCTGTTCTCCTGCTACATGTCCCCTAGTTTTAAGACATAATCTTGTTTACTTGAAGTGCTTAGCCACTTTTAACCACTTTACTGAAAAACAAACAGACAAAAAAAAAATCCCCAAAATGTTTGCTAATTAATTTCTTAAACAATCATAGAGTATGAGGCTTGTTTTCTCATAACCCTTTTGACTGTATTTGAAAACAAGTATTTACCCCAAAGCAGTAACTTCTGCTTGCACTGAAAAATTCACAAAAATATGGCATATGTAAGAAGAACAACTTTCTGATTAACAAGCCATCTATTCAACAATGAATGGATTTTCAACTTTTCCTTTAAGCAAAATGCAATTACTCCTCCATATTTCTAGAAGTTTTTGCTCATTACTTACTTTTTTTTTCTTCATATTGTTATATATATATATTGGAAAGAGATGACTTCATGTATTGTAATGCTTATCTTTGGTCAAACTACACCTAATAGTGCTAGCAGAAGAAAAAAACAAACAAACAAACAAACAAAAAGAAACTGCCTTGAATTCTAAATATTGATCATGTTTTCTCTGTCATGTTTTCTCTGGCAAAATGGAAAAGTCTCTTCATGGTATTTGTTGTTTTGAAAACCAGCATATAAAACCTACAAGAAAAGAAAAAGAGAGTTTTGTTTTTAACAAATGCAGATGGCAGAAGAGTACATTTTCATACTACCAGAGACAATCTACAGTATTTGTACTTTATATTAAATAAATGAATAAATAAATAAAGATAATTGAAAAAAAAGAGAGAAAAAATCACGGCAAATAACTGATTAGTAATTTGTCACTACCCATCATACTTAGCATTATTAAATCTAGATAAAGTATTTGCTAGTCCTTTTAAAGATGTATCCTATAGATACTCTTACTGTACTTAACATAATTTTAATTATTTTATTTGCAAATCCTTTTAACTAACCACAAACTCTTTTTATAGAGACACAAATGTATATAAAGGCAACCTCCAGTACCTTAATAACATCTTAACTTTGTTTCAATTCAGGATTCTATGAGAAAACATTGCATATTAGGTAAAAAAATATATGTTATTGAAGGACAGGGATTTAGACTTTTCCACAAAACTAACTGCATATTGTCAGTAAATACATGTTGCCATAATTGCTATACCAGTACTTATGATTACAAGTTCAACCAAATAAAGACCAATGCAATCCATGAAAGAAGTGAAACTTTGATAGAATGGCAAGTAAAGAGTTGTTTCCTTATTCATTTTTTTGTTCTTTACTACTTCTTTTGAAAGATTCAGTAAAGCAAAATTTTAATTTTAGTAGTCTTATGGGAGGAGGGAGTAAGAGTCCTAAAGTTTTGTTAATTTGAGCTTAATAAAATTCCCTTGGCAGAAAATAAAGCTGTAAAAAGCAAACTCATTTGTCCTGATATGCATATTTAATATCAGTTCCTTCATCCCCAAAAGCTGTGCCTCTCTCAGGAGCATGCTAAAGACACAAACAAATAAAAATAAATATCAGGGATTATTTCCAATGTGAACTGTTTCTGGGGAAGACAATAAGCATTGTCAAATGGTGAGCTAAGAGATACTAAAATAATTCAATGCCTTCAGACCTGATTATATATCAAAGTATTATGCTTTGATTTCTTCTTCCACAAGGCACAGCATTAAAACAAGGCATGTGATGCACCCTTAAACAGATTCCTATCATCTTAATGAATTAGAAAAGTGGTTTATTTATTTCCATAGTAGCTTATTATTGACACATTTGTGTGTGTTTGCAAAAAGTAATTTCTGGTTAATACTTGAACCATCTGTACTACTCTAATCCTAAGCTTCTTAGTCTGTACATATAAAAAGACTTCTATTTTGTCTTTAAGGGGTCTTGAGGATTTTTGGTTCTGCTGATATTTTGTTCAGATCTCCTATGATTATATGTGTTTTCAACATGTTATGAACAAAAACAACATGAGACATTGTGATACTATCAATAAAAAACAAGTGACATAGCATTAAAATCAGTAAATTCTATTAATATCATAATGTGGAATCAATGGCAAAAACAAAATAGGTATTACCCATACATAATGAATTATACAACATATAAATTGTATACCACAGTAAATTAAAATTTTACATTATCAATTTTCTAATACTTTTTCAAAATTATTGGAATTTTTCAATAATTATTACTTAAATATAATTTCCTTTATGCTATTATTTTCTGTTAAAATTTAATATAATCACCTCATGATTCAAGGTTCTCCTTTAAGTAGTCTTATTTAATTTTTGTGCCTTTTTTACACCTCAGAGGAATTAGTGTTTTGTATATATAAAATGTGTGTTAAATAAAAATAATACTTCATAAATAGTATATAAAAATGTAGTTCATGTCAAACTATATTTATTTTATAGGATATTTTGGCCCTATAGTTTCTACATATACACAGTATTTCTTAGATAATCTGCACAATTACCTACCAAGTCGTGTTTTACATAGATTTAGGAGAGACAATGAAATTAACTTCTTCAGACTGCATTTTTTGCTACAAATGTCATCAGGTGGAAGTACTCTGTGATTCAGACCAAAATTAAACCATGATTTCATCAACCTGTGAAACAGACATAAGCTTACATTGTAACTGGGACTAATATTTCTAATAAAACATCCTTTTTAACAAAACTGAAAAATCAATAATAAGAGGTTTCAAAATTGACACTAGCCTTTTGAGAAACTGGAAATAGATCTTCCTGTCAAAGACTAAAACTGCTTTCCTCTGTCTAGACTGCACTGGGAGCAAAATTATCAGATTTTCATTTCCTCAATTTCACTCCACAGTGGTAAAACGTGCAAGTATTGATTCAACTGCTGAAACAAAAAGCAGGAGAGCTCTTCACCTCAGCAGGGTCAATGGGTTTGTGGGTGTCTAATTATACCTATACAGGGCATATAAATCTTTCTACCAGTCATTACGTGAACATAAGAGTCCAAAGGCATCATTAGAATCCTTTTAGCTAAACACTCATTCTTCTTTTATTTTATGAGGGGTCAAAGAAACTAGGAGTTAATATTATCGTGGCTCATAGATTTTCAAAATTGTGTTCAAATACAAGAAGATATGCTTTGAAGGAAAAGGCTGTGTGTGTATCCATGCATGTCTGCTTACATGTTGGAGCCCTGACCATAAATGTATATACAGTTTCTATTCTTTGTATAGCATTAATTTGAGATATACTTTAACATAAACAGCATGACTACAAAAGCATTTAAATTGTGGTACATTACAAATACAGTAATAGTAAAGGTCTTGGTGAGTATTAATTTCTTTCAAAAAGAAACACAATATTAAGAGTGAGCCAAAAATGCTAGTTATAAAAAGAGTACTCCTTATTTTACTTTAATTTTATAGAGAAAGATATATCTTTTTACATATATTTACTGAAAGGAGCTTATTCATGAAAAAAAATGTAATATTGACAGTGCATTTAAACAACATTAAGAATCAAAAAGAAGTAAAAGTGACTGTGCTTCATTAAAGGTGTGCTTCATTAAACCACTTTGTACCATATTGTGAGTGCTCTTCAAATTATTTTTAAGTTATGTAACCACAATGGTGAGAAAATAATATTTGAAACCTAGGAAAACTGTCATATTTTGCAAGCAGACTACTCTGATGCTGGGTGCTCAGCGTTTTGAACATTAGATGGAGTTAGAGCCTTTCATTTTATCTGTGAGAGTAGTAATAAGATCCCTTATCAAGAGTGAAAGTGATATTTTTCAAGAATTCATTTACCAGGAATTTAATCTTTATCTTAAAAACTAACCTACCTACATGAACTCAAAGGCTAAGTGAGCAGTTAGCTTAAAGTGCCAAAACAATTGTCAGTGTTGAAGAAGTAGACAGGGAAAAAAAAAAAAAAAAAAAAAAAAAAAAGAGAGAGAGAAAGAGACACAAATGTTCATATCACTAAAAATGAAAACAGAAGCTAGCCCTACCTTTTCTAATTAACTGTTTCCAGCATTATGTTAAGGAATGGGCCAAGGGAGAAGACACTGCTCTGAAGACCAGTGAGACATGCTAAAAATTGTGGATACAGTGAGATTATCCACAACAAGAAGAAATGAACTTGTTGGTCCAGTAAATGATCTCTTCTGTCCTTTATTCAGTGTGATTCTATGCAAGGCACTGTCTGAGACGTGGTTCAGGTGAATTAAATTCCCATTCAACATAGTTATCTAACCATGTTCCTTGGCTGAAAAAATACAAGTGCCTTCAGACCAACCTTTTTCTCCCCAAACTCCCATCAAGACTCCAGTCCCAAAGCAAATGAACTGGAGAGAGCAGGTACACTGCACAGAAACTGTCAAGGAATCAAAATCCCAAGCAAAGAAAAAGTGGGGAAAGTTTATGCATTCCTGTCAGAAAGAAAAATTATCAGCTGCCTCAGATGAACTATCTTGCTAGTACAGAAACTTAAATTTCTTCAGAGTTGTGCTTCTAGTGGGTCAATAATTAGATGTGCTCATCTCTGTTTGATATGTCCCAAATCCCCACTTCCTACCCCTGCTCTTCACACTAGCTCCTTCCATCCTTGGTTCAGCATGGCAATTGGAACACTGCTATGCCAAGGCACTCTCTGCAGCTCACCAAGGGCTAGAAGGCCCCTGTTGCTATCCAAAACCCTTCCCAGGATGATCACCAAGATGCATTGAGATGTGTGGAGCTGGGCAGGCAACTGTACACAGAATCACAGAATCACAGAATTGCTTGGGTTGGAAAGGACCTTAAAGATTATCTAGTTCCAACTGCCCTGATATGGGCACGGATGCCACCCACTAGATCAGGTTGGCCAAGGCCCCATCCAGCCTTGCCTTGAACACCTCCAGGGATGGGGCATCCACAACTTCTCTGAGCAACCTGTTCCTGTGCTTCATTACACTTACAGTGAAGAATTTTCTTCTAATGTCTAGTCTAAATCTATCCTCTTTTTAGTTTAAGACCATTCCCCCTTGTCTTATCCTTATCTACCCGAGTAAAGAATCTCTATCCTTTTAATAAGATCCCTTCAAGTATATAAAGGTCACAATAAGATCTCCCTACAGACTTCTCTTATTTAGTCTGACCATCCCCAGCTCTCTCAGCTTTTCTTCATAGGAGAAGTACTACAACCCTCTGGTCATCTTTGTTGCCCTCCTCTGGCCCTACTTGAAGAGATCCACATTCTTCTTGTGCTGGCTGCCCCAAGACCTGGATGCAGCTCTCCAGATGGGGCCTCACAAAGGCAGAGTAGAGGGAGATAATCACCTCTTATGACCTCCTGGCCACTCCTCTGTTGATGCAGCCCAGGATGCAGTTGGCCTTCTGGGTTGCAAGCAAACACTGCTGGCTCATGCCAATATTTTAATTCACCAGAATCCCCAAATCCTTCTCTGCAGGGCTGCTCTCAGTGAGTTCTCCACCCAGTCTCTTCTCCTGACTGGGATTGCCCTGACCCAGGTGCCACACATTGCACTTAGATTTGTTGAACCTCATTAGGTTCATATGGGACCACTTCTCTAGCTTGTCCAGATCCCTTTGAAAGGTATCTCTTCTTTCTACCTCTCAGCTTGATGTCATCTGCAAACCTGTTGAGGGGGCACACAATCCCATTGTGTATGTTGTTGCTGATGTTGAAAAGCACAGGTCCCAAGACAGACTCCTGAGGGACAGCGCTTATCACTTGCCTCCAACTGAACACAGGAAGTCAGGAAGAGGATCAGTAAAACCGCTATCTTGGACTTCCGGAGGACTGACTTTGAGCTGTTCAGGCCACTGGCTGACAGAGTCCCTTGGGAAGTGGTTCTGAAGGGTAGAGGAGTCCAGGAAGACTGGACACTCTTCAAGAAGGAAATCTTAATGGCTCAGTAGCAGTCTGTCCCCATGTGCCCAAAGATGAGCCGGTGTGGAAGAAGACCAGCCTGGCTGAACAGAGTCGTTGCTTGAGCTTAGGAGAAAAAAAGAGGGTTTATGATCTTTGGAAAAGAGGGCAAACCACTCAGGAGGACTATAAGGATGTTGAGAGGCCGTGCAGGGACAAAATTAGAAAGGCCAAAGCTCATCTGGAGCTCAATCTGGCTACTGCTGTTAAAGATAACAAAAAATGTTTTTATAAATACATCAACAGAAAAAGGAGGACTAAGGAGAATCTCCATCCTTTACTGGATTCAGAGGGAAAACTTAGTGACAAGATATGAGGAAAAGGCTGAGGTGCTAAATGCCTTCTTTGCCTCAGCCATTAATGGCAAGACCAGTTGTTCTCTGGATACTCAGTACCCTGAGCTAGTGGAAGGGGATGGGGAGCAGAATGTGGCCCTCACAATCCACAAGGAAATGGTTGGCAACCTGCTACAGCACTTAGATGTACACAAATCAATGGGGCTGGATGGGATCCACCCAAGGGTACTGAGACAACTGGCAGAGGAGCTGGCCAAGCCACTTTGCATCATTCATCGGCAGTCCTGGTTATCAGGAGAGGTCTCAGTCAACTGGTGGCTAGCAAATGTGATGCCCATCTACAAGAAGGGCCAGAGGGTAGACCTGGGGAACTATAGTCCTGTTAGTTTGACCTCTGTGTTAGGGAAGCTCATGGAGCAGATTATCTTGAGTGTCATCACATAGAACTTACAGGGTAACCAGGAAATCAGGCCCAGTCAGCATGGGTTTATGAAAGGCAGTTCCTGCTTGATGAACCTGATCTCTTCCTATGATAAAGTGACATGCTTACTCGATGAAGGAAAGGCTATGGATGTGGTCTACCTTGATTTCAGTAAGGCTTTCAACACTGTTTTCCACAGCATTATTAAACAGGTTATGTTTGTCTCTGTCCTTCTGATAGGGGGGATCAATGCTGATAGGCTCATCACATTAATGCGTGGCTTCGGGACTGGTGCAACTGGCAGAACTTTGGGATTTTCAATCATGGGAAGGTCTACGCTACACTAGGCCTGCTGGCGGAGATGGGATGTGCCTCTCTAAGAGAGGGGTAAGGATATTTGGTCAGGAGTTGACAGGGCTGATAGATAAGGCTTTAAACTAGAGTTGAAGGGGGAAGGGGATAAAACCAGGCACGCTGGTGAAGACATAAAAGATGGTACACTAGAATCAAAGGGACTGTGTGCCAGTGAGGTCCTTCAGTTGGCTCCACAAGGTGCTGCGTGTAGGGAGGTGCATTTGAAATGCTTCTACACAAATACACACAGTATGAGGAATAAAATGGAAGAGCTAGAAGGCTTGGCCCAGTCCCACAACTATGACATCATTGTCATAAGTGAAACCTGGTGGGATGAGTCCTGTGGCTGGTGTGTTGCAACAGATGGTTACAGGCTCTCCAGGAGGGACAGGCAGGATAGGCAAGGTGGCGGCATGGCAATGTATGTAAAGCAGGGGCTGGACTGTGTGGAACTTCAGGTTGGTAATGGCAAAGTTGAGAGCCTCTGGGTAAGGATTAAGGGACAAACAAATAAAGGGGATGTCACTGTGGGAGTCTATTACAGACCACCTGGCCAGGATGCCAATGCCGATGAATTGTTCTTTGTGGAACTAAGAGATGCCTCGAGATCAACTCCCCTTGTCTTTATGGGGGATTTCAACCTGCCAGACATCAACTGGGATCACCACATGGCTGACACGAGCAAGTCCAGGAGGTTCATAAAGCACTTAGATAGTAACTTCTTGGTGCAGGTGCTAAGGGAGCCAACTAAGAAAGGTGCCCTCCTAGACCTGTTGCTGGACAATAGAGAGGGTCTTGTGGGAGATGTGGCAATTGGCGGCTGTCTTGGTCATAGTGACCATGAAGAGGTTGAGTTTAGAATTTACAGTGACAGAAGGAGAATGACACCAAAACTTCAGCCCTGGATATGGGGAAAGCAGACTTCAGGCTGCTCAGGGAACTAGTCAGCAAGGTCCCCTGGGAAACTGCTTTTGAAGGCATTGACGTCCATCAGTGCTGGTCAATCTTTAAGCACTGCCTCCTAAAAGCACAAGATCAGGCAATTCCAAAATATCGGAAGTCAGGCAGGCGGGGCAGGAGGCCGGCATGGCTGACCAGGGATCTTCTACTGGAGATTAGGCAAAAAAAAAAAAAGAGTGTACGGCTGCTGGAAGGGGGGTCAGGCGACAAAGAAGGAATACAGGGATGCTGTTCGTATTTGTAGGGAGAAAATTCGTGTGGCCAAAGCCCAACTAGAGTTGAAGCTGGCCGTGTCTGTGGGAGACAATAAAACGTTTTTTTTTTTTTTTTTTTTAGATATATGAACAGAAAAAGGAGAACCAAAGAAAACATAGGTCCGCTACTTGATGGGGAAGGTCTCCTCACAGAAAATGACATAGGAAAAGCAGAGGCATTTAATGCCTTCCTTGCCTCTGTCTTCAACACTGATGATGGGCTTCGGGACGCAGGGTGCCCTGAGCTGGAGGACTGTGACGGTGGGAATGACAGACTCCCAACCAACCCTGAACGTGTGCAGGATTTTCTGCTCTACCTGGATCCATACAAGTCCATGGGTCCAGATGGAATTCATCCCAGGGTGCTTAAAGAGCTGGCTAACATCATCATGGGACCTCTCTCAATTATTTTTCAACAATCTTGGGAATCTGGAGAGGTCCCAGTTGACTGGAAGCTGGCAAATGTACCAATTTTTAAGAAGGGCAAGAATGAAGGGCAAGAATGAAAACTGATAACTACAGGCCTGTCAATCTCATGTCAGTGCCTGATAAGATTATGGAGAAGGTTATCCTGGGAATTACTGAAGCACACCTGGGGGACAATAAGGCCATTGGTCCCAGTCAGCATGGGTTCATGAGGGGTAGGTCCTGTTTGACAAATTTGATTTCCTTTTATGATAAGATCACCCATCTAGTCAATCAAGGGAAACCAGCTGATTGGATCTTTTTGGATTTCAGTAAATCTTTTGACACAGTTTCCCATAGGATCCTATTGGACAAAATGTCCAGGATAAGGCTAGACAAAAACATCATACAATGGGTGAGCAATTGTCTGACGGGCAGGGCTCAAAGGGTTGTGGGAAATGGGGCCACATCAGGCTAGCGGATGGTCACTAGTGGGGTCCTTCAAGGCTCCATTTTAGGGCCAGTCCTCTTCAATGTTTTTATAAATGATTTGGATGTAGGACTAGAAAGTGTTTACAGCAAATTTGCTAACACCAAACTTGGAGGAGTTGTGGACTCAGATAAGGGTGGAAAGGCCTTGCAGAGTGATCTGGACAGGTTGGAGACCTGGGTGATCACCAATCACGTGAAGTTTAAGAAAAGCAAGAGTGGGGTCCTGCACCTGGGACGGGGCAACCCTGGCTATACGTACAGACTGAGATGCTGGAAAGCAGCCCCGCAGAGAGGGATCTGGAGGTTGTAGTTGACAGCAAGTTGAATATGAGCCAGCAGTGTGCCCTGGCAGCCAGGAGTGCCAACCATATCCTGGAATGTGTCAAGCACAGCATTGCTAGTCTGTCAAGGGAAGTGATTGTCCTGCTCTACTCTGAGCTGGTGCGGCCTCACCTGGAGTACTGTGTGCAGTTCTGGGCACCACAGTACAAAAAGGACATTAAAGCGTTGGAAAGTGTTCAGAGGAGGGCGACAAAGATGGTGAAGGGCCTAGATGGGAAGACTTGTGAGGAGCAGCTGAGGTCACTGGGTCTGTTCAGCCTGGAGAAGAGGAGGCTGAGGAGGGACCTCATCGTGGTCTACAACTTCCTTGTGAGGGGGAGTGGAGAGGCAGGAGACCTTTTCTCCATAAACACCAGAGATAGGACCCATGGGAACGGGGTTAAGCTGAGGCAGAGGAAGTTTAGGCTCAACATCAGGAGGAGGTTCTTCACCGAGAAGGTGGTTGCGCACTGGAACAGGCTCCCCAGTGAAGTAGTAACTTCACCAAGCCTGTTTGAATTCAAGAAACGTTTGGACTGTGCACTTAGTCACATGGTCTAAACTTTTGGGTAGACCTGTGCAGTACCAGGAGTTGGACTTGATGATCCTTATGGGTCCCTTCCAACTTGGGTTATGCTATGATTCTATGGTTCTAAGTTGGGTGCATGTGTCGATCTGTTCGAGGGTAGGAAGGCTCTTCAGGAAGATCTGGAAATGCTAGACTGATGGGCTGAGGCCAACTGTATGAAGTTCAATAAGGCCAAGTGCCGGGTCCTGCACCTGGGCCACAACAACCCCAAACAGAGCTACAGACTGCGAGATGAGTGGTTAGAAAGCTGCCAGGCAGAGAAGGACCTGGGAGTACTGGTTGATAGTCAGCTGAATATGAGCCAGCAGTGTGCTCAGGGGGCCAAGAAGGCCAACAGCATCCTGGCTTGTATAAGAAGTAGTGTGGCCAGCAGGTCCAGGGAAATGATTGTCCCCCTGTACTCAGCTCTGGTGAGGCTGCACCTCGAGTACTGTGTTCAGTTTTGGGCCCCCACTACAAGGAGGACATTGAGGTGCTCAAGCATGTCCAGAGAAGGTCAACGAAGCTGGTGAGGGGTCTGGAGAACAAGTCCTATGAGGAGCGGCTGAGGGAGCTGGGATTATTTAGCCTGGAGAAGAGGAGGCTCAGGGATGACCTTATCGCACTTCACAGGTACCTTAAAGGAGGCTGCAGTGAGGTGGTGGTTGGTCTATTCTCCCACGTGCCTGGTGACAGGATGAGGGGGAATGGGTTAAATTGCACCAAGGGAGGTTTAGGTTGGATATTAGGAAGAACTTCTTAAAGGGTTGTTAGGCGTTGGAATGAGCTGCCCGGGGAAGTGGTTGAGTCACCATCCCTAGAGGTCTTTAAAAGACATTTAGATGTTGAGCTTAGTGATATGGTTTAGAGAAGGACTTGTTAGTGTTAGGTCAGAGGTTGGTATAGGTGATCTTGGAGGTCTCCTTCCAACCTAGACAATTCTGTGATTCTGTGATTCTGTGATCTTTCCAATTTAGAGATTAGGATGTCGTGTGGTACCATGTCAAAAGCCTTACAGAAGTTCAAGTAGATGACATCAGTTGGTCTTCCCTTGCCATCACAGCTCCATCACAAAAGGCCACCAGGCTGGTCAGGCAGAATTTGCCCTGGTGAAGCGATGCTAGCTGTCCCAGATCACCTTCTTGTCCTGCATGTGCCTTAACATTGCCTCCAGGAAGATCTGAGAGGCTTGGCAACTACATCAGCCAGTTACTTCAGGGCACTGGGATGCATGTCATTAGGCCCCATAGACTTGCAGTTGTTAAGTTGTGTCAGGAGTTCCCAAATTTGCTATTCGCTTCCAGGAGAAGGGACTCTGCTCTCTCAGCCCCTGCCTAGAGTTTCGGGGACTCAGAAAATGTGTGAAGCCTGACCACTAGTGAAGATCGAGGCAAAGAAGTTGTTAAGTACTCAGCCTTCTCCACATCTGTTGTCTCTATGTCAGTTGTTTATCTTCATTTGTCAGAGGCAGTACACTCTCCTTAGTCTTTCTTTTGCAGCCAAAGTATCTCTAGAACCCCTTATTTTTATTCTTTGGATCCCTCACCAAGTTCAGTTCTGTCAATGCCTTGGCTTTCCTGATCATGTCCCTGCACATCCTGACAGCATTTCTGTACTCTTCTCAGGGCTCATGGCACTGTTTTACACCATCTGTGTTTTTTTTTGTTTGTTTGTTTTGTTTTGTTTTTACCATCAGGTTCTTGTTGGGGACTGAGCATTGCACGCCCATAGGCTGACAGAGAAATTTGTCACCATCCCAAACATCTCTCATAACAGTGCAAGAAGACTCTGGAACACTTGAACTGCAGCTTCTAGCAGGGCAAGTCATAACCTAAAACCCAAGACGCCCCAAGAGGCCTCCCCAGGTTTGGGGAGGAAAAGCAGCACTGGGAACTTTTTCATAGGAATTGTGGTTAGTATTCCTGTTATGGCTGTGGCCTCACATCCATTTCTCTGCCAACACATGCTGTCACATGTCCAGAGGGAAGAGGTGCATACAGTACTCCACAGGTGCAGGAGTAGTGCAATTCTTAGATCAATGTTTCAGTGGCCAACTTTCTGTGTGTCTCACCCACTAACCCGTGGAAGAGCTGACTCCAGTAAGTGCTTGCCAGCATGGGATAAATGATATCATACCTTATTGCTCAGTCCCAGGCACTGAGCAAATGGGACCAAAGACCTATATGTAAATTACTGCAAACGATGTGGCTGGAAATTCAGTCTGCTCAGGTGAGAGTGAATCAGTGGTCAGCCATCATGTATCATGTAACATGCATCATGTATCATGCAAAAAGCAGCCACACTGGGACAGAATAAAAAAGGAGCTGCAGTAAACCAGGACAATTTTCAACACTCAGATGAGCAATTCAGGGTGAAAAACAAAAACAAACAAACAAAAAAACTTTTTTGTTTTGTTTTTGTTTTGCGCAAGGAGTTTCAGACTCCCACCAATAATGTACTGGTAAAAAGGCAAGTGATCCCTGAGAAGTCGCATGTGCAGAAATAATCAATATCGATCTGCAAAGTATAAAGATATGAAAATAATTCATAATTTGGGCTAAAATAAATGGAATCATCACTATGCTATCAACTTTGAAAGGAAGTGTATAAATTTATCCAAAGATATTTCATATACAGGTGAAAAGAAGCATGTAAGATTTAGGACAGGAAAGCAATTTATAATCAATATTAATGGAGAAGATCAGGCAGGATGGAGGATTCAATGTAGATAAAAGCCAAATAGCTACCAAACAAACAAAAAAGCAAAAATGTTTGCTAATTAATTTATTAATCATTTATGGGGCATGAAGCTTGTTTTCTCATAACCGTTTTGACTGTATTTGAAAATGAGTGTTAACCCCAAAGTAGTAATTGCTGCTTGCACTACTTACTACAAGAAGGACAATGAAGATGGTGAAGGGTCTAGAAAACAAGTCTTATAAGGAGCTGAGGAAGCTGTGGTTTAGCTTGGAGAAGAGAAGGCTCAGGGGAGCCTTATTATACTTTACAATTACCTTAAAGGAGGTTGTAGCAAGGTGGGGATTGAGCTTTTCGCCTAAGCACCAAGTGATAAGATGAGGTAAAACATCCTCAAGTTGTGCCAGGGGAGGTTTTGGTTGGATATTAGGAGAATTTCTTTACTGAAAAAGTTGTGAGGCATTAGAATAAGCTGCCCAGGAAAGTAGTTGACTCACCATCCCTGGAGGTCTTCAAGAAACATGTAGATGTAGAACACAGTAGCATGGTTGAGTGCTACTAGACTAGATGACCTTAGAGGTCTTTTCCAACCTGGATGGTTCTATGGTTCTAGATTTTAATCTTAATCATCTTTGTGTTACCAGCATCACTGCACTGACCTACTTTATTGTGAATCAGACGGAAGTATTATGGTGTACTAACTTTACTGAATATATAGGTGCGTAATAATGAGTGTAATCATCACTGTACATGATTTTTTTGAACCAAGATTGCTTCAGACATTTCCTAACAGCAAAGACAAATTTTAATAAATTTAAGTGCTGGTTCACATGATGCCTTTGTGTTAGAGGAATATTCTTGGAAATATAACTGGAACAGTTAACCAAATCTCAAATTACAGTGACTTGTTTGAGAAAATGGTTTAGAGATTCCTTTATATATAAATATATATATATGCTTAAAGAAACTCACCACTGCTTTATACTATGGTTTTAAACTATCCTAGGTACATTTTTATTGAAACATTTCTTTTTAAAGGATCAAGAAAAATTTGACATATCACTTAAAATACACCTTATCTTTACCATCCTTTACTGTTCCATCTAAACACAATCTTTTTATCTTTCCACTGCTGGAATACCATAACAAAGATTCCTTAATAATCACTCTCTCTCTCTTTTTTATTTTTTAAACTCAAGAAGTATATATTTTTCTCTTCTTTTTTCCTTTCCTTTCCTTTCCTTTCCTTTCCTTTCCTTTCCTTTCCTTTCCTTTCCTTTCCTTTCCTTTCCTTTCCTTTCCTTTCCTTTCCTTTCCTAT
>CM021732.1:49051611-49065469 GCA_011075105.1 Heteronetta atricapilla
CTCTTCTCTTCTCTTCTCTTCTCTTCTCTTCTCTTCTCTTCTCTTCTCTTCTCTTCTCTTCTCTTCTCTTCTCTTCTTCTTATTATTTTGTTTCATTTTTCTTTTCATTTTTCTTTTCTTTTCACATGTAAAAAATACTGAATTGAAAAAAAATTACTGAAAATAGAAAAAGACAGGGCTTTCATTATTGAAAGATGTTTAGTTTCTTTAGTATTCTATCTTCCTTGCTTGCTGGTAAATTCTTCAAGATTAGTGGAAGATCAAGCGTACTGTGATACCATATAAGTCCATTTCATGACTTTGATTGTGGAATATGCTAAAGCCATTTCAGTTTCTCAAAATAAAATAAAATAAAATAAAATAATAAAATAAAATAAAAATACAACAAAAAACACCCCAAACCCAACATTTTGGTGATGTGTCCTTTCTGCATACGCCTCCCTGCACACCTCTGCCACACTTAGCTCCCACAATCTCTCAGCCTGCTTCATTTTCCCTTTATCATGAAAATAGTCTTTCATTCCATGGATAAATAATAAGTTTCTCTTGAGTGTTGTTTTTTTCTTTCACTGTGGGTCACATTTTAAGCTAAACCTAAAATGTGTCCAGTAAATCAAACACTTAGCAAGAAGAGCAAGAAGAGTATAAAGAAAAAAGTGAGGGAAGTTTTCGGGATTGATTAAGCCAAACACTGCCTGCTAAACAAAGTAATTCAGGTGTACCTGATATGGTTTATATCATTTCAATGTTTTTGTATTATATTATTTATAGTTTTAGAATAGTATTTCTATGGTAATTAAAAGGTTAATATCTTAGCCATTTTAGAGTTCATGCTGCAGCTAGATATTATACTTAATGGCAGCAAAGCCTCAAACAAATTTCTTGCAACATTAGCTGCATTTAAAAGTATAATCTTATGCTGCTTGCTCTTGTTCAGAAACATTTCAGAATAATTGGAGAGTGCATGTATTTACAGTGGAGAAAATAACATACACTTAACACTGCTTATGATGCTTATCATTATTTTAGATGCAAAGTCTGAAAAAAATATTGACAAAACTCATGTTCTAAACATATCCACATTAATAGTATCTGAGCTTGTGGAACTCATATATATGCACACAGACTTTTTTAGATATACTAATGGATAGATTCAGATTTCACCAATGTTCTTAAAGATGGTATACAATATTTTTTAAAATGAATGATCCATCTAATTCTACTGAATTTACTTGAAAATGAATCCTATTGAATTTAGTGAGAACTGACTGAACAGTTTTGCCTGAGGCTGCCTGATTTTCATTTATTTATTTATTTATTTATTTATTTTTAATGGGAACTGAGCCTTCAAAGTCCCTTTAAGTTGTATGGTGCTCATACATGAGAGTTGATACATAATTTTCATCACCCATCATAGGGAAGTTTCACTGTTAATCCAGAGAACATTGGTGTATTCTGCATCTACCCTTTAGAAAATCTTAATCAAAAGGTTATTCTTTAAAGTCAGTCAATGTTTCAGGAAATCTCATTGGATGGTGCTCTCCTTAAGTATATTTTCTAGTTGGAGTACAAACTTAAAAGGTTAAGATGTTAAACTTGGTCTACACTACAGATACTGTTCTACAAATACCAATAATCTAATACTGAGTTTTCCTAAAAGGCTGAGGGATTTGGACTTAAAATTAGTAGCACAAATAAAACATAAGAGCATCTTTTTTAAAATCGAAAAAGGCTTTAGTTCAGTTCTTTTGAATAATCGAAACACATTTGTACCACGGTGTTTTGCAAAGTGTTCTATGAGCTTATATCTTTATAGCTGTGTCTACACAGGTTTAGATTAACTACGTGCCTAATTATTTGCTTTTGAGTGTAATGGTACCCAAACATGTCTCAGGTGTTGTCCTGAATCCTGGCCTGAGTGCATAACTTCAGAAATCTGCTTTTGGCCAGTCATTACATTATACACAGATTGTAATATCTTAACACACTTAACTAGTACATAATGAACACAATCAGCATTAAAACTTCTAAAGAAGGGGTCTCTGTGTATAACATATTCAGGACTGACTGCTGGGTTTGGTGTTTTGTGTCTGGGGCTTTCAGTCTATTTCAAGTGAAAATATATAATTCCAGGCCACTCTTCCAATACATCACAGTCATTTTCTGCACTTTAGTTGTTTTTCTCTCCATTTTTCCCACAGAATAAAACATCATTACAGCAGGTTTAAAGTGCACTTTAGTGCCTGCAATCTTCCCATGCTATTCTTTAATATTTCATCATTAAATAGCAAAATAACCTGATATGATCCTAATTTAGTGCCAATTACACTGCATTGATCAAAGTGACCTTTTCATACTGAAGCACAAAAATCAATCCCGCTGTACAACAAATGTCAGGGGGATGAGAGCAACATATAATCTGTGACAATCAAAACATTACTTACAAATGAAATCACCAATGACCTGCATGCCAAGGCAATTTCTGCATAATGTACACTGGTTTTGTTTGCAGCTTTTGTTGGGATTTTTTGTTGTTATTTTTTTTCCCAGTCTGCAGCCAGAGATAGTTGTGCTATTTCACAGTTTCACTGACAACACTGAAAATGGTTGAAGCTCTATTACTGTTACCAAAATAGCTACAGAAAACGTCTTGAATCTGCAATGCATCTTTAAGGTTCGTTTAAGAGTGAGTTTCGGTGGACTCAACTGTCAGACTGCCTTCCAACAATTCTCCTGCACTGAAATTTAGTGATATTCCAAAATGCAGCCAAATTGACAAGACAGGAAAAACAAATGATTGCTCTGAGGTCCTCACTATTCTGACTTCTTTCAGTGGTTCACAAACCAGGCTTTGACTTAGATTTTAGCTCTGCTAAGATAATAACAAAACTGCAGTGACTTTAATGGTGTTCAGACTCCACCGATTACATCTATGTCCAGTTTAGGGTTGAAACAGGGAGGCAATAGGCTGCAGTGGCAATATGGTCTATCATCTGAAGGCAGCAGACACTTGAAATATCTTTACCTTGTAATTCACAATTCACAAATACTTTGAATTCTGGTCATAATTAATGTACTGGCAATGATCCCTCCCTTGAAAAAATCCTTACCCACACCCAACAAGATTTAAATTCATTCACAAACCAGTAATTCATAAATCTGTAATTCATGAATCAAAATTACAAGGCAATGTTGTTGGGCAATGTTGATTAAGCTCACATTGTTCAGCTATTCTACTGTTGTTAGCAACAAGAGGAGATTCAAAACTTTATTTAAAATGTTGGGGTCTTCTACAAGCATATAAACTAACTGTTCAGGTATATAAAATCTTGAGGTCTTAGGATATTTAAGCATGTAAATTGTGGTCTTCTTCACGCATTTAGACTCACAGAAACATCTGTGACTGAAAGATGATATTCCATTTCACAAGTCCTTGAATACGACTTACAGAATTTGAGAGCTGAGATCTGCCAGTGGCAGATTCTGTGGTCATGGCAAAGGAATTTAATCCCATGCTTTTCTGTAAGATAGAGGTAGTATTAATACTTATTATTATTATTATTTATATATTTTTTTGGTCTCCTTGGTTTTCAGCTGGATGATAACATAATGAGCAGAGCCTGTTTTCTAAATTGCTGTGCCATGGCCTTTTTCAAGATACGGAGTAATATCCTGAAACATATTCATTCAAATTATTTGAAAATATTTAAGAAGTCTGTGGTATTTTACCTTATTATACAAACATGCTTGGTAAAGGATTGTCTCCTGGAAATTGAGGCAATTCCCCTGTTTCCTGATTGTTTGTGTTGTCCTGTATTCTTTTCCCTAGAGAGAGACTGTTCTAATTGAAGTAATTCATCCATAAGGAAAATCTCCAAGGCCTGGATATTTTCTGTGCTCACGCACACTAATCTGTTAATCAACCAAGAATGAGAGAATATGGGAAAACCTTACTCTTAGTATCAGTCTCAAACATGCTTGTTCTTCCAGATGTTTTAAGTTGAGATCCAAAATAGTCAAAAAATAATTAGAGAGAGAGATTCTTGGGGTTTTATTATCATTATTACTGTTCTGGGGGTTCACAAAACATTTTGTTTTATAGCATTTCTCTGATGAGACTGTACTTTGTCAGATATAACTACCTAAAAAAGGGAAACTAGCTATGTTTTCTACCTTATAAGTGAATGAAACCTTTAGCATAGGACTTGAGAAACTCAGGAGGCCTCTGCATCAGTGTTAAACAGCCCTTTGGGGTCCTAAAGGAAAGAGCTGTAATTTGGTGTCTTTCTGGTAAATTTGTAATTTTTTCCTTGCCAGCTTTCAGTAGTATTTGTTAGAGGCACTATATGTGTTTCAATTACCAAGCTGATTAAACTACAGTTCTTTCTCTTGGCCATATAACAATAACTCTCTTCTTAGCAAGTCCGTTAACAAACATGATTTATGACTGGCACTTCCACAACTCTGTATGTAGCCCTGGTAAGAACTAAATAATATTCAAGACCTGGTTATGAACCAAATCTGCTGATGCAGAATTAGTTTCAGACTAATGCAAAGGAGCAGTATGGGCAGACTGTTAAGGTGACTCTCTTATTTTTAACATGTTCTCCAATGCAATTTGCAGCTTAACAGCCTCACTATAAATGACGTGATTAAGTTTTATACATTTCTGTATATTTGATGTATTTACCCAAATGCAGCTGTCGTTTTGTATACTGTTTCAGATGTTTAGAACTGAATCAATTGTTTGGAGTAATCACACTTTCCAAAGATAATTCTTTTTTTTTTTTTTTTCAATAGTAAGCTGTAATGCAAACATGAGCTAGCATAGTAAGGATGAATATATAGAACTGAACAAAAATAATTTTTCCATCACTATAGTGTAAAGTATTGATATATACATATTTTATTTATATATACAATATATATAAAATTTTAAAGGATATTGACCATTAAAGAATCAGTTGAAAAGGTTCATTAATTCATTATTTCTGACAGATCCAATCAATTTGATATTTTGTGTCAGTACCATCAATATATTGGTTAAAAATTGCTGCCCCAGTTCAACCTCTAGCATGTCCAGGTCATTCTTTAAAAGAAAGATCTTTAATTTCTTTCAGCAATTACCTTGAGGCATGGGTTAAACTGGGGGACACAATTCATCTGTTGTAACCAAAACCAACCAGTGTTTTGACTGATTCTGGCATTTTAATAATAGATACTTTATTACATGTAAGAATTGTAAATAGGAATATACTTTATAACGGACCACATGGGGTTCAGTATAAAATCAATAGTGTTTATTGAATAAAACAATATTGAAAATATATATATCTGTCTTATATTTGGCCTTAAATATAGGAATTAGTTGTTTCAGATACACAGACTTTTTCATTAATAAAATATAACCAAAATTGCATGCAGTAAAAGAAAAATTGGAGGTTTGACATGTCAATACTCAGCACGATTTTATCCCAAGGTCAAGGCTTTTTAACTTGTTGCTAGTCAGAGTTGACCAATATGTGCAAAATGATCAATCATCACTTAAGTATAAAGCACAGTGTGAAATTTAGATGACAATTCAGAGCTAGGGTTAAGAAGAAAGCTAATAACTCTTTAAACATCAGGAAGCCAATGAATTAAAGTAATATTAACTTTCATATTAAATGAACACACATGATCCTTACACTTTAATATATTACATAGCCTACCTGAACTTTCAGCAGAGCCAGGAAATACTTCCTCTGTAGATTGCCAGGGCTGCATTCCACTGTCTTAAGGAATGTGCTGGGTAATGCTATCTCTAAAGCTTTTATTCTTTAGCATAAGACTTACTTAAGTTTCTATTGATTTTGAATGTCATGATTTCTATGAATATCTGATTTATTTCTTATCTGTATTCTTCTAAATCTATATGTTCAAACTGCAATCAGAAATTTAATCCACAGACATTACAGAAAGCTAATTGTTTGTCTATTCTGATTACATATCACGCTTTTTTAGAGAAAATCAAATTTTCTGGGATCCCCAAATGGAAAATTATTAACTTAATTCTTTACAAATTGCACAGGAGATAATATCTGATAGTACAGTAAGAACAATACAAACATCTTAATCAATGCCTAGCACTCTAATGTAAAATATACTGATAAGAGTATATATACTCATGATTAAGAGCACTGCTGTAGTGTTTTACACAAATTCCAAAGAAATTGAAATTAATAGATTGCTAATGTATCAAGTAACTAATCTGATTAAAGAGGAACAGCTAAAGCATTTTGCATTACAATTCTGAGTCCAAACATATTAGCACTCACAAATTTTGAAGTATGGCAAAATAATCCAAGAGACAATTAGGAAAACTAAGTTCATTTATATATATATAGACATTTACAGATCACTGGCCTAATCTAAATGTTGTGAACTCCAGTAGAAAGATTCTCACTAAGTTCAGTGGCTTTTATGATCAGTTGGCTGTTTGATCTTGCCTCCCCTTAAACAAACCACACACATATAGCATTTTAAAAACAAAGAATAGCTTTCAGAAGAACTGAATAGGACCTGTCACACATATACTGTGCTTTAAGCATGTCTTGGAATCAGTTTGCTGTATATGTATTTATGCACTAGAAAATCTTAACTGTCCTGAAACAGATTAAGTGATTACAGTGTGCAATTCAAAAAAAATCCAGAAACACATTTAAATTCCCTGAGCCACTCACATGCTTTTCATCTGTTTATGTACTGTGAAAATTACTGTATGACAAGCACGCAGAATAAAACTATTCTTATCAAGAGGGTATGTAGGTTTGTGCTAAACTGACCTTCACAATCCATTTCCTGTCCTAGTGTACATGCTAAATAGTTCCTAATGAACTACAAGTAATTCAGAAAGGGAAAAAAAAAAATATTGTATACTTTCTATCTAGACATTTTTTAAGACCTAAAATAGTTCCTTTTTTTATGAGATGGCACTTGTATCAGAAAATTACTGTCATTGATCAAGAACTTTAATTCCTTGGTAAACATAGTAAAATGTTGATTATATGAAATACAGCATTTTTTTTGCTTTCAAGACAAATGGATGGTACTTAGCAGAAAATCTTGTCAGTCATGCAAAGTCTTCTTCCAGACTGAACAGAGCAAGCTATTCTAGTTCTGTTTGTTCAAGAAAATAGGTCTAAATTGATTAAACTAATCATTTTATTCTAACTGCTCTTTTTAAAGACAACTGCTGATTGCATGCCCCTTTTGTAGCTGTAGCTGAGCCCAAGATGGTACAAAATAACCATCTTGCCAGTTGTCACTACTATTTGCTCATTCTTTAATTAAACATAATATATAAAACCGTATAATTTACATCTAATTGGGAAACATCTTCTTTAGTAAGAAGGCAGCATGGTCTAATGGAATAAGTAGAGGCTTGGGTGTCAACAGGTCCTGAGCTATGGTCCAACTGTACTAGACAATCACAGTTGGCCTTCCAGAAGTGACTTAATCTTCGGGTTTAAGAGTTTCATGTAGTTATGGAACATAATTTCAGTTAACCATTGATTATTGATTTCATGAGTACATTGAGTACATTGTGAGAGTTGGTTATGTCCGCATGATGCAGATCTTAAAAAAAAAAAAAAAAAAAAAAAAAGCACTTACTGGCAGGAGCAACATGCTGTGATAACAGCAAGGTTGCGGTAAATAAAGTTGAAGAAGGACTGTAGCTGGTGGCTTGTCTTAATACAAAACAAAACAAAGCAGAAAAAAAAAAAAAAAAGTAAAAATATGTTTCCCAGTCATGGTCTGATTTGTCATCTAATTATCTAATTTATTTGTGCTGGGTTGAATTGTAAGCATAATAATTAAAATATGTGAAATGACAGGAGCATATTTAACCATGAAGAGTCTAGGAGTTACCCAAACATCACAACTATGCTTGGTGGAAAGTGGGAGGGGAAATCCTCTCCACACTGGCTGAACAGAAATAAAAAAGTATTAACAAAACTCCCAGCAGATCTGATATAGACTCACAGCAAATTCAGAAACATTACTTTTTAGTGGATGTTCGTGGGGGCAGAAGGGTGAGCACATAGCTTTCTTCAATTCTTTCATGATGAAATGCAATATAGTATTTGACAAAATCTGGCATTGGTATTTGAACAAATGAATGACAACT
The DNA here is from genome assembly GCA_011075105.1 of Heteronetta atricapilla. Taxonomy (NCBI): domain Eukaryota; kingdom Metazoa; phylum Chordata; class Aves; order Anseriformes; family Anatidae; genus Heteronetta; species Heteronetta atricapilla. The sequence goes on from CM021732.1 coordinate 49,059,782, forward strand.
GTGATGGCCCTCACCCACTTATATGCTAAAGTAAACCTAAGCATGAAGGAAAGTTGTTGATTCAATGTAGATCATCAGCCACTGGACTCATTTAACCTACTCTGTATACAAAACAATTCTACTTTTTTTTTTTTTTAACTGACACAGTAAATGTATACATATATAACATATATGTTATTCAGTAAAGATCCAAAATCAACTGTTTCACTAAAGGCAGCACCTTTTGCATAAGCAGAAATCAAATGCTAAGAACTCACGTGGAGTAACAGATTTTTTCAGTATACTTTCAAAACCTTATCTTGAAATCTCATGTTGCTCATGCTCCTCTTTAAAGTCTCTCTCTCTCTTTCACTGTCCCCCTCTCCCTGTCCCTCTCTCTTTACTGATATCCAAAGGAAATGCAAAAGTGCCAAAGAATCTTCTCCATACACCAGGCCCTGCCCACTCTAAAGATTGCACACTACCTAAAAGCAACATGCAAAGCTGAGCAATGAGCAGCTGTCTGTGCCTTGCAGCTTGACTCTACATTATCCTGCATGACATAGCATGAGTCAGACACAATATTTACTTAGAATAAGAGCTTGCATGTGTCCATCTTAAGTATATCTGAGCCTCAATTGACTACAATTGACTATAAATGGCAAAAATACCAAAACTTGCAAGTTACCAAATAGACACATTTGTGTTCTTTGAACGGGTCTCCAGGCTTTCTACTACTGTTCAAGAAGGAGCTATATATTCACAAAGAGAATATATAATAAACAGTAAAAAACAAAACAAAACAAAACAAAAAACCAGTAATATGAAGTGAATTGGATATAAAACCACAGGACAAACATTATTTGAATTATGGTGATTGGAAGCTTGAAGGTCAGTCTCTGCCCAACAATGCATTAAGAAAAACTATTTGCATCTAGTCCTTAAGAAAGAAAGAGAGAGAGAGAAGTGAGAGGAAGAGAGGAAGGGAAAAGAATGAAAGAGGGAAAGAGAGAAAGAGAGAAAGAAAGAAAGAGAGAAAGAGAGAGAAAGAGAGAGAGAAGGAAAGAAAGGGAAAAGAAGGAAAAAGAAGGGAAAAAGAAAGAAAGAAGAACAAGAATGAGAAGAACAAGAGGAAGAAGAATTTATATTCCTATTTCTCCAGCTTTCCTTTGTGGCTATGACTGTTAGACATTTACTCTTCATAAAGTTGTAAGCTGAAATTCTTTCCAATTTACTCATTTCTGAAGTAAAAAAAAAAATGAGAAGAGTCAAGTATTATTAATGTTATGATTAAATATATACATACATGAAATTGCTCTTTTATTTATTGGAAAATACATATTTTTTTCCTGATATTTCACACACAAATTATCAGATTTTGCCAGGAATTTTCTTGTTAAACTATTCCATCAAACTGAAACCTTTTGAGTAACTCATCTGTTTTGACACCTTTTCATTCAAAAAGGCTTCTCGGATTCAGAATGGAAATTCTGGTGAAAAGGCACCTTCACCAACACAGAACAGTCATCAGATCAGTAGAGCCCTTGTGTCTCACCTGGAAGACCATGCTTCAAGTTAGGACAGGAGACCTGAATCTACATTTTATGCAATAGTCCAAAGCACCATCTCCAATGAATGATAAAGTTTCTCTTTTGAAATGTAAGGAAAATTAGCAATTTCAAAAACATTTATAATTTCCCTGTAAAACCAACACACAACACTTACAGAACAATGAAACTTTTCAACTTGCTGGTCAGGGATGTTGAATTTAATTTATCAATCAATATCTTTCTCAGAACATGAATCTCAATAGTGCAGTTCCCACTCTGAGTTGTTTCTAGACATAAAGGTTGAATTATGAACTAGAACACTGATGAAGAATGGAGAAGCTTATTATGGTGTCACAGGACAACCCATAATAAAGTCACAATCTCACGGTAACTTTTACCTTTTGGAGCACAGAAATTATTACAATCTACATTATGCTGCTGTGGTTTCAGAGCCTATACAGTTCCACAAAAGTGCATTTTTAAAATCTCAGTTGTACTGGGGGTTGTAGTATTGCAAGCACCTACAGTTCTTTTAATCTAAATCTCATGGTATTGGGGAAAAACTATCAGCTTAAACAGATTTTTTTAGTTTGACAAATAAAAATTATTTTATACAAGATTTAATACACAATTATAAAATTCCCTTGTTCCCAGTCATGTAAATCAATTTTCAGCCAGATTAGTGAAAAATAGGATTGCAAAGCAGAAATGAATCTGATTCAAACCTAGAGACAGGTGAGTTGGAATTTTTTGATTTACTCAGCTTTATAAAATTTCATGACTAACAGATGTATGAATAAGATCCTCTGCCAGCATCAGTCTTGGGCTACAGGTATGTCAGTGGAATACCCATTGATAATTTGGATTCATTGATCTATTAAAATTATAAAGTCGTATTCTTAGAATTGATCTATTGAATGCAGACTGAAACCAGGATATGGCTCAAATAGAAATATAATGCAGTTCAGAAGATGAACTCTAATTCCTGTGGAAATTTCTTTTTCAGAGCTTGAATCTCTTCTCACTGCCTTTCCAACCTGCAGTGCAAGCCATGCTTCCCGCACAGAGCCAGCCCGTCCCACAGTGCGGGTGCTGGGTCCTGTTTGCGATCATGCCCCCCGCCGGCGCACCTGCCAGCAGTGTCAGCCAGGTCCAGCTGACGTGCCTGCTGCTGGCGGGTAGCGGGATCAGGGGAATTAGTTCTGCTTGCCTCGGGAGGCCAGCCCAGCAGCCACCGCCGCTTCTATTCAAACGCCCCTCCACTGCTCAAGCTCAACTGGAACCATTTAGTACTCGCATTGTTCTGCTTTTTTTATTTGTTTCCTTCCACTCGAGCACATGTTAGAAAAGGCGACCCCCCAGCAATCTCCCACCAACCTCCCCCCTTTCACATGACTAAGCGATTATCTTCTTCCTAATCAAAGAGACAGATGAAAAGAATTTATTAATAAAAGTTCCCCTTCAGGAAGATTGGAAATGAATGATTAGTAAAATACACCCAATTTTACTTATAGACCCCCCTCATAGAGAGGCATCTGTGAAGGGCAGGGATGCCAGAATAGTGGTGGGGACTCAGGCATCTGGAAGCTGTTTGCGATATGGATTAGAAGTCAAGGCTGCACACAGATACTGCCTGCAGTCACAAAAGCCTGCTCTGTGGAGGGGAAAAAATATGCTGCTTGTTTACAGTGCTACTTTTTCCCTTTGCTTGTTATCTGTTTTATTTCTTCCCTTGCTTCCCTCTCCCCACACCATTCATGTGCAATTATGTCTGCATAGATATGCCAGCTGGTGGGGCTTGTTAACCATACCCACCACACAAGTGTCTAGCAAAAGGGGAGAAGGGGACGGGAGCTGGGCAAACAACACCACATTGTGCTCCAGACCGGTACATTATCTGCTTGTTGTTGCCAGGGCCCCCTGATCGCACCGGAAAAATAACCCCAGCACTGTGTTCACTACATGGAGAGCATGTTGTCTGCTTGTACTGCATCCACCAATATATATATTTTTTTAAAAAAAAAAAAAGGTAAATCAAAGACACAAATACATTTAATAAAGTTTTAATAAAGAAATGTTTGAAACCTTAAGTTTAGAAAGGGTAGTAATTTCCACTCAGATCTGTTTTTACCAGCATGAGTCTAAGATGGTCAAGTTAATTGCAAGTGTTCAAACCAGACCATCTTAGAAAATAAAAAACCTGAAAGCCATTCTAGTGAATAATTGCATAATACTTGTCTCATGAAATTAATATTATAGAATAATGGAATTATAGAATATTTTAGGTTGGAAAAGACCTCTAAGATCATCAAGTTTAGAGATATTGCTTTTACATCTTTAAGACAGACTTTCTGCTAATTTCTACCTGGTATGTCAAATTTTTAGGCTCAAAATCAAATAATAAGCAAAGATATCATAAAGATAATGGTCCTTAAATGCTATATGCATGCATTAAGACTTACATTAACACAGTAGTGTGTGCCACTGACCTGACTCTGAGTCATGACAAAGTATTGACATGATCAATACTTTGGACCTTCAATTCATCCAGTTCTTCTGAACTCAGAAGAAATAAAATCAAAACATTAAACAACTTCAAAAAAATGTCTCAAGGAATTTTTAAAAACAAAAGTATTGTTTTAAACTCTGTTTCTTTCAAAACCAGATTCACGATCTCTGTTCCAGAGGAAAAAATGTTCTCCCTTTTTATATCTCCATTTGGAAGAAACTACATTTTGAAGTAAGGGCTTATCTTTAAATTATTTTTTAGCAGTGATGTAATCAAGTAGTAACCAGCCTTTAAAAATCAACTTTTTATAGGAATTTCTTTGGAAAAAAATGCATTTAAGAGGTGAAGGAAAACATTTCTGAAGCATTTTTGTTTGTTTGTTTGTTTTTAACAGTCGTCTTTCTGAAACTGTCATCATTTTGGATTATTACAGAAAAACAAAAAGGAAAATTGTCAGAGTACCACAAAATCATTCAAACATCTCCATATAATTAGAATTGCAGCAGTAATATTGGAGGACTATACTATTGTTATTGCAGTAAATAAAGCAGGCTATTGCAGTAAATCCAAAATTATTAGATCTAAACTCATGACATTTTATATTCATTTTAGACATACTGAGTTGTAATAGACGTATTTTAAGCTTGTTAAATGCTTATACACTAGATTTATAGGGAATCTTCTAGATAAAGGACTGCAGAATAATCATGCCTTGTAAACAACATTCTTAGTGTCACTTTTGTATGTCATTTTACACACACACAAAAAAAAAGCAAACAACAACAACAACAACAAAAAATACACTGAAAAATGATAGACATTTGTTTCTGTAGAACCTAATGATGAACAAAATCCATGGAACACGGGTTTCCTTAGGATGCAGTTAAAACAATCCCATGCCAAGTCAAGTGAATTTCAGCAGTCACTGCTCATGAGCAAAATTTTTAATCAAAGTGGCAGTATGTACTCAAGAATGCAAGCCTTCTTGAAACAAAAAATCACAACACATTTAAAATACATCTAAAAATGTGAAATAATTTTCTATGCATATAAATGATCTGTAATGGACTCAATACATCATGTTGTTGTCTATCGTCTCAGAAATAGACATAATATATACCATGTCTTAATGGAAAGTAGCTACTCTCTTCCCTTCAGTAGTACAAACTCACTTTCTTTGTTATCTGCAATTTTATGCTAGTTCTTAAGTGGGAAACAAGATGAAATAGTGCCCCACTAGTGCCATATTGTCAAACTGCTATAACAACAAAAAGTTTCATAGTTGAAGTAAAAAAGATAATACTGTCTCTATAGGTCATCGTTCAGATTAGTGTGAAGAAGACTAGAGGAAGGGAGAAAGGGATGAGTGTTTCTGTGGTTCTGTTATATAATGGTTGTGTTCATGTTAAAATATATCTTTCTTTCAGAGAAATCTCAGGTCAAATTCTGATAGGTTTGCAAAGTATGATTTCAATAAAAAATACTCACAATTATTCAGGCATGTATGACAATCTTAATTTCATTAGACCTCCTCTGCATTCAACATGTACACAAATTGATTGCCATAAACATCATTTTTGCAAGAATAAGTAATAACTAAGGAACCAGTGCATTTTTTCCAAGAAGGATTTGCTTGAATAAAAAAAAAAA
>CM021732.1:49070469-49105469 GCA_011075105.1 Heteronetta atricapilla
GGGAAGGGAAAGGGGAAGGGGAAGGGGAAGGGGAAGGGGAAGGGGAAGGGGAAGGGGAAGGGGAAGGGGAAGGGGAAGGGGAAGGGGAAGGGGAAGGGGAAGGGGAAGGGGAAGGGAGGGGAGTGGACGGGAAGGAAAGGAGGAGGAAAATGGTAATTAAAAATTAATAAATAAATTTAAACCAGATATAATGAAGTGTTTTCGTGTGTGTGATGCACATGCATGTATCTATGTAACATATGTACAAGAAATTTATTTTAGCTAATTCTTGGCACAGTTTTGTCTGGAGCATTGCAGTTTCTGTTCATAAGGAGTATGAATGAAGATCTTTAAAGAGGTACTCACCTTAGTGTTGTATGGTGTGCCTGGGTTCTCTGTTCTGACTATCCCTGCTATAAGTTGTCCCCTTTCAGATATATTTTTTTTATTCTAGTTCTATAGTTACCAGAGTTGTTTTTTTTTTTTTCATGGAGGTCTATCCACCTTCATATGGGGATAAATACCACACTTCCAAATTAGAAGAAGAGTTGTGTATGTAGTTTCTGTGTTTAAGATTTTTGATTGTGAGTTGATCAGCACCTTTTTAATAACTGACACTCTTTCAGCAATAAGAGCCAAAAAATAACTGGTCCTGTTTCTCTTAAAATATCTAAACATGTAAAAGATGGACTGCTCTCTTAAGTTATCCATTTCCAGATTTAATATAATAATAATAATAATATATGCTCTTATTCACTCAAAAGCTGTTAAGCTGTTGTTTAAAACTTTATTACCATGAGGACATGATCTAAAAGTTATCTATTTTTGAGTGTGGTGACAAAGGAAAGAAAACCCTCAGTCCGCTTGCTCCCCTCTTTCTGTGGTCACAAGCACAAAGGATACCTTTTGCCTTTCAAAACTGTCTTTATGGACTACCAGCAGTATGGCCTTTGCATTGTACCTGTTTGTATTGCCTTCGCATTAGCATACTCTGAGTGCTTTGCTATTTGAAGTGATTAAAAAAAAATCTTATTTTGGTACTTTTCTCTATACATTGTTATATATCAAAATTTATCTACATTTATCAATATTTATCTACACAATGTTATTTATCAAAACCATTTGATTTATCCATAGTGACATTAATCTTTCAAGAAGGAATAAATAAAATATATTTTTCTAAGGGAAGCATAGATTATTCTCCATTTATTCTGTAGCATGAGCCATAGCGCTGCTATGGTTTCTGTGGTTAGCTCTCTGTGCTTGCCAACACATATAGATTTGAACTTGTAATTGCAACTTTAACGCTGAAATTGTTTGGATTACGCTGTTTAACTTGGGGATGAGAACCACTTCACAGAATCTTAACTTTTTCCCTACATTATTATATGTAGGGAAATTATTATTAATCTTTATTTTAAAAAAAATATTAATGTTATTTTAACATAAAGACAAAAATCAGCAAACAGCACTGTGGTTTTTCTTGCTTGTGATATTTTTCCCAGTAAAAAAGTGAAAGATGAAAAGTCCAATGAAAAGTGCCAAGAAATAGGCATTTTACAGAACTAACAGAAGTGCTTAAACTCATGTCAGTTTAAATCTATGTGCACCTTTTCACCATCATCAGTGTGGATATCTAATGAGACTCTCTGCTGTCTAGTGATGAAACAAGACTTGATACAATTTATTGTTAATTTTCATCCAACATCTTCAGTTTGTTCTTTTGCTTAGATCTGCTTTTGCTTAGATCTGCTTTTCTGCAGCACGAGATAACATATTCAGTCAGAATAAATACATAAAAAGTACAAAGTTTTCAACCACGTATGAAATGCAGGAGATATCAGGAGCAAAGCCATACTATCTACCTCCTTGTGCTCAGGTGCCCCACTTTGTAAATAACACTTTGAATTTTCTATTAAATAAATATATATATTCACTTTACTAAGCAAGCCAATTGATAAATAAACTGTCCCCAGTCAGCTGCAGAGCTGGCCCACAGAAGTGTGTCGTCTTGTCCCATGGTGCAGAGCAAGGCGGGTGTGCTGGGGCTGCGTGTTGTGACGGCGCTGTGTCACTCGAGCTGGGTGACAACCAGTACTCTGCAGACAGCGCTGTCAGAGAATCACAGACTTCCACATGTACAAGTGAAATTAACTTCTGTTAGTCTGACATTTTCCGCAATCAATACTCACAGGGTCCTTGTCTCTAGGATCAAAATTCATAAATCAAAAGCAGAAAGCATGAAATAAGGTATTTGATAAATCCATTAACTGAAGTGGAAGTGTACTTCTGTCACACAGTTTAAAGACTACAGTAATGTTGGCATAAGGGGGAGAAATCTAACAAATGTGTTAGGTAAAGCACTGGATTGTGTTTGTTTGAATATATGGCTCAATTGTGCAAGCTGAATGGCTTTATTTCTACACAGCAGACAAGTTTGCATCTGTAGACTGTGCTTGGAGGCAGAGAGCCACCAATCAACCATTTCTGCTTGATTCTCCCACTTAAGAAGTTTTGTATTCATATTCTTTAAACACAGAATTGAAACGTAAAACTACTGTTTTGATTTCACTAAAGATGCATGAAATTAATGTGTAATTCATTGTTTTTTAAAGTTACAGAGAAGTCCAAAACACTGATAAGCACAGAGAAGACTTTTGCTTGGTCCAGTAGGCCTAACAACCAAGTGCTTCCTTAAGCACAGTGACTCTCTCTACCATTTTGCACCCAAGAAGGCAGTCCATACTGCTAAACCAATTTATACAGGCTTCATTGACAGAGGTTTCCCCACTACTGGCAGAGACCATTCTAAAAAACAACAAAGCCCAAAAAGCAGTGCATGCCCTCCTCATTCACACACAGAGCCCTCACTGAGTGTAAGGGTTACAATCAGAAACTTAGGGCATTGACAGGGTATCTCCTGTCATGGGCATAAAATGAGGAGGTTAAGCTACGTTTTCAGTGGATTTTCCTTTTTCCCAGTCCATAGGTACTATAGTCTACATTTGCTATGACTTTAATGCATATCATGAATGCTAAGATTTCAAGTTAATTCTGCGTCATTTATAATACTGGGAAAATAATATAACAATGAACTTGTGTATAGGCATTAATTTTCTTTTTCCCATTTTCCATTCAAATCCCTTTCAAAGCTAATGTCTTTGATCTGTTTAGATTTTGAACTAGCAGCTGAAGAAATATCCTGCAGCTTAATTTTGCTGAACTGTAAGATTTCTATAGTTTCAATTTATAGATTGAAAGTCATTTCCTGTTTATCTCATAATTATGCTCATGAGATATGAGTAGGAAAGGAATTATTTAAATAGAAAACATTACCATAAAAAAATCAAACAAGTATGTCTTCAGGAACTGGATACATCCATTTCTCAGCTAATAATTGTAAAGAAGATAATAATAATAGCAACACATCAAATATAAAGATGTGGTCCTTACTGTTTTTGAAATATTTTACTGTCACCTTCTCCTAAAGCCCTTTTTAAGAGAACCTAGTACTTTTTTAACACAGCCCTTAAAATTCTTATTAAGCTTAAAGTAAAAACATATTGTAATACCAAGTCCCCCATGCCTGCAAATCAAGGGGGTTCAAACACAGCTGTATCCACACTTGGTGTATCTGGGTCTCTTCATATCACAGTAATTCTTCAACAGATAAAAATGCATCCCCCTCTTTGCATATTTAAAAAATACACTATAAAAGTATTTATCTGTATTAAAATTAAAATTAGCATAAAATTAGTGGTATTTTCTTACATTTAAACACAAATAGCATTTCCTTTATAGATCTTTCAATAGAATTTTGAAGAATTTATCATAGCTGTTTTTGCTGTGATTGAACAAAGCAATGCTTTCTTGATAAGCAAAGTGCTTAATGGCAAAGCTGTGCACTTATAATGTGATATAAAAGTTAGAAACAGGAAAACTACTTTCATTAGGCCATTTTTATGTCACTTCAAATATATCATGACAATATATTTTCCTTATTTCATACTAGAAAATGAAGACAACTCAACTGATTGGTTTTGTGTGTGTGTGTGTGTGTGAGACAAAAATCTTAAAGTATAACTGTGTTAACAATGCACTTCTTATTTTATTGTTTATGAAATTATGAGAGCAATATTTTCAGCACATCTTATTCTATACTTAGAATCTTATCATCTTATCATCTTATTCTAAACTTAGAATAAGATGTGCTGAAAATCAGATGATATACTTAGAATAAGATATGCTTACACCACCTACCATTGAATAGCTTGATTTTGCTTTCCTGTAATTACAAACTAGCCAGTAATTATTTTTTTTTTTCTATATAGATCTTGTCTTCTTTTTGACGTTATATACATTCAGTAAAGTTTTTCCTCTATCACTTGAACAATTTTATTATTTTATGCTCTAAATATTAGTGGTCCCCTTGAGAAAATTCCTGTTAGCAGAATAGAAGTCTGCAATTATCTTTAGAGAATAAAATTATTGGGCATGTCTATTCTAAGTGACTGTCTAGAAGAGGAGTAAAGATTAGTATTTATAGTTATAGCATAGCACTTGTCATAAAACTATTCTAAAACTGAGAAGTTACCACTACTATAAACCACTAATATTTGCTATTATGCAAAATATTTAAATTAACTTTTTTTTTTTTTCATTATTCAAAGAAGCTTAGCTGTAAGCTTCAGAGAGAAAACTTTTTGGAGTTTGCTTACAGGCAAAACAACTTTATTTTTCAATTCTATCATTTTCAGGAGCATTTTCATCACTTCCTCAGGAATGCTCAGATTCCTGATGCTGTGTCTTCCCTCGATGAGAGCTGAGAAGCTACAGCAGCCTCTCATCCTTTGTGGCTTCCCAAGTGACATGATCCCCATTCCTTTGAACAGTCAGTCAGATTCTTGGTCTGCCTAACTGGCAGACAGCTGGCAGTAAGAGAATCTTGGGAAGCTGGACAAGCAGGCAGCCCATGCTCTAGCTAGAAATCCAGCAAGCCAAATAATGCCAGTTTTAGTTTATCCAAAACTATTCTGTTAGCAAAAGATGGCTTTTTCTGTAGGAAAGAAATGCATTTTTCAAACAGTTCTTTTCAGTAGCTGCTAATGAAAAGTGAATCCGGTATTACTGCAATTGCTTTCACTTACTAAAACACAAACTTCACTAAGTACATTCACAACAAGATAATTTACCTATTAGGACAGTCAGTATATTTGGGAACTTGGAAATAAATCCTGAGTTTTCCTGAAGCAGAACTTGGATCATCAATCCAATCAACACTTCCGTAGTGAGTTAATATGTTGCCTTTCCAGAAGAACAAGGGTATGATTGAGAAGGGAAAAAGAAGTAATTATTTGTAGTTTGCTCTTTTTCTGGTCTCCTTGCTGCAGGGCTGACTTCTGAGTTTCTCAGTCAAACCAGTATGAGAAAAAAAACTTTCCCTTTGCTTATACACACAATCTGCATGCAAGACACTTATACACAGGGAACAGGATGCTTCAAGTGCCTTTCACAGTATCATCATGTTTTTACTTCTGAAGAGCTACTTAAGTGAGTTTACGAAAAAACTTGGGAATAATCTTACTACCTAACAAGCAGCGCACATGCTTCACAATAGTTCTGGACTATGCTGTCTACTGGTCACAGTATTTATCTTTGTCTTTAATCCTTTTTATTTTTTTACCCAAGGAGCCAATTTGTCATTGCCAATCTGTCAAAAGCCAAAAGTCACAGGGCAATATTCTATCCCTTCATCTCTCCTTTCTGTCTCAGTGCCTGCCATTTCAAGGTAAGATGTTTAAATCTTATGGCAATACACCTCTGACATTCTGAGTCCACAAGAGCCCAAAATATCATAAAGAAAACATGCTCGAGAACATTTTCTAAGTAGATACATCTTAAAATCTGATTTGAAATATACCAAATTTTTGAAATATATGTAAAACTAAACAGATGTGGGCTTTGTTTGTTTGTTTTTAACCAGAACTGCATCTTTGCAGTGTGGTGTTTTGTTATTTGGGGGTTTTTGATCACTTGTATAAATGCCGTATTGTGTAAATTTGGGGGCAATTTTCTGTAGAAAAGATGAGCAATTGCTGTTAATATCAGTACAACATGGTAAGATTCTGTAGGCATGGCATGTTAAACCCAGAACTCTTCCAGTGGAAACTTGCTATTATACTGGCAAGCAGCACTGTGACTGGAAAAAGCATAATTTGTCCTGTAATTAAAGAACACAATCAATTAATCCTTTTGTAAATGCATCTCATAAACTGTTCTGGTTTTGTTTATTTGCTTGTTTGTTTCCTTCTTACTCCATAAGATTTTTATGCCAAATGAAGAATATTAGATGTTGTTAAGTTATACAAATAGACATCTACAATCCAGGTATTTGCAGGTCTCTTGAGGTTTGTTCAATAAAGCTGTGAATTCCTTGCAACAGGAAAGATCAATTCAAAGATCTTGCACTACTGAAATACAAGAAGCAACTAATTTAACCTTTCCATTGTAACGTCCCATTTGTTAACAGAAGGTCTTTCATTTTTCCTTTTCATATAAAAAAATAAAACATAACAAGTGAAATGAGAATCATTGCTTTTTTTTTTTTCTTTGCAGCAACTCAATAAGATTACACTGATGAACCTACTAGAAAGTTTTCATTACAAATGGTTTAACTTTTTGCAGTTCCTTTTTGAATAAAATATTATTCTTGTACTTTAATTCTAGTAAAGAATACTGCCTATTTTCATAAATTTTCTTTCACCTTCAAAAGGGACATTTCAAGTGCCCTTTTTTACTTGAAGGAACATCTGGTAGCATGTGCTGATTATATATGTTGAACAAAACCTTACACAGACTTATAATACCAATTTTCTTTAAACTCCAAGAATTGTATAATATTGAATAGTAATTCACCAACACTCAGCATAGGTTTCCTGTAGAATTCTATACAATAATCTCAAGAAATTTTCTATTTGGCAGCAACAATCACTAGTATATAAGGACGTTCTGCTTTGGCTTGCATTTTCCTATGCAGATTTCTCCATGGTAAGATAAAAGACTGACAAGATAGGTGCTTCCAGGTTATGTGGATGCTGAGACCTTTATAGATGTGAAGAGTAACAGAAGAGAATCTTATTGCAAACACAAACGCAGAAGAGCTCCAATAATCAGAGCATTAGTCACTGAAAAACAGAAAGAAGATTAATTAGGGGATGAGAGGATTCATGATGAACATGTATATGGAGTTAATATCCCCCTTGGTTTTGGAAGCTCAGAGACAAAATAGTTACTTTCTGTTCTTTGCTAATAAGCCTCTTTAATTTGAACTCCTACAAAGATAAAGGTTTAGGATTTTGACTCTCTTGGGGAGAGTCATAAGGGGGCAGTTGTGTCTCTGCTGCTAGAAAGCAAAGAATTTCATCTGATATCCACACATATTTCTGAGAACCTCCCCATTCATCATTTTCCTTTTCTTTATCTCCTCACATACTTGGTTTTTTGAGCAGCTTTATGCCTCCACCATGCAGGAGAAAAGCTCAGTATATTTCTACTATCCCTTACTTCTTCCAGTGCTTTTCACTCATGGTCTCATCTCAATTACCATGCTGCTGGTTGGAGAAGGCAGAGAGCTGCCAACATATAATAATATTTATCCTCTTTGAGGAGCATTCTGAGCCATTACTCCTAACTATACCTTACAGCTTCCCTAAAATTAAAATGTAATGTGCTATCTCCCTTTGCAAAAAATATGGGAAGCTATTAAAATAATCTTTCATTTATATTTCAGTAGACAGAGCTGCTCTAAAAACACACAAGCAGGTCAATAATATCTCTTCTAGACTTTTAGTTTCTTACCTGAAACAAAGGAATAATAATGAACCATTAATGTTCACAGTTCTAGTGGGGATGAGAAACCAGAAACTGGACACATCCTACTGTACAGGAATGTAAAAGCTTAGTGGTTTCTGTCTTTTCTTTCTATCCCAAAATAGGTAGCAGACAAATTTAATGGAAGACTATTAAAACAGATTTATAATGATAATGTATTTTAAGCTAGTAACAAACAAACAAACAAACAAACAAACAAAAAAGTAAATAGGAGTCCTCAATGTAGATGTAGTTGTTGCAAATATCTCAATTTATTACCTATTTCAGCACTGGGCTCAGGCCACAAGAAGGGAGATTGGTAAACCATGAGAACTATTTGCAAACATTTTAAAGTACTTTGGGAGCAGTCCTGAACTTGAATGTAATGGTATGAGAGAATTATGTGAGAGCTTTAACCTGTTGGATATGACAAGCAGGAGAGGAGATGCTCCTTAGCTGCTGAACTGGTATCTAGCATAAATAGTCAATACCAGATCATTCACTCTCCTTGCAACTTTCTAGACAATTAATCTAGACAAAATCTGGCTAGAAATGAACATCCTCCAATAAAAATAAAAATAAAAATAAAGATACAAATAAAAATAAAATTAAAAAAGGAGTTGTTTTTAATGTGCGTCAGTTGCCCGATTCTGTTCCCTAAACTGAGACAGAAGGCTTACCAGAAAAGAAATCTACTCTAGGAACAAATTAGCGAGAAATCCCACCTGTCAGAAAAGTTTCTACCAGTGCCTGCTAAAAGTTATTACAAAACTATGATTTTTGTTGCACTTTAAAAAGAGTGATCATGAGGTATTCCTGATCATGACACTAATCCTGAGTCCTTCTTTATAGCCACATGTTTCTCTATGTTTCCCAAGTTGCATGTTGAGAGTGCCAGAGCTCAGATGCAGGACTCAAGTTGCAAGTGTTCCTGCCTTTTAGGTGTGGATACAAAGTAGTATATGGCAGTTTTGGAGTACAAAAGCAAACTAAATTGAGAGCATCTTACCTTATAATGCCCTACTGCATAAAAGCTGAAGTTAAGATTTCAGTAAGAAGTGGGAATAAAATTGTTGTTGCAGGATAATCTTGTAATTCACTTACTGATGGCTACAAGGTAAAATTCACTTTTCTAATTTTTATCTTGATAATTGTATGCTGACTTATTTTTTCCTCTTTTGGGTAATCTAAATTTCTAGAGGCTTTTTGCAATCTGTGGTTGAACATTTATTTCAAATTATGCAACCTGAGCACATTTAAATGTCATCTACCACATAACAAACACTGATTTCCTGCTAAGAGATGAGGGAACTGCAACAGCTACTCTGTTATTGTACCATGATGGCAGACTGCCAATATGTTCATTCACATTTGTAATTTCTGTCACTTGTGTAAAAGAGTAACAATCATGTGTTATTAGAATCAAATATTTTGATAAAATCTCAAATGTTCTTTCAAGAGGGTTGTATCATCTACCTCGAAGTTCTCTGATGGAACATAGCTCTATCACATAAGCACTTAAAAATATATAAATTAAATACCTTGCCATACATTCGTCTTTAAGCTTTTTTCTATGACAGGAAAACAATCTACTGGCTACACACACACACACACACACACAAAAATAATAAAAAAATCAAACAAACAAAAACACACAAACAAACAAACAAAAACCACTACTGTAGGGTACCTTGTAAGTTTTTTAAGCACTTGGATGATTGTTCCTGTTAAGTCATGTCATTTGCACAGAAAACAGAAAATGAGTGCATCATAATAAGCAAATCTTATTTTGAGCCAAAACCAATGTAGATTTTTTAATAAAGCAAAAACTTTCAATCACTTTGTAGACTTAAAACAAGGTAGTTGCCTAGAAAGGCTGATATTGTTACAGCTACTATATAGATAATAAATGAGCGGGACATAAGATGCAAGTGAAGTGGAAAACAAAGGGCTGTTGGCACAGTCCCCATGATCTCTTCATAGAACAATTAGAGACACTCTGCATTGTCAAAACACTTTTCAAGATTTATTCACAAGTTTCAGGTAATCTACCCATGATTACTATTGGCAAAGGGGGAACTGGATTTTCTAAAAGTGTGCAAGTTTCTTAGCATGTTCATTTAAAACAGCAAATGTTGTCTACATTTATTTTAATGTCATGGCAAATAGAGAAAAGTAATTAATTTCAGATAAGTTTTTTACCTGTGTCATTTCAAACTTTTCCATGCCTATACAGAGAAACTTAAGTGGTACCTTAAAAGATTCTTCATATAATATGCTGCTTGTAGGAAAACTAAGGGTACTTATACTTTAGCCATGCTTTCTTGGCTGTTACTGAGCTATATCATCAGTAAATTGAGGTATTTTCTTTATGCCAGTCCCTCAATTATAAATTCCATCTCTCCTTTAAAGAAACTGAGTTAGAATATAGTAAGGAATGTGCATACAGTTCTGAAGCACAACTCATTTGCACAATTATTTTATTGTTATACATGCAATTAGGTACCTGCATCTAAGAACTCTACTGTATTTCTTACTCTTTGATCTGTGGATGCAAGAGTGTCCTTGCAACTGAAGCACAGCATTCAACTGGGAGGAGCAGTTGGTCACCTCTGTGGCAACTTGCAGGGACCATGTTTAAGGGTGTCTCTGCATGTGTGCTGTCAAGTCACCCATTTTCTTTCTGCAGGGTAAGCTTGCCACCATATAGAAACCACATGAATTACTTAGTGGAGGTGGGACTAACACTGATTTTCTAACTAGAAATACATAACATAACTAGATTTTCTGTCTCAATCATAGCTTTGTTGGAAAAGAGAATATGCAGTACAACTGCAGGAGAGGAAATGTGGCTCTTTGTGAACTTTCCTTTGGAATTTAATATGAGCTTGAGCTCATTCAAGGCTGAATCCTGAATGGATATTAGCTAACCAGTTTTACATTAAACATTTTACATTTACATTTTACATTTACATACATTGGTGTTAAAAGAACATTTCAGAGTCCAGTTCTAGTGATGCTGCTTAAATAACACTACTTTGTTTAAGACAGTAATACCAGATTTACAGAAGAGTAATCTAGTTCCAACTTTCCTTCTCCAATACGCTCAATATTTTCCACACAAACAACTTAAGAAGTTGTTTGGCACTCAGAATTCAAATATACTACTCCTAGGAGCATGACACAAGAATTACAATCACAATTAATGGCACTTCAATACTTTTTAAAGGAAAATATTGATGTCCAATGGGTAATCAGTAACTTACTAGATTCTATGATCATCTTTCAATGAATGTCATCCATCTAAACTGTGCACACAAATTACACCAAAGTTTTGGAGAACACACAAGAAAATGTGGAGTAGTATTGAAACAGAATATGCAGAATAACCAAACTACTGTATCTTGCAGGTACCTTCAGGAATGGTCTCATGTTTGATAAAAATGGCAAAAATCCCTTTGGATTTTCAAATAAGTTGGAATTGTAGGGAGAAATCTTAAACTTAATTTTGTGTATAATTTTCTAAAATGAAAATAACAGGTCTTTTCTACTCAGTAGCCTGTTTATCTCATTACATATCTATATGTGAAATGTAGTTATGTTTTCATAAACATAAATATGTTTTCATAACATAAACACATATTCATGCTCAGCATTCTCCATTGTGATTTAAAGGCAGGTTTTGGTATCAAAGTGTCAAAAATGAAGAATAACACCTAATTAGGTGTATCAAGATTTGCTGTTTTCATTTACAACCAGAGAAGACTGACTTTTAAAAACCTAGTTCTCTGGCTGAAGTTTTCACAAGCAAATGGGTGATTTCTACATGCTTTTAAGCTCTAAATATTTTCAGTCAATGGCATAAAAACTGTTTCCCCAAAACAGCACTGTCAATAGGAATTACCAATACTTACTCTAACTAATAGAACAAGTTCTTTCACCTAACTGTGACAATGGGATTATGACTGTTATACTAAACTTGTGGAGAAAGCAATATTTAACTTTCAAAATATTAAAAATGATGAAATGATTTCTGAAAAGTTTATCATTGCCATAACGTTTTTAGAATCAATTTCAATGGCTGTGAACTTGAATGCAAATCTGATAATGAGTTTATCTTCTGAAAAATAAAACTACCATGTATATTTCAGTCACATTAAAAAAAAAAAAAAAATAAATACTGGTTTAATGGAAAGTAACTAAAAAAATAATAATAAAAAAAAAAGAAATGAAACATTTACTCAATTTACAAAACTACTTTTCCCCTACAAATACATTGTTCCTTCCCAGAAATACTTCTTCATTAAAAAGAAAGATTTTTGCCTTGAAGGGACAAGCAATGTTTCTCAATTTTAATATGTTAATTAATTGCCAGATTATAATATCTATGGAACTGAATTTGAATTCCACATTAATATTGAATGAATTAACGAAGACTAATTTAATTGTAATGAATACCAACACATTTAATGATGATTGGTTGCTTATTTTAAGAAATATTGCATAATAAATATTGTAATTTTCTGAGGATTGCTGTTGACAATTTTAATTTTATTTTTATATCAACTGGAAAAGTACCTTCAGGGTTATTTCTTCCCTTACCTGGAAGTGTCATTGATTGTGGCTGCTCTTTGCAAAAGCTGGAAAATGTTCATTGTTGTTTTAACTAGATTCTGTATCTCAGCTTTGCTGTAAAACTTGACTAATTCAACATAGCAAAATTACTTATACTACCCTAGATGTTGATTTCAATGGAAGAAACAAAATACTTTCTTTCAGAAAATAAATAAACAAAAATCCTCTTCTTCTTGTGTTAGCATGGGTATGCTAACAAACACACAAACTAAAAAGCAGGAAATAATTTTGGAAATTGAATATGGAAACTAAAAAAAAACCTTGTATGGTTACAATGCTCAGAGGGTCTTCAACTCTTTTACATGTAACTTGCTTTCTTTAACATTTACTTATTCTTATACCGAAACCTCAGTAATCTGCAGCACTGGAAATTACTACGTGTCTTTTTATGTCAAGTCACTAATCATCAGAGCAAATCTAGTCAATTCTATGTTTTAATTACAGGGGGAGGGGGAGGGAGGGCAGGAAGGGATGAAAACTGCATACACACACACACACACACACACACAAAAAAAAAAAAAAAAAAAAAAAGTGTTCATTGATCTTACCAAAGGCTGCAAAAGAAAAAACATCCACATATTTCCAGGGTTTATGATCTTTTCTCCAAAAATACAGAAGGCAATGGTTCCCCAGAGAAAATTTACTATCTGGGGGAGGAAGGGGGGAAGAAAATATTATAGCTAAAGTCTTTACTATTTCTATTCAATCAGCTCACAAGAGTCTTGAAGACAAAATTATAAGTATGCCATAGCTCTTCTATACCAATGTATAACTTGAAATAGCTGCCAATAAACAGCGATGTTCCTGCCTGTATTATGAATAATACCATTTTATAAATTAGCATCTCTATTCAATATATTCATTAAGATCAGCACCACATAACAGTACAGCATTTGGCAATGAATATGAAGATTAGCAATAAATTATTAATTCATGAAAATATTTCCTACTAGAGAAATCAACTAGTGACAGCTAAATATGAAGTGACCTCTTTAAAATGTGAAAAGGTTTTACTACAAACTCTAAAAAGGTTATTTGAATAATCTCACATATGTGAGATATCCTTCCAAAAAGGCCCTAACTTCACTTGGAAAACAAGTTATGAATCATTACTTATTGACTGCCCTAAGTGCAGTTAGAGTGCGATAGCATGGTGTGATCGTATCTGTTCATAAAAAGTTGTGTAAGCAGATGCCTATCTTTATATTTTATTTATTTATGCAATAATTGTGTGGCTGCATAAAGCTCTGTGCATATGAGCAGTAATATTATACTATTTTAACGTGGGTTTTACTGCTGTATAAATGAAGCCCATATTAAATTTACAAAGGTTACAAAACCATTAGCACTGATGGCTTTTAAGGAGTAAATGTTCACCATGACTCATACTTTGTTCATTTGTGCCATTTGGAAATTAAGCATTCTTAATTGCTGTAATGCACCGCAAGTTCTAACGCTTCTCAGCAACAGAGCCACATAATTCCCCTGTAATTTGAGTAAAGTATTCTAATTGATTAATTGAGTTTTCTTGTAAAATTGCACAGGAGTTTTAGATGCAAGAAGGTTATCCTTGTTCCATGTAACAAAAAAATGCTTGAACCTGCAATATGAAGTAATGTTATCAGTGCTGGGTGAAAGTACACAGCAATACAGTCTAAATGAGATGACCATTTTTGCTGGCAACAAGTGGCTTGTAATTTACATCAAACATGCACTATGGGAGGTGAGAGGAGATAAAAGCTGCTTTTTTTCTTCTTCTTCTTTCTTTTTTTTTTTTTTTTTTTAATGCCATTTAACATTTGCTGTCATCCTTGTTCCTTGAGCTGCCTACCATTTTTACAATCAATTCTTGTTGTCTTTGTTTTACTTGGTCTACACCTACTTCTCACTGCATAAAAACATGAAACAGGCAAATCCTGACAAACTGGAAAAATAAAATGTTAAAGAGATTCTTCAGTGTTAGGTGGACTGTAAAAATGGGGGGTGGGGAGAAGAGTGAGAAAGAGGGAGAGAGGGAAAAAAGGTTCCAATTAAATATATATATATGTATATAAAGTTTATTTTTTATTGAAAAATGTTCTTAACATTTTTTAAAATGTTTGAAGTTAACAAAGCAAAATACTGCTAAATCCATCAAGTCACCAGAGTATTTAACTGACTTGAACCCAGGCCACCTACATGGTGACCCCAGAAGTTCTGTTATTATGATGGTGAACTGTCTAAACTAATTCCATTCCAGTTGTTAGAAAATAGGAACTAAAATGCATACACGAGCTCCAGAAATTATTTCATATATAAAAATAAATTGAATATTTAATTCTTTTTATAGGATTTCTCTTACTATTTCTTTGTCATTCTACTTGGAAAAGGGGTGACTTGCCCATGGGGTTTCTGGTGAGGAGTGATAGTATTTCAAGCACATCACAGACTATTATAATTTTTGTGTAAATGTAAAAGTTCCTGTAAAAAAAATATTAAGTTACCAGTAAGGCTTTCAGAGACATTGCCATCAGTAAAGTAGCTACTTATTTTGTCTGTTTTATCTGAAATGTGACCTCAAGCGTAAATAAAAGTTTGTTTTAAGAAAATGCTCATGTCTGCAGGAAAAAAAAAAAAAAAAAAAAAAAAAAAAAGAAGAAAAGTGTTAAGGCTTATTTTATAATAAATATATTTGGTTCTGGATCATGCTTGGTTACCTACCCTGGAATGACAAATATGTTGGTCCACAAATCTCATCTACTTTACACAATTTTCAGAGATCTAGAATGAATTCAAGGGAACATGTTCTTCCCCGCTCACTGCTCTGCCCTTGTTTTCCTTTCCTAAGGTTTGGATTCCCTCAGAAGTATGTTATCCTTCTTTCACAGTACAGATGTTGGTTTGTCTTACTAGGTGCAAGAAGAACAAGTTTTTTTTCCCCTTTTCCACCTCCTCATAAACCTAGGTCCACGAAAAAACATTCATTCCCCTTGTTTCACTATTTCAACCAAGGATGTGGTGGAGACATCTGCAAAGTCCTCCCTGCTCATTCTATATGGGCAAATAAGCTTTAAAGTACTCAAAGTAATATCATAAAATGATAGGTTGCCAGCCAACACCAGTATTTTCTTCATATCTGACTCTTCACTATACGTCTATAAAGATCTCAGAGTACAGAGGATTTAGATTTTTTTGGAAAGCATGTACGACTCATTTCTTATCCACAGGAGAGAGTTTGAGGAGGTTTATTGCAGAATTCCAGGTTAGGCTTGTACTGTATGAGCCTAAAGAAAAACAACCAACCAACCAACCAAAAACAAAAAATAACTTGAGCTAACAGGCCAAATGAATTAAAGGTATGCAGCCAACACTCGCTTTACTGAAAACGTTTAATTCTCTCTTATTCCATTTCCTTTCCCTGCCTTCCTTCTGTTGCTTGCTTTTTTTTTTGTATTTCTGTATTTCTGAAAAATACACGTTTCCCCCCATCCATGTGGAGTTTATTCCTAACAACGCCTGCCTCTCTGTCACACCAGCTCACAATTTGTATCACCCAATACACTAAGGGCCACAATTCATTTCAGTCATGGTTCAAAGCCATCCTGAAATAATCACAAAGTGACACTGTGAAATTACTGTAAAAAATTGTGCGGCAGTGTCATGACATTTTATAATTGAGACCTCGAGTACTCATAGCTCTATCAAAGCCCATAAGGAGGAGGAAAAAAATTGTGTTTTGACAGACATAGCAGCTTGAGATGTACAAGCAAGATTGTATAAAGTCAGCCATGTAGAAAGTTATCGGATGTTCCAGTTTGTGCCCCCATGAAATTGGCACAAATCATCTGGATTTGACTTCAGGAAGGTGGTTAGGAGTAACATGAGAGAGTAAACTAGGAGGTAATGGCCACTCAATGACTTAACCTATGTCACAGGGCAACTAACGTGTCAGCAAAGAATCAAATAAAGATGAACGAGCTTATCAGAGGACCATGCACTGCCTCATTGGGCCCAATTTAATTAAACAGAGAAACTGTTCATATAGAAAGATTAATAGATCAACCACATACAGTAAGTGCAATAAAAGTAAATCAGAGCAACACACAAACAGCATTACAGACAGCTGCTCTGTAATTCTTTCTCTCATAATACTGATGAAAAGCATGAGATGAAAAGAATAATTTTCTAGAAAGTGCTTCCATACTAGCCATATACAACTGGTGGGTAAAGGTCTGAGCTTACACGTAATAACTGGAGCTGAAGCAGCTGCATGTACAAACTGGTGAAAATGGACATTTTCATAGTCAGTCATCTCTGAAGCTTTCTCTGAGTGTGTAAATCATGTTCCCTGTTCGGGAAGAGGACTCAGACATGTCTCCTGAAATATCGTTTATATGAAGTCACTTCCCTACCATGAAAATATTATTCTCTGGATAAGAACAGCATTTTCCTTTGGTGACAGAGGAACCAAAAATATAAGTACATTTAACTAACCAGAATAAAATAAAATAAAATAAAATAAAATAAAATAAAATAAAATCTAATACAAAAAAAAAAAAGAACTTTGAAAAAAAAGCCTAGTAAATAATTTACTGTTAAGAAAAGAGGAGAAAAGGGCGGGGGGGGGGGGGGGGGGAAGGTGGGAGGAAGCATGAAATGTAAAACAGATCATGTTTAATTAGGAAAAAAAAAAGTAGCTTTTCATTTCTGGTTCATAAATGACAATTCAGGGTTTACTTTCAGTTTGACGATATTATTTTTTGTAATCTGGATCACTGTATTTCACTGCAAGGCAACACTGTCTAGCACTACACTCAGCCTTCATTTGAGAACCAGTCCTACAGCAGCAGCAGGATTACTCACCAGAGGTATTGTGCATTAGCAGAGAAAGGTATGGAATGCCATATGGTATCTCTACAGCGAGATAAATTTGTGATTTGCAATGTTAAAGTATAGAAGGAAAAGACCATGTTTTGAAGTAATGAATTCATGAGTGCCTCTATGTATTAAAATGCTGCAGTATTCTCTTTATTCTCTTTCAGTACCTTTTTTTTTTTTTTTTCCTCCTTTTTTCATTCCCGGGGAATTACTGACTTTAAGAAAGGAGTTTGGACCCTCAAAACCCAAAGGGACAAGCAAAATGAAAAAATTGTGCAATTTTACCAGTAATTTGGAATCTAAAGTTTTTTGTTTTGTCAAACAAATAAACCAAATAACAGGTTCTCTCTGTAAATTACTCCTCTACATAACAACAGCAGAAGCAGTAGCACCTTGCACCTCACTTTTTATTTGTTATTGAAGGGAGTGTCCAACAGGTAGCAGCATGTTTCATGAACAAAACAGCTCTGCCACTGTGGCACCCTTTTGTTTGGGCTGAACCAATAGAAACACTGTAGGTGTAAGTATACCATTCGCAACAGTCTCTAAAATTTCACAGGAGAAATGTTTCTCTTCCACTCTTTCTAGGTAAAGCTGTCTCTCTTGAGCAGAAGCATATACTATAACAAATATAATAAATGTATGTCACTAAGAAGTTCCATAGGGATTGCAAATCAGTAAAATTAATATAAAACAACAACAACAAAAAAATCAAGTTCAAACTTTCTCTGAGTATCAAGTGCTCTTGTCCCCTGCTTACTCAGAGGCAAGTAGCTGGGGCATTCTCCAGGTGGGGCACTGTGGCTCTGAGGAACACAATCATGATCCTCTTTTATCATCACTAAGATGAATTTAGGACTAAGAGAACCCCTGCCTTACCTTCCACTGGAAGCACAGAAGCTGGGTAGGAAATGCCTCCAGAGCCTTTTAAAGTCTGCACACACACAAGAAAGTAGTGCTTCTTTCCCCTCTCTGTGGCTCTTCTGATCTTTTGGTTTAGAGGAAGAATCATCTACTATGTCATCTTTAATGGTAAATCATCATGTGCATGTATAAATTGAGTCCAGATAAATAAAAGTATTTTTATTTGTGATTGAGCCAGATTTTTGGCTGCCTACAATTTTGCCCTATTGCTTAAATGGCACAATGTTCAGTTGCAGGCCAGGCACGATGACAAATGAACAGTGGTTTAGATGTGCAGCTTCACTATAGAAAAAAAAAATACATTTTCTCCAATTTTCTCTTTTTGTATCACTGAATAGTACAACCACCAGTTCCTTTCAGCATGACAGAGGTGCAGAGTTGTATCATAAGATAAATCAGAATCAAATGAAAAACAAACAAATACAAAAAAAATGGAAGAAAAAAAAAAAAAAAAGAAGAAGAATGGAACTACCACTTGATGCAGATAAAGTAAGCTCTTTAACAAAAAGTCTCTGAGCACCTATGAAAATGTTGGCAGACTATAGAAGAAGAAGAGTTATTCATAGTCATTATTCATAGTGAGGACTGAAAAGAAGTGGGGAGGGAAAAGAGATTATGTAAAACTATTTTCTGTTTAAAGCTGATGTAAAAAAAAAAAAAAAAAAAAAAAAAAAAAAAAAAAAGCATGTGATGTATTTTGTGAGAATTTCTTTAAACCTATCAAACACACCAATTATGTGACAGTAAGACTAAAAGAAATTTAAATTTTCCTCTCAGTTACTATCTGTTCTTGTAATGAAACAAAATCAATGCAATGATTTCTTTTTTTGGTTGCTGTGACCAGAAATCACAGAATCACAGAATAGTCTAGGTTGGAAGAGACCTCCAATATCACCAAGTCCAACCTCTGACCTAATGCTAACAAGTCCTCGACTAAACCATATCCCTAAGCTCTACATCTAAACGTCTTTTAAAGACTTCCAGGGATGCTGACTCAACCACTTCCCTGGGCAGCTCATTCCAGTAACTAACAACCCTTTCAGTAAAGAAGTTCTTCCTAAGATCCAACCTAAACTTCCCTTGGTGCAATTTTAGCCCATTCCCCTTTGTCTTGTCACCAGGCACTTGGGAAAATAGACCAACCCCCACCTCGCTACAGCCTCCTCCTTTAAGGTACCTGTAGAGTGCGATAAGGTCACCCCTGAGCCTCCTCTTCTCCAGGCTAAATAGTCCCAGCTCCCTCAGCTACTCCTCATAAGACTTGTTCTCCAGACCCTTCACCAGCTTCGTCGTCCTTCTCTGGACTCGCTCAAGCACCTCCACGTCCTTCTTGTAGTGAGGGGCCCAAAACTGAACACAGTACTCGAGGTGTGGCCTCACCAGAGCTGAGTACAAGGGGACAATCACTTCCCTGGACCTGCTGGCCATGCTGTTTCTTATACAAGCCAGGATGCTATTGGCCTTCTTGGCCACCTGAGCACACTGCTGGCTCATATCAGACCATCAACCAATACTCCCAGGTCCTTCACTGACAGGCAGCTTTCTAACCACACATCTCCTAGCCTGTAGCTCTGCTTGGGGTTGTTGTGCCCCAGGTGCAGAACCCGGCACTTGGTCTTGTTGAACTTCATACAGTTGGCCTCAGCCCATTGGTCCAGCCTTCCTTCAGAGCCTTCCTACCCTCGAGCAGATCAACACACGCACCTAACTTGGTGTCATCTGCAAACTTCCTGAGGGTGCACTCAATCCCCTCATCGAGATCATCTATAAAGATGTTAAAGAGAACTGGCCCCAGTACTGAGACCTGGGGAACTCCACTGGTGACCGGCCTCCAACTGAATTTGACTCCATTCACCACAACTCTCTGGGCCCAGCCATCCAGCCAGCTCTTAACCCAACAAAGTATATGCCAGTCCAAATCTCAAAATTTGGTTCAATCATGGCAGTGAGCTTGCAGGTTTTCCTCTAAGAGACTATAGTTAGCATGGCATTATCAATAAGTCTAAGAGAATCTGTTTCCCCTGTCTGCACGAATAATTGTTCCTTCAATGAATGCTCCATTTAGTCATCAGTGTTTTGTCAGTTGGGGATACCTTCTATAAACAGGAACAGAAGGAATATTAATTTCATTTTCCATGGTGAGCCAAGGGACAGAGCGTTGAGAGTTGTCAGATGAAAAGTATCATGTGTGAGAATCTGAGTGCTGATACCATGATTTCATCTCAGTAGAGCTCAAGTCAGACAAGTCTTCTGGCAACAATGACAAACTCCTCAAAAATAACTCTTAACTCATTAAATTCCCTTCAAAGAGCCATCCCTCACACACAGACACACACCTCTGTGACCTCCACCATTTCTTCACAATCAGCAACGTCTATGGCTACATGATCTCCCCATATAGAGATATACATCTTGTAAATTTTATCTTCTGCACATCAGTTTACAATTGGCTTCATGAAGGAATGAGCAAGAGTACATAAATAAGCATCCCTCAACTCATGTGCAGCTCCTTAGTTCTCTGTGTTGCTGGAGTAGCCCTGCATGGGCTACAAGGAAGAAAGCTTTGGCATGTTCTTGCTTCCATGTCTACTGAGCCACAAGGGGAACTATTCTGGCTGTCCTTGCCACATATCCACATGCAACATCAGGAAGTTAAGGGAGGGAACACAAGACCTGAGCTCTCTCAGGCACATTTTCTCCTAGTATTGCCAATGCTACCTAGCACAATAAGCCTTTCTCAGTCTGCTTGATATCTTGAATAGAAGAAAGGACAGAGAGTAAAACAGAAAAGAGTAAAAATAAAGTTCAATTTTGGATTAGGAAATGACAGCGATTTTCTTGTTTGTTCTTAATGTGCCTGATCAATAACTTGTTCCTGAATAAAGGTGTACTTATTCTGAAATGAATACTGTTTTACAGCAGGATTCAGCTACTTTTCACCTTCTCCTCTCCTAATGAGAAAATTCTGAATTCACCAAGATCAGATTTTGCCAGAAAAAATAAATAAATAAATAAATGTTTTATTTGTTTTTTTGTTTGTCAAAGAATATTGAATCTAATAGTTCCAGTTGGAAGGAGTCTACAAAGATCATCGAGACCAACTGTCAAATTACTTCAAGACCGAACCCCAAATTAAAGCATATAATAAACAGTTTTATCTGAAAGCCTCTTAAACAAGGATAGGCACAGGGCATCAACCACCTGTCTATGAAACCTGTTTTAGTGTCTGACCACCACCCTCTCAGTAAAGGTTTTCCTAATGTCTAGTCAACCTCATCTAGCACAGTTTTGAGCTGTCCTCATGTGTCCTGTCACTAGACACCATGAGAAAAGATGGTGTCTCCTCTCAACTTCCTCTCAACTTCCCCTCCTCAGGAAGGTGTAAGAGAGCAATGAGGTCACCTGACAACTTCCTTTTCTCCAGGCTTAACAAACCCAGTGTCCTCAGCCTCTCTTCACAGGACATACCTTCCAGCCCTTTCTAGCAGCTTTGTTTCCTTCCTCCGGATGCTTTCAGATCAATATCTTAACATTCTTTTTATCTTGTGGAGCACAGAACTGCACCCAATATTCCAGGTGAGGCCACACCACTCCTAAATAGACTGGGATAATCACATATTTTGGCTGGGTGGGTATATATAAGAAAGGCAAAGGAAATGAAGCTTAAATCCTAAGAAGATGAGGCAAAGTATGTCTTGCAGAACAAGAGCAACAACAAAAGAGCTTCCTCACTTTCTTTGGACAGCTAAAGAGATAACTGATTCAGGAACATCAGAGAAAGCATGACTTTGACAGGATAGTCCCAGTGCTACTTTTCAAATAGGAAGCAATGGGATGCCATGCCCAAATGATCAGTCCTGTCAAAAAACAGCAATACACCATATTAGGTGCAGTGTCTACTAATACAACAATTTCATTTTTAAAATCTGCAGTAAGAGCTACTGTCCCACATATGTACACCCTTATGGCTCATGGCTATATGAATACCAGGATCAGCTGTAGTAGCTCAGAGATCCCTACACAAGGTTCATTCCACCCAATAGGTACATCCATGGGAAGCCAGGTTCCTGTTTCCTTGGCATAGGGCTTAGATTGTCTTAAATACACCTGCAGTTGCACTGCTGACTTATAAGAACATTTCTCCCTTCCTAAATTTTCACTTCATATTACTCCCAACAAAATTAAGGTGAATCTCTTGAAAAGAAAGACTTATTTTAGAGTGGGGAGTGGTGGTAAATGGAGTAACATACAGTTCAAATTTATATTCTGTTCCGGAATTTATGTAAAACAAATTCTAATTACAGAATTTAAATTACCACATGCTTTGTACACAATGGAGGAAACATTCCTTCTCCATGCATTGAAATCAAATGTGATTTTGTATAGACAACTCTGATATATGTTTTGCAAACATCCCCTAAAATGTCATTACACTGTGGAAGGATTAAAACATTGAATCATGTGGTGACCTTTCAGTAGAACAGAGAGTTTAACCCTCAAGCAAAATTTACTGTTGAGAGTTCACTGTCTCTTAATTTAGTGCACTTCTTACTATCAAGCAGAATGCAGAATTACATTTTTGTCTTTTATTACCACCAAATTAATTATGTTAGAGTCACTGTTTGGGTAAAAGTAGCATATTCTGAAACATGTTTGGTCTATTTTGAATGCTGGCTATTGTATTTCATTACCCATTAAGCTATATAAAACTCAGCATATTTGGCTACTAAAATATGTCAGGATTTTGCCTACAATAAAGGCATAGCTTAGGAAGACATCCTACTGAACAGATGAAAGTAGTGATATGATATATACAGTATATTCTTACTCATATATTAATGATGATTAACCCTATGCTTCTGCTGGACTCATAAAGTGAATTCTTTTTAGATAAAATGACCAATAGTTCCTGTTCAGATGAATCAATTACCCTCTTCTGCTTTTTAATTTCTGTATACAGCTACATGGGAAAAGAAACAAATACCCTGAATGATATAAAGGAAGGAAAGAGGAAGAAAAAAAGAAACAGGAAAAAGCACACCTCCTAAACAATGCCTCTTTCTGTGACAGCAACTCTTTCTTAACAGCCTCAAGTGTTTAACATATTGAAACAGTTCATCTTCCTTCAATGAACTTTAATAACTCTGCCAGGTAAGAAGCTATGCTCCATACTTCTTCATGTTGTCTTTTCCCTTCAACATATCTATACTGATCTCCTCATCTGGTCAACTTTACTGCTCCGGTGTTTGGAGACCAGTGAGCACAGTTATTACCATCATCAATAACCTGTCCCACTTTCTCCTCTTCATTTCTCAACCCTTCTCTTTCCCCTTCAAAATCTAATAATAGCTCCTTGCCATGATAGCTGATCAATACAAGAGGGCACCTGTTCACTTTACTCAACACACCATGCTAAAGTAACATGACAAAGGAACAAATATGATTCTGCCTGAATTGTGTCAAATAACAAGAAAACTATTCAGGAAGTTTCCCTTCAGGGCAAATTTCATGAAATGCTACAGATAACCAATTTTTAGACATAGAACTAATCTCTTTCATCTCACTTTCTCTTTTGCTTCAGGTATGATAGCTGAAAACATTAATACAGACAAACTTCTGCTGTTTGTTTCAGCACTGGAGCCATTGCAGCCTGTGAGTCAGCCTACTGTGTTAACACCTAAATCACCATAATGACTGAAATGAGGACAGCATAGCATTCACCACCGCACAGAGTGGAGCCATTAATATGCACGCACAGATTAGCTTTAGAGGGTTCATAAAACCACAAGGAGCAAAACATTTGCACATCCACTTTGACTAGGAATTTTTTTAAGGAACGTCAATTTGTGTTTTAAAGAATTGGTCCATATTGAACATTTTCCACAGGAATGCATGGACACATTGTTATCAGTTGTTTGCTGACACTTACAGACAGGACATTTTATTGTATATAAAACCATATTGACTGTATATTTGAGATGTATGTTCATGAACACAGACACTTACTAAAAATGCAGTGTTATAGATTAAGCACTCTAATAAACCAGTGAAAATATCTGATACAAAATATTACTACTCTAGTAAATAAGAACTGCTGAATCATTGTCCAGGCAGGAGAATGACAGAGTCCTTAAGGAAGTAAGAGATACTGAGAGAAAAAAGTCATTTTAGTTTATCTGATTGTTGTCAGTGATTTTCCTGATTAAACTCTTATTAATAAAAGACTCAGAAGTAGATCTAAAATTTTATATTAGTAAATGTTAAATACTAACCTAACTACTTCATTTCCATCCTCACAAATAAATCATTGTGATTAATCAAGGTTTTGAAGCCTTCTCTGTGCAGAGGACATATGCCTCTGTCAAACAATCCAGGCATTTTCTGCATAACAGTATTAATACATCCCAAAACAAAAGTAAAATGTGATACAATATGTAAATGCCATATTACATGATCAGATTTAACTTAATTATTTCTTTCTCATCCAAATTTTGTGTTTTAGAAATTAAAATATATGTAAGTTACTTTTGTAAAGTGACTTAATTCTCAATTGGAGAGATCTCATTTTATTTTCTATGCAATATTAAACCACCATTGTAAGAATTTAAGTATAACAATATGCTTTGGAAAATGCTAATAGTTGGCAAAGCATAGTCTGACTTTTTAAATGCATAGCCTGAAACGACTCAAGAGAAGCTTACATTACAATACTTCAGAACCCATTTACATTGTAAAAACTGAAACTTCACGACACAATTACATTTCATTTTCTATTTTTAATTCTGATCAGTGTTTTCATGTGACATTTATACTACTGAAATTATAACAAAAGGCTATCTTAAGAGGTTGGCTGGTATTACAAACTATATCATGTGATATTAGAGAAGTGTTTTATTTTTTTGATTCTAATGCTAAAACTGACAATAATTGGGAAAAAAAAAAGCTTATTATTGTATTGAATGTAGTTACATCCTTTCCCATATGATTCCTCTTTAGTGTGTGTAGTTAAACATAATAAAAATTATTTTATTTTGATACTGTTAATTCATCACTTTCTTCCTGACTTACTGTAGTACAACATTTACAGTTTTACATAAATTTAAAGATAGCTCTCAAGCTATGGAGGTTCAGAGATTATGTTGCTGTTTTGTGATTAAATATGTCAATGCCTAATACTGATTATCTGTGGTATTTTTTAAAACTACAACCACAATATGAAGCTTTAATTAGGTAAGAGAAATATTTTTGGTGATCTGGTGATCGCATTGTCATTTTAGTTTGAATTCTAAACTGTGGCAGACAAGAAAAAGTTAGCACTACATACTAATTTTATTTATTTATTTATTTATTTCAATAGCTGTTTCTTTTCTTTATTTGTCTAAGTTAAATATGTAAGTTGTCGTATCTACAAAACAGTGCAAGACATTCTGGACTTAATGGGCAAGAGATTTTATTATTATTATTATTAATTTCATTAAGTGGACAACTTTTCTATATTGATTTATTTTCTATATCTAAGCCAAGTTATTACAGACATTTTATCATGTGCTGGAGAAGCAGTACTTTTTACGCCTTTTTTTTTTTTTTTTCTTTTTTTATGGCTGGGTGAACATCTGCCTTTCTGTGTTCTCTGGTATTTCTGACTGGCTGCAGTGACACCTACTGATGGCAGAATCATTGAATTGATGGTGAAGATGGCCAGTCCACTTCATGGAATTTCACATTTCAGAACAAGAGAAAATAACCCACAAAGAACCCATTGGCCACAGATAACACAATCATCCCTAAAGCTTTTTGTCACTGTGAATCAAGAATTGATTCTCTCTTTCCACTCAGCAATAGCAAAACAAGGGGCAGACCTGATAGCAAGACCTGATGAGGATCTAACCAGTTCTCACATTTCCTAATACTTGTTTCTTTTGTTTTGTTTCCAACATGCTTTTGTAATAAAAACTATTCTGCCACCCTAAGTTCACTGTAAACATTTCAAAAGACAGACAGGAATCTCCTCTCCCACCTCTACCGCACTTTAGTTCATGCAATACTATCATTAGCAAAGAGTACAGCTCTGGCTGCAACCTAAACCACAACACAATTAACAAAATAATTACTCCAAGTGACACTGCATTCTGCTCATAGTTAAGTGGTTTTTAAAAAATAATGTTAATTTCCACTCTTAGAACATCTGTGACCCATTCACACAGTGGCTAAGCTACAACAACATTATTGTTTTTAAGCCAATACCTACTCTCCACTACACAGACTCACGCATGTACTCCCTCCTTCTCCACAGCACATACACAGGCAGGACACATTGTTTTCTTTTTACCCTTCTGACTTTGGAAAAATGACAGAAAATATCTTAATTTAAGACAGGGACTGTCAAGGTGCTCATTTTCACTCTGCTCTGGCACAATATACCTGCAGTCAGTGTTTTTCCTTTCTGGTGCATCATACAGTAGCATTGAGACTAGTTTTCAGTTTTTCATTTTATTTAAACTGAACAGTTTCTCTATTTTTTTATTATTATTATTTTCTTTTACTCTTGAAGCATGAAAGAGAGTTGTTCATTCTTTTCTCTATGCATCATGAGTCTTTTTCATTTGATGCTGGCTCTGGGTCAAATATTCATGTGTTCTTAGTGTAAAATCTTTGAAAGGTGAAAAGCAACTCTGTTGGGAAGCCAACACACTGAAGAGTGCATTATTTTTGGTAATTACCTTTGATCTTGCAGATGAGTTCAAATGAAGGTGTAAACAAAACATGAAAATTTAGAACACTGTCTCTTTTTTCACCTGAAATATGAGAACTCTGCATGTATACCTTTACTTATATAGTATACACTGCAGTTATAAAGCTGGCAAATTGAAGAAGAACACTAAACATAATATAAACAAGTAATAAGAACTTAATTTGCCCAAACTGTCAAAACTATTGCCGGCACTGCCACACATGACACAATTCATCACTTCATCACTATCGCCTCAGAAGAATACAAGTTAGCTTTGAATAGTTGTCCTTAAAATACTGCAATAGAAAACAAGTGCATGTCACCCATTAAGACAATCTCAAAAAGTTAAAAAGAGTTGTGCTCTAGGAACCAATTACAATGTTTGCTACTCACTAGTGCCACCACATGGAGTGATATTTGAATATAATCCAACTATTACAGATCCAGGGAACTGTCTGTAAATAATACATTGTATACCATACTTCAGTATGGCACAGAAAGATATATAATCTTCTCTCCACTGTGTGAAGCTCAGAATGCTTCCTCATGAAAGTGGAGATGTC
Source organism: Heteronetta atricapilla (assembly GCA_011075105.1). Lineage (NCBI taxonomy): Eukaryota > Metazoa > Chordata > Aves > Anseriformes > Anatidae > Heteronetta > Heteronetta atricapilla. Next base: position 49,098,028 of record CM021732.1, read on the forward strand.
CCATTTCTAAGAGCATGAATGCACTGTAGTAAAAGCAGAACAGTCAAACTGCTTTATTTCTCCAATAAAAGAAAAAAACATTTGGTAAAAGGATGCATTACACATTTTCTATTTAAATCAGTTTATAAGAAACAGATGTTAAGTTTCCTTTGGTAAGAAAAAAAGAGGGGTTATAAATGAATTAAAGTGACTTCTCAGTGGATCTCCTACTCTTCTTTGTTCATTTAAATCTTCACTTCAGAAGTGAAGCGAACTGAAATTTAAGGTAGTATAATAAGATAAGAAGGAAAAATTATATTTTACTGCTGGTGCCATAAAACATTTCAAAACGTTCTGTCCTATAGCACAAGAATCAAAAGTGTGCAATACAAATTCTGATTAAAACAAAGGGACTGGCAAACATAAATACATATGGTATTTCCCTATGCTGGCAAATACAGAAGAGACACAGAAAAAAATGATTGTGTAACCAACCTGCTGTGGTGTAATTTCAGTTTCCTGTTCAGTTGAAGAAACAGTAAAAGCTGGCTGCAGCACTTGTATGAAACAGGCTTACAGGAAATGTTTTGGGGACAATGCTGATCTAGGCTAGGGGGTACATTTAACATGTAAGACACTCAGCCAGCTCTAGGCTTGCTTGCTTTCTTCTTACCATTCTTTATGCTTAAGAGTTGTTGGCTTTCCCCCCTCCCCCCAATATGTCACTAATGTCTTCATAAAAGCTTTCATTAAATATCACCCCCTGTGGTCTCAGGACAGTGTTTCACACACAGCCATTTCAGCACAGGCGGGCTTGGGCTCCGTGCAGGAATTCTGTCTCCCACATGGCTCCACTGAACTCATCCTTAACGATCTACTCCCGCTTACCTAACTTCAACACTATTTTTCCTGAGACTGCATTAATGAATCCAATAAATAAAGCATTGTATCACCCATGCAGTATAGACATTAATTTTAGAACAAAACATTAATCAATTTAAATTTATGTACTAATGCAGACACAATCAATTTGAACTTCTTATGACAATTAACAAAGCTTTTGTTACATCCCTAAAACACAATGACCCATCAATTATGGTTTGCATCAAACTAATGCTAATGGTACTTCCTTCTTCCTTAGGCTGTTGGCAGCCTACCTGATTGGTCAACTTCAATGCAGCAGATCAATTAATATAAATTATACATGCACGGAAAGATGGGTTAATATCATAAGTTCATTTAATTAATTGTGTTTGATTAAATGAGGTACTTTCATTAGCCCTCTTAGCCATGAACCATATATACATCATAATCCTTTTACAAGCTCAGCCGCCCAGACACAGACCTGACTTTGGGAGCATATTCAAATTACCAGCCGCAGCCATGCAAACCTCCCTGCATAATTAACAACTAAACGAGCTGCAGTCACTTAAGCTGAAAAGAAAACTGTTCACATCAACCTTTCTGATACTGTTTAAATTGAAGATGTCATGGGTAAAACAAAGGTGAACAGACAATGGTAATTAAAAATTAAAAAGGACAAGGGGGATTTGCTACTAATGGAAGCAAAATGAAAAGAGGGCTAAGAACCTAGTTCTTAAAAAAAAAAAAAAAAAGAAAAGAAAAGAAAAAAAAAAAAAAAAGAGAGAGACTAAAAGGATGCTGGTGTTAGGTGATTCCGATCTTGCTCTTATGCAAGTGAGCCAGGGCAAGCAAGGTATGTCAGGCTTCAGAAGGAAAATGATAGCTTAGCACAGATATCACCCTCCAGCTAGGTGTGAAATACTAATACAGGAATGGCCAATCACTTTATTTTTACTCTATATGGGAAGCAAAATATTTCTTTGGGAAACATTGCATTTTCCTCAACGTAAAGAAAAGTTTAAAGAACAACCCAAGACCTGTCTCCTTGGTTCACATACCTGCTGTGAAAGGAATTCTTCTAGAACTAACATACTCAGGTATCAACATGAAAAATACATAAATCTGAAGGAAGGTTTTTTCTCTTAATTGGTTTAATGTCTGCTCTTCCTGGCACAGTTTCAATTACAACTGTGCTCAGGACATAGTGAATGCTCTACACCTGTAAGAATATAAGCATCAATATTAAACTTCAGAACAATTTGCAGATTTTGCAGACCACAATAAGCAATGTCTCTTTGAAAAAGAAAAGTGCAGGTATATTTTTTTCAAACTGGCAGCATATATTGTGGACTTTTCCCAATAATTTTAATATAAACAATTAGTTAATGCTAATGATACTATACACACGATTCAGAGAATGCATTAAGAGAGCAGGTTAATCCTGGTATACAATAAAAATCAGGTTTTGAGGTACTGAAACTCTCTTAAAAAATGAAGAATTTATTTTTACTTTTTTTTTTATGTAAAACAAATAGCCACCTTAAAATAAATAAAAAGCAGCAGTTCATATGAGACTCCAGCATTTTGGTTATCACAACACATTCCATGGTTGCTATTTGAAACTATGACAATGTCTTAATTTTGTAACATACACAGACTATTTTTATTCTTCTCTTAAACCATAGGGCTGTTTTTCAGTATCTGTGAGAAAGATTACAGCATTGTTACAAAACTGAGAAATGTACTGTCATGTTATTTTATACACTAAACTAAATAATAACCATATTCAGTTTTATTATCTGCATTTTACTCCTGAGACAGAACTGACTTGAGAGGGAGTAAGGCTATATGTATATGCATATATATAATATATATATACAATAGATATGAAGAAATTAACTTTTTTCATAAGCTTAAGTAGATCGACTCACAGAACAGATTATCTGCGGAATTCTAACTCACAATTCCTCATGCTTACAAAAACGAGCATAATTAAGGCTTGATATATCATTAGTGTATTTATTTGGGTCATAATTTATTTGGGTCATAAAGTACGAGTACTTTAGTGGAGAAGCAGATTTGACCCCCAAACTTTCCTAATTTTTAAATTCATGAAGTTCCATTGTGGCACACGGTATGTAATGAAGAAACAAACTGCAAATTGCTTCAGGATAAGAAAGACAAAGAAATACAGTCTGAGCTTACTGGCTATCAAACAGTATAGAAAAATATCCCAGTAATCATGATCCGATGCTAATAATTTTAAGAGTACTCCAAACAGATGCTTAATTCATGCAATGACAACCTATACCTTATTATACTTTGGCTTCTCTATCATACACATTTATTTTCAAAATGTAACCTTTAAGAATTCAGTTCCTGGAGTTTAACTAATCTGTTTTCTCTACTAAAGTATGAATAAAATGCTTAAGTATTGCTAAATCAGCATGGAAAAATAAATTACAGTTTAAACCAAACAATTAATCCACAACTTCAAACTGCTGTTTTGATAAATGTTGTAAACAGAAATATCGAGGCTGCCCCCTCCCCTCTGCTGCCCTCATTTTAAGATCTATGAAAATTTCACAAGATAAGTAATATTAAATCAAGTCGCTGCTGACTCAAAACTCTTATCTGACTCATCATAAAATCAGCCTTACTCTAAGTTTTAAAATTAATATATAGTGGTTGTTCTTTGGGATATTCATGCAGCAGATGTACTAACCACTCTTGTTGGCACAATGTGTGTCAAAAGCTGTAAGTTATATCATTACAGAAATATACTGAAATTCTACATGACTTGTGCAAAATTTGGAACTAATTTTATATCTTCACTGAAAACTTCCAAGTACTCTTTTACAATAGAAGTACAGTATGGTTCAAAACTGCCTTTTGTAAAGGTAGGGAAAAAAAAGCCATTAACACAGTTTTCTTATAAATTACTCTAACCTCTGACATCAAATATCACAAGTCAATCCATATTCAAGGGTTAACAGTTTTCAACTAAAGAGGGTAGATTTAGATTAGATATAAGGAGGAAATTCTTTACTATGAGGGTGATGAGACACTGGGACAGGTTGCCCAGAGAAGCTGTGGATGTCCAGTTTATGGAAGTGTTCAAGGCCAGGTTGGATGGGGCCCTGGGCAACCTGATCTAGTGAGTGGTATCCCTGCTTATGGCAGGAGATTGGAACTAGATGTTCTTTAAGGTCCCTTCCAGACCAAGCCATTCTACAATTCAATGAAACTTAGGCAGCACAATGGAAATCAAAGATAGTATATCAGTTGGCAGCAATTTTAAAACTCAGACCTCATATACAAATCACATTGTGTTTCAGGACTAATATGGCACACTCAGAGGTCCCAAAGATACAAAAAAATCATGAGCATCACAGTCACTTCACACCCCAGTATATGTTGAAGCCTAAGTACTTGGCTCCACAGGTCCTCTCGTAGCAGTTAGAATTAACACTGGGGGGGGGCCGGGGGGGGGGGAGCACAGAATCAGAGCATTTATATTTCCATGAAAGAAACTTTTACATGCAATCTGCAAATCCTTTCACCAAATAAATTGGATTGACTTCATTGATATATTTGTTTACATATACAGCATTTAAAAGCTTTTATATTTCAGCAGCACTCTTTGAAATAAGAAATATTAAGCATGCTAAAGCTCAAAAAGCCAATTTAGAAACCAGTCAGTTATTGAGATTCTCCTTTCTTTGTATCAGGGATTTTTTTATATATTTAAAACAAAATCAGACTACCACCATTACTTCTAAGCCTAGAAGAGCTGGTGGGTTATATAGAATTCACTGAAGCGTGCCTTTCTTTCAAGCTTTGTAAGTAATAGCAGTGCTCCAGTTTTCGTATAAAATACATAGAAAAATGTCTTGATTTTTAAACCATAAAGAGAACTGAAAGCTCTTTATAGTGAGGATCAGATTTCTTCAATTGATTTTAAAAGGCCATTTTTGGTCTCAGGACTGGCAGGGTTGGAGAAAAAGAGAAGGGATGAAGGCGAACAACTGTCTGTCTTTAAAAAATCATGAAATTGATTACAAGAAATAAATCTGACAGGAGAAATAGAAAACCCCAAACTTCACATTATTCTGTCTTTTGACAAGTGAACCTTTTTCCATTTTTAGTTAAGTTTACATGAGGCTTGTCAAGAATCACTGTTAACACTGACAGCTTTATTATTTCTAAATTTCTTTTACTATTACTGGAAACAGTATTTGTACCACATAGGCTAACATAATTATAACATGATGATAGGGGTGAAGAGAGCAATATTTATATTGCTATATGTTAAGAATGAAATTTGGCAGTGCAAGCACTGCATTCTGCAAGTGTATGTGTTCATGTACTGGAAGAGGACCAAATTTTCCTCTTTGAGGCAAGTTTCTAAAGTATTGCATTCAAGTCAAAAAAGTTTTTGGTTGTGATTGAAAGAAGCATAAAAACATGTTGCCTGTTTTAGTAAAACCCATCTTATGCACTTTTTTCTTTTGAAACTGTTTAACATCAAACTTGTACTTTGCTCAGAGAAAACACTTATTGTATTATAGAAAATAAACTACCTTCAAATGAAAGCCTCCCCTCCCACATACAAATGCATGTGTGCATATGCTTGGCATTCTTAAATGTGTATTTTAATAACATTGTTCAGTGAGAATGTCCCTTATAGTATTCACAAAGAAAAACTACTGAAACTGTAGCTGCTTTTCTACAGAGATCTAGAAATTTATTTTATGAATTTTAAAAGTTAATGACAGTTGATATTATTTTTTGTGTGTTTTGTGTGTTTTTTAATTCAGTAATATTTGTATATTTTTGCTGTCATCTAACTTCTGGCAAGCAATCCGGGGGACCTAAACATAAAGCATCTGACTCCACCATTCACATGCCAATGTTTTTGTAAATGGAGGGAAAGTAGTATGACATGCAGGCAAAGGATTATAGTGCTTAATTGTCACTAGTATAAAAAGCATACTAGACTTCAGAAGCGCTGAAAACTCAAAAGTACATCATGTGTCTACAGTTGTAATTCCATATATTTAGAGGTAAATTTTGAATTTCCTGGGAAGACTTTACCATGACTTCATGAAATATCTAAAAAGATGACTAAGAGCAATAACCTGGGAACATTGACTTGGCTAAAACTATAAAATTTGTGATTAGAAACACAGACTGAGAATCAAATACTGAAATAGGGCTAGCTTTAATTTGCAGCCATGAAAACCTCCCAGGTTTCAGTCTTTCACCAGCACACACACAAATAAATAAATAAATAAATAAATAAATAAATTCAGCAGAAGCAAAATTCAGTGTTTGAATGAAATGAAAGCAGATTCTATGTCTTATGCTCTAAGTTAAACTATTGTATGGTCTGAGACTTCTCAGACAACCTTTGTCTATTTTTCACAGATTTTCCTTTTGACCCTTGGCAAATCACTGATGATTCCATGTACCTAATTTTGAAACTGGAACAACTGTCTTCTCCCACAACTTAAATCTGTGCTGCCAAATGCACACATTAATGTTTAGGAAGGACCTAGAACTTCAGTGAAATAGGCCACCAGAGGAATTTCCAAATACACAGTACTTGGACACAAATTCAGCTGTAGTAATGGAAGGTTATCTCCATAGGATTTCAAAACACCTAAATTAGAAGGAAATTTGCCAGCTTCTGTTCAAGAGGAAAACTGAGTCTAAACAGCAATTTATTTTTTCTGTGTGCTTCAGAGAAGAATATTCTTTACAGGTACTAAAATCCACAAAACAAGGTATGAAGAGAAATCACTACTTCGTAGACCTTGTTAGCTTAGCATTGAAGTGTTGTGGGAATGTAGGTGTATTCTTTTACCTTCTGAAAAGAAGGGATCTTCTTTCCCACAACTGAAATCTTGGTGCCATTACTAGATCCAACAATAACACCAGCATTTAGCCACCACTAAAACTTTTAGCAGAAGACTTCAAGGAAAAAAACGTGGTTAAATCCAGGTGCTGGCAAGAGAAACATGGAAATCTGTCCATACTTACCTTTCCTTTAGTGAGATATTTTTAATCACAAACACTCAAGGCATTATTGGAACTCATTGCTGTGGTGCTTGTGCCAGCAACAACCATCTGTCATCAACAGCAGAGGATGTCTAAATCATGTAATTCTAAGACAATCTTTAAAATAATGATGCATTGAAGACCAAACTCATGTAGGGGAACATAAACACTACTTTATCACCCCACTTTATATGCTCTTGGCACATACAAGAGTCCCAGCTGGGTCCACATCCCTGATTCCAGACAGGCTGGATGGGAAGATGCAGCATGGGGCTTAGTTCTCACAACTGGAGCCTTGTTTGATTCTCTGTGATAACTGGTAGATATTGTACTGTGAAGGCTGTGCCCTCAAACTCATCTCTACTGGGTATTCAGTCATTTCACTATAGATTACTGGAAAGGGCTTTTCTTGAGCACAAGATCCTAAGTCCCCATTTTTTTTCAAAAAAATGGTAGCATGGTATTTTTCCACACCTGCAAAATAAAGTCCTTGGAGATAAAAACTGACAGTGCACCTACACAAGGTGCTCAGTTTA
>CM021732.1:49110469-49112969 GCA_011075105.1 Heteronetta atricapilla
AAGCTAGACAAAAGTCTAACAAGCCACAACAGCAGTTTTGAGAAAGCCCCATGCACTTCCCAAGCAACACAGAGCAAGATGGAGAAGATATAGTTATGTTTCATTCTAATAGGTAGACTTCCGAAATTTGGAAACATATCCCAAGATATTTCTTGAAGTTTATGTAGTTGGGTTGGAACTGAAGTCTCATAAAATATTTTAATAGATTTTATTTTCATAGATAAAAAGTTTAGACATAGAAAATTGTTGCCTATAAGAGGTACTCAGGGAAAAAAAATAATCAAATCTCATATGGCTCACTTCACTCATTTGGTGACCAAAAAAAAAAAGGGCTCCATTCAATTTTTTATTGTAGCTGCATTCCAAATCTCACTACAAAGTTACTTAAAAACAAACAATTCATTTCAGTATTACTTTACAGGTAATTTATACAGTTAATATTTATCTCAATTAATATTTTTTTTCACTGTTTTTTTTAAAATCATTGCTCAGTTGCAGAATCATAAACACATATGAAAGAAAAGCGACACACAGATATCTCTACCATGAGACATCAAATCCAAATACTATAAATTGATATTTATATTTTGATTTAAAACAAACAAACAAAAAACTAGTGGCATTTTTTTCCAATGCTTTTCACTCTGGATTTTCTCACACTGTTCCCTAAAATAGTTCATATACACTTGGGAGTCAGCATAATTAATTCACTAACACACTAGGCTGCTTCAGTAGGGCAATCCCTATGTTCCTAAGTCATCAACAACAAAGAAAGAGCAATGTCCAAGGCCACCTCTGCACTGCTATTGGTACAAGATGTAAAAAGCTCTATCTACCATTTTGAAGAGGGCTCATTTGCTAACACAGTGCAGGGAAGTACACTGCTAGGGCACCAGTCACAAGATTGTTGGGGCAGTTCCTGAGATGTCATAAACTGAAGTGTGCACTCTGCCCAAACTGATAAGCCCAGCATGTTAGCTGAATTAACGTCACTTTTTGCAGTGCCATCTGAGAAAGGCTCTGAGGTTACCAGTTTGAGTTTGTCCAGGTCAGCCCAGACAGCCTTTGTTTATGGCAGCAGATGCACCCTTTGTGGTTTTAAGATGGAAGGAAGGCATTCCAGTCTTTCCCCTTCTTCTGCCATTGGCTCAGCTGATTTCCTCAACAAATCATTTTTCCTCTTTCTGAAGTTTTTGGTATTTTGAAAAGAAGGATGGTATGTCCCTTATGTGGATCATATAAAAATAGTTAACATTTGTGCCACATTTAAAACATCACAGCCATTTCAAGAATAATTTTTCTTGTTCTAGTTCTTCTGTTGATATCACAATATCTTAGACTAGTTTAAACAGTGATTGTGCTGGATTAGATAGTATGGTTACTGGTTAGCATAGCTTGGAATCAAAATGTTGCATCTAAAGGAAAACAACAATGAACTTTTTTTTTTAATTATAGTTTCCAATAAATGCAAATTTTGCTTAAAGCACTTTGCCACATGCATCCTTCCCACAGTACAAAACTTTATCTTGCATAACTTGAGATCTATATTACAAGAAGTAGGACAAAATTATCAGATGGCAGACTCAGAACAAAACAAGTTGCTCTTTTAAAACCCCCTATCATCAGCTGTAGAACTTACTGCCAGAAGATTCTATTAATGAAAGTTTATTTAGGTTAAATAGAAGATAGATAAATTAAAGTTAAAAAAAAAAAAAAAAAAAAACAAAAAAAAAAAAACTCCTTCAAGACCTATTAATTTCAGCCAATGCTTCCTATTGCATGAGGAAATCCCTGGGCAAAAATGCTAGAAGTTTGGAGATCATTCCAAGGACTTAACACTATGTGTACATTTTGCAGTTATATCCTTTTATATCCCTAACAGTACGTTACTGGCCAAAAGCTCACCAGAAACAGACAACAGTGTTTTATGGGTCTTTAGCCTGAATCTCTCTGATTCTTCCTCTGATATACTTCATACTTCTTGAAACAAAAATATTAAATGATTTTAAATAGTGAAATGGCAGAGGATGGTCATTATTTATGTCAGAAAGACTGGGCAGGAGGAAGTGGGGAGTGGGGAAAGATGGTGCTCATTCACAAGCAAGAACAAGCACTGAACTGAAAAATCATATCCTTTATCTTAAAGCAAAAAGTCATGATAACCACTACCTGAAAGAACAGCTAGCTGTCAGCTTCAGAATGAAAAACAGAAATATATTAACAGTTAACAATTTATTAAAAACAAGCAAAGAAAAAAAAAAAAAAACAGCAAGTTTCAAGTTTGTTCCTGGTGTTTCAGCTGAAAATTCATTAACTTCTCTATCACTGTAAGCAGTGGCAACTAACAGTGGTCTTGCTGGGGACTGCTATAACAAGTGTGATGCACAACTTTTGAGTACTCTGGAGAACTAAGCAGGCTGAAATTCTATAAGAGAATAATCAATATATGAATATTCAAAATTGGCTTTATGACAATCTTATTTTAAAATAGCTAAACTTT
>CM021732.1:49115469-49150476 GCA_011075105.1 Heteronetta atricapilla
TTTAAAGACCTCCAGGGATGGTGACTCCACCACTTCCCTGGGCAGCCCGTTTCAATGTCTAACAACCCTTTTGGTAAAGAAGTTCTTCCTAATATCCAACCTAAAATTCCCCTGGCGCAACTTAAGCCCATTCTCCCTCATCCTATCACCAGGCACATGGGAGAACAGACCAACCCCCACCTCGCTACAGCCTCCTTTGAGGTACCTGTAGAGAGTGATAAGGTCACCCCTGAGCCTCCTTTTCTCCAGGCTGAACAATCCCAGCTCCCTCAGCCGCTCCTCACAGGACTTGTTCTCCAGGCCCCTCACCAGCTTCGTTGCCCTTCTCTGGACTCGCTCAAGCACCTCGATGTCCTTCTTGTAGCGAGGGGCCCAAAACTGAACACAGTACTCGAGGTGCGGCCTCACCAGAGCTGAGTACAGGGGGACGATCACCTCCCTAGCCCTGCTGGCCACACTGTTTCTTATACAGGCCAGGATGCTGTTAGCCTTTTCGGCCACCTGAGCACACTGCTGGCTCATATTCATCCAACTATCAACCATCACTCCCAGGTCCTTCTCTGCCTGGCAGCTCTCAAACCACTCATCTCCCAGCCTGTAGCTCTGCTTGGGGTTATTGCGCCCCAGGTGGAGGACCCGGCACTTGGCCTTGTTGAACTTCATGCAGTTGACCTCAGCCCAACGGTGCAGCCTATCCAGATCCTCCTGCAGAGCTTTCCTACCCTCGAGCAGATCGACCCATGCACCTAACTTAGTGTCATCTGCAAACTTACTGAGGGTGCACTCAATGCCCTCGTCCAGATCATCGATGGAGATATTGAAGAGGACCGGCCCCAGCACCGAGCCCTGGGGAACGCCACTAGTGACCGGCCTCCAATTGGATTTGACTCCATTTACCACGACTCTTTGGGCCCAGCTATCTAGCCAGTTTCTGACCCAACGAAGCGTGCGCCAGTCCAAGCCAAGAGCAGCCAGTTTCTTGAGGAGAATGCTGTGGGAAACGGTGTCAAAAGCCTTGCTGAAGTCAAGGTAGACCACATCCACAGCCTTTCCCTTCATAAACTTTCCTAAGGACAACAGTAACCTGCAAATAATAGTTTGCTACCTATACACTTCTCACATCTTTTTCAGACTGTGCTTAACATTTTACTCTGACAATTCACAATAAAATGTTTTAAACAAAAATTACAATGGTAGCAAATCTTAGTAATGAGATAACTGTGCCTTTATCTCCCACTTTGTGGGTCACCAATAAGTCACCACACCACACATAGGTATATATCAGGAGCACCAAAGAATCAAAGAAAAGGCAAGAAAGTGTATGTGTTTCAGATCAATTTGAATTAAAATAATCTACCATGGAATTCTCAAAACAAAACCTTTATTCTAGAAGCACAGACATAAAATGTGTGTATATATATGCATAATATATATATAAATGAGGTATATTTGAAACTAAAAACTTATAGAAAAATATCATTGCTCTAAATAAGTTACTACATTAGGTTTGCAAAACAATTTTTACTTTGCAAAGTTTCTATTATTTAGTACTTCTAAAATACAGTTATTTCCTCATTGAGATTAATATTATGATATTGGCTTAATAGGCTTATAGGTTTAAAAGACAGTCATTCTCTGAAGCACAATAGCTCTGAAAAAGACACATCATGCACATATTTATGCATCAGGCATACATTTCTCACGGCCTGGGGGGTGACTGTGCCACCACTGAAAAAACTGGAGCCATTAACCAAAATGAGAGGAATCACGTCCATCAGGAGCTACGTGGAGGGAGTGTGCATTAACCCTGCTAGCAGCTGACACAAGACAGAAGATAGTCTCAGAGTGCAAAACAGTGGGAAAAAGGGAGAATGCACTGGAAAATAAATGTCTTTAAATCTTTCTTATAAGGATTGCCAAGAAAGCTTGGCACTTTACAAAGGCAAAGGCAAATCAAGCACTTCCTACCTTGTCCTCCACAATAAATATGCATAAAACAACACAGAAAACATTTTTTTTCCCTATCTGAACTCTATTTCAAGCCTGGATAGAAGAAAAAACAAAGCAAGACAAGCTCACAAAGGAGGTGTGTTATTTACCATATTAAAAAATAATAATAATGAGTGTTTAAGATTCAAAAAATTCAAAACACAGTTAAGGTATAAATATGTTTAAGTTTAGTCAACAATTCAGATGTATCACATAAACACTATGAAACAATAGTAAATCATCATATTGGAGAGCAAACTATAATTTCAAAGTACAGAAAAGTGAAGAAAAGTGAAAAGACTGAGAAGTGTAACAAAAGTATAATTTTATGCAATTTTATTCACTATTTGTCTCACATGGTTGTGTGCACTAGATGTGATATTGGATTGTAATGGGAAGAGGGGAGTATATGTTGTGAATATTCCTATTGTGGAGTGTATTATTTTATTATAATGTTTAGGTAGTACAAGGACTGTTATGAAATGCAAAAAGATGTGGTAAATATGTATGGTGGCAGAGCACAATGAAAAACAATTATTTCTGGCAAGGACTGAGGCACTGAGTCTTGTAAGGGCTCTTCCTGGACTGGCACAGGTCCCCTTACACAGGTCACAGAGCAACAAGTCAAGCTAGTCTTTAAAGTCTGGAGACCTACCTACTAAGCTGAAGTTGCAGTACTGCTACCACAGATTACATTTTCAACAATACTGTGATCTGAATTAGGCAGACTCCTGGGGAATGTAACAGAACAGTGTTCAGTTGAAAAATGGTATCTGTTTTCTTAAAATTGCAAAGACAAACACACACTCACTCACTCACTCATTCACTCAACTCACTCATTCACTCAAGCAGCCTTTAAGGACACTACACATCATTTAAAATATTTAATCCAAATAAAAATCAAGAAAACAAGGTGGTTTCCCTCAACTTACCATGGCAAATGAAGGAAGTCATTTTTACGTCTATGAGTAATGACCAAATGGAGCAGTTTCATATTATAAAACTGTCCAGGTAGATAGAATATTTAGTGAATTCATCATAATTTAAAACTTGCTGAAAAAAAAAAAAGAAACAAGACATAGTTCTCAACAAACTTGGTCTTATTTTTCTCTTCACCATCATAGCTCAAATAATATACACTTAAATATACACATGTGCAGAGGTAGGTAGCAACAGACCTAAGCAATAGACCTATGTAACAGACCTCGAGTAGCAATACACACACCATTTTCATTATAGACACAATCTCCAGACTCCTTACCCTCTGCTATCCTAACAATCTCTATTGGCAAAGAAAATCAACTACTAATTGCAATTAACTTAACTTTCTCTTGAAGGGATTCAGGGAACAGGAATATTGGAATAAAAGCATTTTAGTGATTTTACATGTTTTTTTCTGGACTAAAAAAAAAGTTACTCAGAATTTTAAATGTTTTAGTTTCTGTGATATCCATTACTGTTTACTATGCAGAGCCTTAGCACCTTGCATTCCATCCTCACGGGCAATACATTATCTCTAAACAAATTTTATTCAATAATGAAATGTAACCCTTCCATTTCATATTCCAGAGCTCTGGATATACAATTCATATAAGGTTGGCTTCCATGTTATTTTTATATTTATATAAATTTCAATAACTTTAATAGAAATTTCAAGTAATCATTCCATAAATTTCCTGATTTCACTGTATGGAGAAGAGAAAAGCAAATTTTATGAGCATAATGAAGGTTCTGATCAACAACACCTGTAATTGCAACTGCTAGAACAACTGGACTAAAAAGTTTCTACCCAGTAATTAAAACTGTTGTTGCTTATGAAAGCAACAAAATATTTGTTTAAATGTAATAGGGAAGATAACCTGTTATGCTTATGATGCATTCCCTCCAACTGCTGCCAACTGTTCTTGTTTTTAATACACATTCTCATGAACAAGCATGTTTCAAGATACATCATGCACTAAGTTAAACTGAAAGATCCCAATAACATTGTAAAAGATGAAAACTGAATGTCCCAGTACATGACATTATGTGCATTCCTGACCTGCTCTGGAACCTCTTGCTTCAATAATAATGTATGTAACATGCAGTTATTGTTGAAAGCTTTCTGATCTCTCTCCTCACTAAAATATACAATGTTCTTGTTTCCTTAACAACTGTTTTACACACAATTATGCTAAATGTTCAGAAAAATTTCAGAGTCTAAGTGGTAGGACTACCTGTGAAACCAGTTACAATATCAAAGCTAGAAAAACAGACTGCACAATTCCTTTTCAGTTTGACACAATCATACCTAAGTGGAAAAATATATATATATATATTCAGCGGTTTTGAACGCAGGAGGATGAGTGATCTGCCTGCAATTTTCATCAGGATATTTACTCTCAGACAACTATTTGAAAATAAACCTGCTCATTATTACTACATCACTGTCAGACAAAATTGCATTGTTCTTATTATGAACGGATAGAAATATATTTATATGTAAAGATGAATATCTTTACAGCATATATATACATGCTATATAAATTTATAGTATTTTTTCCATTAAACAAGTAGAAAGTAAATTTTGCAGTGACATAAGAACAACAAGGATTTTACTCGGAATGCTTAAGTGACTTAGTATTTATTGATGTATGTTCAAGTCAACACAGGAATTCTAAATATAAAGATAATCAAGTGCTTTACCCTATGTTTAGTAATGAAAAAGCTGCCAATAACTCCTTCCTTTGGTGGTTGATTTAGTAAAACTTTTATGAAGACAGTAAATTTCATGTTTTAGTATACATGGCTGTCACATTCTAGGTGCTAAGATGCAAGACAAACAGAAATCAATATCCCCCCCAACCTGAGCATGAATTTTGTCAACTTCCAATTATTATCTTGCTTGTGGGAAAGATCAAAGAATAATTGAGGTTCCTGGTCCTGATGTCACAGAATGGATAGACAATTTCAATTGTGAAGAGATATAATCCTCAATATCCCAGGTGCTTAACCTGGCTACATTTGATAAACAGTCTGTAGTTGGCTACTGAAATCATATGCATTTTGTGAACCATATATACATCAAAGGAAGAAAAGCAATCTACATTAGGCTTGTGTTATTTACATGGTGTCTCTTTGGTTCTCAGGTGAAAGGCAATTTCATTTTAAAACTATATTTTTTCTACTTACTATAACAATATCTCCTTCAGACAATTTCACATCGGATAACATAACTTAAAAGAAAACTCATGATAGAGTAAATAAGTGTATTTTCATTCACAAAAAAAAACTAACTATATTAGCAAGTTAGACAATACAGAATCAAGTGTGTGTTTTTTTTATTTATTTTTTTGTTTGTTTTTCCTGGGAAATGAAAGTTGAGCTTTTTATTTCTTGATTTGAAGCAGGGTAAGGAAAAAACTCAACCCTGAAAACCTCAGTCACCATCTTTTAATCGGAAGTAAGTGTAGTGTGTTTTCCAAGACTAAAATGCACTTATAGATGGATGAGAGGCAATGCTGGTCAACATCTTCAACACCTGCCATGACCCTTCATTTATTAGCTGGAAGCACTGGCATAAAAATACTAATGGAGATAAGTATATATCCAGACATAGCATCTTCAACCTCAGCTTCCAAGGGGCTTCCCAATTTCAGACAATCAGTACCTTGAAGTCTGCTGTGCTGACATTGTCTCCTTGCCCCTCAGTCTTCAGTACTGAGAGTCTACGAAATGCGCTGAGTTCTTTGTTTCTGTTTTGGCTGTTTTATTTTTAACATTATGTAGTTAATTTTAGAGCAGTTAAAGGATGAAAGTAGCCATCAGAAGATAGATTTGAGTAATTGGCACAATCTCACAGGTGACGTAGATGGAGAATTCCCACCTTGTCACTCTTGAAAATGATTCTGGACCCCTAAACTATCAACGTATAAACTTCATCCTGTGTCCTTTTTGAAAGTCTCCTTTTTAAGTGATCCTAAACATGCAAACTTACTGATGCCTAACTAATTTCAGATAAAGCCACTGAGTATGTGCATTTTAAAACACCTTCAGAAGATTCAGGTGAGTAAAATTTGGAGGTGGCGGGATTAGCTTCATGAGATCCTTGATTAAATAATGATAATGCTAATGTAACCAGGATGATTTCAGGAGCTCCTTATCTTCATGTGGTGCTTTTTTGTTTGTTTGCTTTGTTTGTTTGGTTTTGTTTTGTTTTGTTGGGAGGGGAGCGGAAGCACATCAACACCTACAGTAGTTATTCTGAGGCAGGATATAGCAGTTGTAAACTCAGAAACTGCTTACCCTGATTACCTTAGTTTTATCTCACAAACTCTAAAGTGGATTCCAATACAAAAGTGATACTCACCAGGCAATCTGCTTTTAAATATGCAATGCTTTGGTTCAGGAATCAAAGAAAAGACTTTCCTTGAAACCTAAGCCACACAAAAGCACGGTCTAGACAACTTCAAAGATTATTCCTAAATCATGCACTTACACACTAAATCTCAAGGTCTTCTAAACCTGCATATGCAGAGCCTTCAAAAATGCATTAAAAAATGCATGCTCTTATATTGCATCTATATTGTATCACTGCAGTAGTTGCTAAAACCTGAATGAATTAATAATATACCTTTTTAAAAAATTCAGCATTATAAGGCTAGGTTTTCATGATTTCCCTAGGTGAGATTAGCTCTACCAATTTCCTTTGGACTCTACTTCTTTTTATAAGAGATGTTAAGAATATCAATGGGATAAAATTCCAGAGCCTTTTTCTAAATTGCATTTGTCTTTGTCAATACCTCCTACTGTCTTACACAGATACCCTTTTCATCACCTTTAATTCCACACACATACATACACACACAAATCCAAACTGCAAGAATAAAGCCAAGCTTACACACCAATCTTCCTCAGAAGCATGATGAGCAGCAGTTTCTTTCCGATATATACATGACAGCAAAAACCTCTAACACATGTTCTGTTATGTTGGGGAGTATGTAGGTTCAGATATGCCCTTTTGTTGCTGCAGTTTATTTCATTTGGGAGAGTTAAGCAGCACGAAGTGGTATTCACGAATATAAATGAATGTACCCTACACACATCTTCTGGGTTTCATGCTTTGTATAAGATAGAGAAGCTTAAAAAAAAAGAAAATAACACGAGTACCACTTAGAGCAGAGAACAGTTTACTGGGAAGGGGGTGGGGGAATGTGTGTCTTAGTTAATAACTGAGTTCCTTCCTTTTCCCTTCTAGGTACAATGTAGGTTCAAATGTATTTCCTAGCAAGAGGACAGTAACTAAAGAATCAAAACACTATTGAAAATCTCATGCAATGTGGAAGACATTAAAAAAAAAAAAAATAGAAGGAAGCAGAAGATTCTACAGTTACAGATGTTCAAATCGGTCTTTAGTATTGGCAAAAAGTCAGTTATAAAATAAATAAAGGTAATTAAGATGAATGAAAACAAACAAAGGAAACTTTTTCTTAAACAATAGCAATGTGGACATATACAAAGTCCTACTTCTTGTATTCAAAAATTATTCTTAAAACAAATACAAACACACAAACAAACAAATTAATTAATAAATAAGAAGAGCATTTGACTCCAAACAGAACTTCTTTAACAGATGGATAGGGGAATGGTAGAATAATACAATCCCATCTGCTGCCTGGGTCCCTGCTGAGAGCTAGTTTCAAGCTGATAATACAATTCTATCTGTGGCTAATATCATGCCGTATTGGCAGTTTAGCTCCTCAGGTTTTTGGTGGGAGTAGGAGACATTTTTTTGCTTTTTCTTTTACTTATTATGAAGTGTTGTTCAGATGTCACCTAAAAACGTTGAATATGTTGCCCTTTCTTTTAAAGTCACTTCTTGTACTAAAATCCAAATTGAAAGAATCTTCTGAAACTCAATGCAGGAAAAGATTTCATCAAAAGTTTAAGTCCATCTATTTTCAGGACAAGCACTGAGTAAAAGGAATGACTGACTTGAACAGCATATGCATATGTTCTTTAAAGAGCATAGGAATAGATGTTACTTTAAAGGGACAGAATCACTGAGTTGCATTGTTCATAGCTGCTCCTTTTAACATATGTATTGTTCATTAAAATAAAAAATAAAAAATTCCCCAAGAGTACTGTTATAAAAAGCCAGAGAGGTTGAATTCTGAGTGGTTGAGTGGTGAGAAGGTTGTATATTTTACTTGACTTGGATGAAATTTAAATTATATAGCCAAAAGTTGTCCAAACATAATTTAAACTAACACAATGCTTCTGTAAATATGCTAATACAGAGAGAAAGGAAACAAACAAACAAACAAACAAAAAACCAGCCTTTATTAGGTTTTCTTATTGATGTTAAAGTGGAAACAAGAAGGGTAGACCTTGAATAAAGCTGAAGCAAGCAAAGACATTTATTGCTCATCTATGAGCAATATGGATATTGCTCATATATATGGATTCAGCCCAGCTCCATGACTACTGCCAGATTAGTATCAACATTGCAAGTTTACACCCAGAAGCAAAAGGTTTGTTGTTGTTTTTTTGTTGGTTTGGTTTTTTCATGGACAAGACTCATAAATGTAAGTTGAATTCTAGAGATAGATACACCACCACATAAAAACTGAACAAGGTTTTTACTATCTTACCAACTGCACTGTCTCTTTCGTGTAATGAGTAGACTTAGAGGAATGTGTAAACATAGACCCTGATTTCAATTGACTGTACAAAACTTTTCTACTGTAATAGAAATAATTCACATTATTTTATAACAATGTTGATTGTACTTCTAAGCAAGCACGATGCCCTTGCCTGGCTAGAAATAATGTACACAATAGAATGGCAAAAATATATATTTCTTCTAATTTATGGCAATACTACTTGTCTTACTATTACTTAAAGTATTTTAAAAGCAGAAATAGTTTTGGAAGTTATTGTGTGGTTTTATTCTGAAAGCCTAAATCCAATTACAACCTAATGTGCATTTGTATAATAATCTGCTATGACATGGAAGTAATTGAACTATTGGGTAGAGATTGACACTGACTGCTCATTTGTCTCCAGTGTAGCCTGTATTATTTTTGCTTCATTTCATTAAGACTCTAAGTCCAAGAGTTCAAATGTTAATGCAGTTTTAACCTGTAATAATTTTACCCAGTATTCAAAACAACTTGAAGCACAAATGTGATATTCAGTTAGTACTGAGAAGTTTTCTGATACTTTCTACCACCATCTGTAAATTTTATTCCTGGTAATAGATTTGGTAAAGCTGGCCAGCCACCTCAACAATCAGCATTTTTTGACTATCCTGTTACAGTCAGGATCTAGTTCGGACTGGTAAGGATGTATAGTAAAAACAAACAAACAAACAAACAAACAAAAAACTGTCTTTGTCTTCCAGACCAACTGTTCTTCCCTTCTCCCTTTTGCAAAGAATTCAATAATTGGTAGTCTTCCATTTCACCACAGTAATTTTCCCTGTCTCAAGGGTGATCCTATATTTTTAGTTAATTTTGAGGCCATCTTTCCACAAAATGTATTTTTTGGTAGAGGTATCTTTTTGGTAATCTACATATACCACTTTCATCTAGCCTTCTTTTCTAAGAAAGGAACATTTATTAACAAATCTTTGGATTTTTATAGCATTAAAGTCTATTAAACTTGTGTGACTTGGCCTGCTGTTACTGGTTTTGAAGCCCACAGGTTTCTGTCTAACTATTCTCTTTAGCCCAACTAAATCATATAGTACCAGAGCTCTAATCTAAACTTAAATCCTAAATGACAGGAAGTGAATGGTTGTAATACTTAATTAAATTTAAAAGTTTGTATCTTATTTCTACTTTGAACATTAGTGACTTCCCTGTACTAGGGCAGAGACTTTATATTCTACTTTGCTCTCTTAGAAGAGGAAGAGCAACCTGTAATTTTTTGAAAAGGAAGAAAACCAAAGTACCCAGACTTCCCAGAACTTCTTGAAAGTGCAGGAATGTTCTCCCATTCCTCTCCTTTCTTTCTAGAGCTTAGAAAGAATTAAATAAAAAATAAAATAAAAAAAAGAGGATTTGTGATATTTCTCTACGGTCTCCATCTTCTATCTAGCCATTTACAAAAATCTTCTACTTTCAAATACAAGTACTTCTCCATTTCCTCCTTCTTCAATGGATTCTTCTTGCTTCTGATTTATCAATGTCACAGGGGAAAAAATCACTTTTCAGACCAATGTACATGCTAGGTTTATGTTCTATCATTAAGAATATTTTGCATTATTAGAAGCCTGGTTTTGTTTCTCTCCAAAGCAAAACCCACCCCTCCCTTTCTTTTTTCTCTAATTCAACAGAGATGGAGATAAAAAGATGAAAAAAGACAAGGAAAGAAAAAAAGTTCAGCATTCCAAACTATTTATAATAAAATTATACATTTATACTGAATTTGTTTAAAGCAGCAATAAAATAGTGTTTTACATATACAGAAAAGGCAATTGGTATGCTCTTTTCATTATATATGCTGGCACTACAAAACAAGAATACTCATGCAAAAGGCCATTTAACAGAGCAGTACTTTTCAAAACATAATTAAACATTAATAAATACATTATTTTTATTAGTTTGATTTTGAGTATGTAAGAATTGTTATACAGTAATATAACTAATGCTTTCTTTATAATAAACGATATGAAAACACTTACACTATGAAGTCTCCAGTTATACAACATGAATTAGTTAAAACTTGGACAATAAATGAGTTGTTTAGTGCTCTCAGTGATTAAAAAACATTGGAAAAGTTAATGAATTCCTCTATAAGTGGCTTGGCATACATTGCTGAAGCAACAGAAAGCAATTGCCATATCTCAGAACTTTGCCAGGATATCCACAACTTTAAAAATTAATATTTGACATAAAACTTTATATTCTCCACTGGGTTACGTGATAACATGCACACAGTGAGAGAGCATACACATTGTGAAGGAAGAGTGATACAATATGAAGAATGTAAGAATGTTTGATTTCTAAAGGATAATCTCATAAGTATTGCACATATATTTATGGTTTGCAGTGCACACAGTCAAAGGGAAGCCAGGTTATATTTCAGGAACAATAATGTGCTAAATTGTGATGGCAGAATCAAAGGGACTGCTCTCAAACCTCAATGACTACCCTTTTTTAGTACATAAGTGTATGATGGTAGTAGCTTTGACAGTAAGAAAACATGACTGTACTAGTCTATAGGTCTATAGTGGGGTAAAATCTGCTTACTATTAATCAAGAGCATATTTATTTTCTTGTATGAATTTTTGACAGGTTAATGTTTACAAATTTCTCCCTGACTGGGACATATCTTAACAGAGTTTCCTGCTCTAATTTCACTCGTGCCTTTTTGGAGCCAGTCTCACAAAGATAAAAGCTTAACTCAGCTACAGAGATGACTAAAGTGAAATGATGAGAAATGCTCAGCATTCTTTCAACATGCATTTCAATCTGAAGCTTTCCTTGAAATGTAAAACACTTAAATAAGTAATTTCCATTAAGAACAGTTTAACAGGGGGTTGATCCTTTGCAATTTTGGGGACTTTTATTTTTTGTGGGTTTATTTTTTTAATTTGGTGTCTATGTCTGCCACATGGCCCAGGAGGTGGAACAAAAATATAAGGATGAATAGTTTCAAATAGGCCAGAAAATAGAAAGAGCAAATCTTTGTGGAAATAAATAATAAAAATATATATTTTTTTTAAAAAAAAAGGTGTTGGGGGGGAAGAGGTCTGACCTGAAGAGATGAAATTCTGAGAAGTTTCAGGTTCTTGCAAGTTTCAGATACATACCTTATATGTACATCCTATAAGGGGTTCAGATAAAGGGTCCTATAGGATAAAGGGTCCTATACAGGTTCCAGAACCCTTGAGCCTGTACAGACATTTCCTACTTGAATAAAATTAATGAAGTGGCCATGAAGCTGGACAGTGCTGTTGGTTCCTGACTGCCAGTAATTAGCAACCCAAACCCACAATTTTTCAAAACATGACTTTATAATGACTCTGTAGTCACCCAAAACATGAAGAAAGAATTTGAGTCATGCTTAGGGAAAAAAAAAAAAAAAAAAAAAAAAAAAAAATGAAAATAGGAGAAACATATTTGGGTTCCCTTTCAGACATGTAAAGAGCAGGTAGAATGTTTGGTAATTCATCATCCTGTGTAAAAGACCCCAACCAAAAAAAGATAAGGAATGAAGTATCTTTTATCTGTAAGAACATGTTTTCTTTTCACTTCTAATTACATAATTCTCTTTGGATATGATTTGAATTGTGATATTGAAAAGTGTTAACATATGCTAAACAGCAGTTTACTATTAGAAGGATAGCTTGTAGCTTAGCAGCATGTATTATTTTTTCTAACAAAGTGATAAATCAAAATGCAGTATGAACTTTGAGATGGATAAATATTGTTTCTTTTTTAATTGGTGAAGATTCTAAAGAAAGTCTTTAATTTAAAATTGAGATAAATATATTTAATTTAGTATTCAGCTTCTCTTAATTTTTTGTAGAATTGAACACATTAATTCAGAAAACACTAGCACATAACATCAAACCAAGTCTATGACACAATATAGGGAAAAATCATTACACTCAAAACTTAAGAACTACAAAGTTCCATTTTCCCAGAATCATCAAAAAGTTTCCCCCACCACTTCAATACTTCATTAGAAAAAGGCTTCCTTTGAAGACAATTTAGTTCAATATATAATTAAATTGGAGTGTGTTACGAATGCAATAAAATTAACAATGCACAAAGCAACAATAACAAAAAAAAAAGATCAAGACCTGATTTTAAAATGTAGGCACAAGAAATTGCAGATGCCCAATACATCTTTATATGATCTAAGAAAAAAAAAAAAAGTATTATGAAGTTACCACTATCTATAGTATCTATATATAAACAATTTCCAAGTCCTAGATGTACTCATACAATTCAGAATATCCATGCAGGATGTTTTTCTTCAAACCTTGAAGAAGGTTCTACTTGAGAAACTTTATGCTTTACCTACAAGTAAATAATTAAAATAAATATTGAATTTTCCTTTTACTGTTAGAAAAGTATCTCTCGTTCATACGTATCCCAAAACATATAGCAAAAGTGAACCTTGATGAAGTTCACCTTAATGCAAGAAATTAATAATCATTGTGGATTCTGATGGTAATCTCTTCCTTTTCCTTGATATATTCATATCAAGCAAATAATTGCTTTTATTTGAAAAATATATGTCATAACAGAAACCTTATGTTTAACATTAAGCTGGAATACTGGCTCTAACCCGTCCCTCCTGTATAGAATCTCTTACAAATTCTTGCAAATTTGCTTCTTTTCATCCAAAATCACTCTTATAATAACAGCGAGCAGTGAACACAAATGGTAGTTTCACCCACAGGATAAAATTAAAGGAAATGAATAAACGAAAAAAAAAAAAAATGAAGGAGAGGGGAGAACAATTTTACTCCTAATATGATGTTTCCTTAAAGCAAATCTGACTTCATGAAATGAACATGTTTATATGAACTTGTGATACCGCTTAGCACCATAGCTACCCTATTAGACCCAGCTGGGAACTGTTAGCAAAATAATAAATTATATAAATTAGGAAATTCCCCCAGTGGATTAAAATATTAGAAATGTTTCTAATTTGGCTGACACTACCACTTTAACGTATCACTACAAAGGCAAATTAAGAACTCCAGTTCCTCTGCTCTTGCTTTTTAATAACTCCTGCAAAGCAATCTCTGCATTATTCACTTCTGTATTTTGTTTTGTTTTATCTTAATCAGAAAAGAAGGGCTATTGTATTTCTCTCCTTCCTCAATACCTTTGTGTAGCCGGCCATAACTCATCTAAAAGTTAACAGGAAACTTCAGGAACGCATCACACACCAACAGCATGTTTACGATTGGCAGTGCTTACTGCTGAGGTGACAAACCAAAGAGCAATATAAGCAGTAACATGTCAGCAAATCATTTCAGTTTGATGTAAAGTCCTTACGAGATTCACATCTGGGTTTCTGCCAATGTAAGCAGGAAAAGCTGAGGCTGTGGAAGCCCCTCAGCAAGGAAAGCCTGTGAGGAAGGGAAAGGGCAGGGACCCCCTTTAAGGGGGTCCACCAAATTGCTACAGGGCACGACATGATAAAACCATTTTAGAAAATGAAAACTGGTCTCGTGATTGCTATCTTCATAAAACTCAAAAAAAAAAAAAAGGTCACAATGAAGATTAAACCATTTCATTTTTGCATTTTTAAAGCAAAAATAGTTGATTCTAACAAAGAAAATGTACTTGCTAAGTTTTCCAAAATAAATGTTTGTTTTAATTTTAACCTATACTTAAATGCAAGTTTAAAAAATTACAGATCGCCCAAAGCATCAGTTTCTTCCCTAGTCTTACCCCAGTCAAGTAACAACAATTTTAAAATTCCATGTTTTATTTCATGGGATTTTTTTTTCCTGCAGAAGTCTACAAGCCTTACACAAAGGATGAAATCTTCATCCCCAATGAAGTCAACATATAAAATTCCCACTGACTTGAGTAAGAACGGGATTTCATCCAGAATGTTCCTATTCTTGAGATTTGAACTATATGCACAATAAAATAGAGTTGGTGTCCACCTGCCATTTTGAATTTTCTTGCTTGTCATGTTGTTTCAGTTCAGAATTCTTTTTAAGCATCTGATTTTTGAGCAATGGGTTTCAGATAGTATGAGTGGGGTGAGAAAAGGGGATTTTGTATCACTCTATGATAGCCCCTGCCAAGTGATAATGGATTGACATTGACAAATCCCTAAGAGCTAGACCTGACAGCTAACAGATGCTGTGAGATCAGTCTCAGAGAACAGTTTGAGGCTAAGGGGGTAAAAACAGTGTGAATACTCCACACTTGTCTGATTTTAAGACTTCCAAATTAAATGTGTTGAGGGGGAGAGAGAGCCAGCAGTGGCAAAGGGAAAACAGGAGAAGAGATGGTGCAGTGAAATCTTTACATCGAACCTGACACATCAGTCATTGCAGTATTCTTCACAGACTACAGGTAGTGATGATTTATAGGTGGTAAGCTTCAATTTGGGAGGCCATAAGCACATTCTTTGATCTAGACTTCCACAGATTTGTTTCCTATGTACTCAGTAAGTAATAAGTGATTTGCTATTGATTTGTCCACAGGCAGAAGAAAAGTGTATTGGTGCTGTAACCCCAATGTGAATGGGAACTTCAGGGACATTGCTGAAGAACAGAAATGGACAAAGACAGAAAAAAAAAAAAAATGCAGATATTTTTAATGCATCAAAAGCTACCCAAAATATTAATAAACCATTCATAATTGCATTTATTTTGTTATAGTGTTTGATTACAGCTAGCAACAGAAATAAATGATAAAAGACAATCCTTTGACAATTATGACCAGAAATTCCATGCACAGACTCTCAACATACATTAAGAATTAACTTAAAGAGCTTAAAATATTGTCAAGAATAAGTATATAAGGTAAAAGTCCAACATGTAGCAAATTATTTTCCTGCTATGTAATGACTATTAATTATTTAATTCCACAGTAACTAACTGTATAGTACAGAGACACCCTATGTTGTGATTGAAGTTGGATGAATGATTTGACAATAAGGGCAATTTTCTCTCTGGAAAATTTTGCTTTGATTTCTATTCCCGAATTGCAATTCTATGGGCTTATAGAGAATAATATTTGAAAAAATCTTTACTCAGAGGGGTGGTGACACACTGGGACAGGTTGCCCAGTTGTGGATGCCCCTTCCCTGGAATTGTTCAAGGCCAGGTTGGATGGGTCTTTGGGCAACCTGGTCTAGTAGAAGGTGTATACCAACCCCCCATGGCAGAGGGTTTGTAACTTTAACTCTTTAAAGTCCCTTCCAACCCAAAATATTCTATGATTCTGTGAAAAATATCTTATGCAAAAATGTCTTTGCTGCTTCAAGAATTTTGTTGAGCATTCAAATTTACTTACTCACACGTCAAGCTGTAGATATTGTATCTATCCCAGTATGTCATGACTACATCTACTTATAGACATACTATTTTAATTGCAAAATGCAGTAAATCATTGGTTAAGCAAATTTCAGGAGTCTGCTTAGTCTGCTTTTAATTTGCTGTGTGTATTTTCAGGAATAAAATTTTACTAAGAGACTTCTCATGAGGCTGCTAATGAGCAGATATAAAGATCTGGGGGTCATGCAAAAATACAGAATATATTTCAACTATTTATAACGTTATTTGGCTAGGTTTAAAGAAGGTTGAATATAAATGGAAAAGGGAATAGCTTGGATCCAACATAATAGTAAACTTCCAGTTCCATTCCAACAGGGGTAAGATTTGTCACAATATGAAAACACATAAGAATTAAACAAGTAAGAACACATAATATAAAATACATAAGAATTCTTAGTTTTTAATCATAAAAGATTTTTTTTTAAGTTTAAATCACTTTTTGTTGGCTTTTTTTTTTTTGTTTGTTTGTTTGCTTGTATTTGTTTTAAAGCTTGCTTTTTTCCCAGTATCTTTGGGTAACTGCAATACCAAAAGTTTGCTAAACTCTGTTTTAGGCTCATTTTACTAAAATTTCCCTAATGAATGACAGCTTCCTTCAGATTAAAAAAAAAAAAAAAAATAGGCTTTAAGAAACCAATTCCTCCACCAATCAGTCTTTCACATAATGGTTTGAAAC
Organism: Heteronetta atricapilla; assembly: GCA_011075105.1. NCBI lineage: Eukaryota > Metazoa > Chordata > Aves > Anseriformes > Anatidae > Heteronetta > Heteronetta atricapilla. The sequence continues at coordinate 49,132,164 of CM021732.1, forward strand.
AACAGCAGCAGTATGCCATGACTGATAAAAAATTTTGATACTGAAATACTGGGCCCAGTCTTTTTTATAGTAGTCAATAGTTTTACTCAGGTAAGAAAGAAACATAAATGGATGAGCATGAAATGTAAGAAAGTTGATCCCCTTATTTTGATCCCCTACTTTATTTAAATGTCAGTTGTTCTTTTCTCCAGAAAAATAATGGCAACAATAAAAATTTGTATATTTTCTGATTACTATAGAAACATGTATAAGCCCAGGCATTTGTAAGGATTGACCACTGTCTCATTCTGCTTGATGCAATAAAGGAGTCAATCTGCTTCAGGGATCTACTGTACTACAAATACAAGAGAGGATTCTATTTTCTGATCTGCGATCACCCATTTAAGTGATTAAGCACCTCCATTATCAATTTAATTGAAAACTAATTTTCCTACAGACTTATACACATAACAGAAGAAAATTTGTGTGTGTGTGTGTGTATGTGTCTCCCTTCCCCCCCAGGGACTGCATAAGTGAGTTGGTCATAGTAACATGACACATCACATTTATAATATATAAATAGTAATATGACTTTAACTGCTGGCAGCCAAATTATCAAGGTGAATAAAGAAGAGACTTACTGTACCCTTATTGAAGCTATGTTTTTTAATACCATCTTGGATCAGGACCATAGTTTATAAAGGCCATATAATATAACAAGGTGCATGGTAAATCAAAAGATCGTTTACACAAACATAGATCTGTCTGTTTGCGAAAAGAGGTTAGTTAGCTTGTTGAAAGTGAAATCTTCGCCTACGTGAAATGACTAAAATCTGAAGAAAGAAAAAATGTGAAAAATTGAGATACATTGAGACATCCATTTGATGAGTACATGGGAAAAAGCCCACCAGATTTGGAAAATACCTTTATCATCTTAACTCTTAGTATCATTTTCAAGGCTAAGTGGAGCATTAATATTAAAAGGAGACATTACAAAAGGCCCTAAAAAGACATCACTTCACTAAGGAGCAGACCTAGATAAAAGACAGTTAATTATACTTACAGATATATTACCTCCAAGTGTCTAAATAAAATGTACCTTTTAAACTATTACCCAAGCAAAACCAATAATTTTAACTGGTCCTTTTTACTCTGTATTGACATTCTGTAGAAAAACAAAACAAAACAAAACATAAGCACAATTTCTTAAGACACACCCAATACCAACAAGAATTATATCTAACTGTAAAGAACATCCTAAAAACTAATAATAAACTTTCTTAATCAGTGTGATCTTCTTAAAAACAGAGACTCAAAAACTGTGTCTCTTGCCGTAAAACACAATGAAAATGAATAAATACCCAACCTCTCACTTTTTAAGTGAGGGTAAGTGGTGGGCAGCTATATAAGCAAATGTGCAGGTAAAATTAAAATGCATGGAAGACAGTTTTCTTAAGAGTGCTTCTCTAATTTTGGAATCATAACCACAGTGTGAATTTACATATGGCACATGAAAAAAAAAAAAAAAAAAAGAGAGAGAATTTAAAATGCAAACCAGTGTTTAGCAAAACAAGAAAACACATTAATGAAACAATTGAAAAATGCATGTTTACATTTAGTATTTTACTTTGCTATTTTCTTTAAAAGAAAATCTATATAAATTTATATTGTTTGTTGTTTGTTTGTTTTTTTTTTTGTTTTTTTTTTTTTTTTCTCTGATAGTTAGAAAACAGTTGTTCTACTGCATTGGACTTTGACTGGCTAGATTGCAAGGCTCAATAATCTGTCTCGGCTCAGGGTTAAGTGATGGAATTCATTTAAATGCCCCAGAAGTAATCATCCACAAAGAGTACATTATTTCTCTTTTATGAATTTTCAAACCTAATACTGATGGGTGGCATGCAATTAAACCTGATCAATATGTAATTTAGGTGGGCTGACATGTTTTCAAATTCTCAGAATATAGATTCTTTCAATATTGCAAGAGCTTAGTGAAATACTTAGCCCTTATGGAACAGCCAATGCAGTTTAGTACAGTATAACAGCAAAAATATGCCTATTCCAAGGTCAAATGAGGGAGAAATTAAATTTATAAATGATAACTTTTCAAATAACTAATTTTCTTAGCACTAAATAGCTACCTTTCTTAGCAGAATCAAAATTACAATTTGGATAGAAATTAGCATGCAAATATAGGGGCTTAGGCGCTCTACTATGTAAAGCTGTGGATTATTTAAACAAACAACTCTGAGAGAACTGAGTTGTGATCATAGTTAGTTATGTATCACAGATTTTTTTTTTGGAAACGATATATTAGCAAAAAAAAAAGTCAAAGAAAATTTTGTGGTTTTTAAAAAAATAAAATAAACATGGATTATCATAATGATCCTTTATGTTAAGCTAATAAACAAGGAGAAGTACATTGCCTTGTGACCCTAAAGGTCATGGGTGACAGTCTCTAGTGTTACTAATTACCTCGCTGCCATTTACACAATAAGAATTACACTTGAGTTCTTATAATCTTAGATGGACCAATTTTAAATTTTATGACTGAGGTTCTAGCCTTCTTCCTTTACTGTTTGCACAGACAACACTCACATTATTGTCCAAAAAAAAAAAAAAAATTATCTAAGAAAGCAATATTTGACAAGTTTTTTTTTTTTTTTTAATCTTGATTTAGATATTCACAGTACTGATATTATAGAAGCTTATTTTATTATTTTGAAACTGTTTTTTACATAACAAGGGAAAATTGAACTGTTTTTTTTCTCACTAGGACATTTATGTATAAACCAGGTACAATTTATTAGCTGATTCTGTTTACCTTATAAAATCTCTCTTGGAACTATAGTTAATTTACATCACTACAGAACTACTGAAAATGATAAAGATGTATGAATATTTCATAACTTTGAAAAATATACTTGAGCATGACGTAGTATAAATTTTCAGACTGTTGAAGACTATGCAAAAAAATGGTTTCTCTTTTAAGAAATTTAGAAATCATTCTCTTTTGCTTTGATCTCATATACCACCCATTTTCCTGTGAAGTTCTGATCAGAGATGTTCATATATAGAAGCTGATTTTTAAAATCTTTTTCTCATGAAGTGAGAACAGACTGGAAAAAGGAGGTTACTGATTTTTCTCACAGATGTATAAGTGTAAATCTGTAAAACTTATAACAGCAAGTCTAATGACTTCAGTAGAGTTATTCTGGACTTTTGGCACATAACTGTGCATAGATCTAATGGGTAAATGCAGACCTCTGTCCCTCGTGAACAGGAACTGTGACTTTCATCCAATACTGAAGAAAGGGACAGCGGCTTTAAACTGGGATAAGCAAGGAAACAAATCTGTGTGCTGCCTCTGAGCCCAGGTATACTTCACAGTGATGAGAAATGTTGCTTTTCACAGCAAACTGAACACAACATTGAAACAGCTGAAGAGTGTAATCTGAGTGCCTATGCACTCAAAACTGTGATAGGAGTGATAGGAGGTCTGTGAACACACGTGCTAGGATATACATCTAACCACAAATAGGAAAAAATTAGATAAAGCACTTAATCTGGACTGCAGATAACACCTTTCCCCACTGCCTCAAGGTGCAACCAGTCCATTTTCTAAATGACCTGCCTAGCCTATGCACTAAGTAGACCTCTCAAGGTTTTAAATTAGCAAAGAAAGTTGTCCCTCACAAAAGCCAAAGAAAAGTCATGATTATTTTTGGTCAGCTGAACAGAAGGCAGGTTTATCTACAGAAAAGAACTCTGCATCATTAACTGGTGAAGAAGAAATTCAGATCAAAAGGCAACACCATCATTAAAAAAAAAATAATAATAAAAAAGTTCTACTGCACAGGTTGGTTAATGGCTGAACAAGGAATATTTGTATGCCTAATGTAAGTAACTTTTCCTGTACTTTGTCTGGAACTGAATTTCAGTGTCACAAAATCAAGGAACCAGAGATCACTGACAATATTATAGTTTGTAAAAATGTAATAGATTTATTTTAAAATAAAATAAATTTTATTTTAAAACCTCCTATGTGTCAAATGTGCAACTAAGAAGAGGTAGCAGTTACAAAATATGCTGAGAATAAAATTATATTCATTTCCAGTAGTGAAAAGCATTCTAGAATCAAGCCACTTTATAAAAAATGCATTAGGGGTTTTCAACATCATGCCAAAAGTTTTAGGCTTAAATAGAAAACATTCATTAAAAGATTCTGTGGAAAGCAGAGGTAGAATAGGTTACTATCCCAGCCAAAGAAAAGTATTTCATTTGTAAATGAATAATAGCTACAGCTGAATGAATTTGTTCATAACTTTAACAACTGGTTATTCTTAAACTCAATAAAATCTACAAGGATTTATTTCTCTTTTAAACAAATATGAAGACAGAACCACAGTACCACAAAAAAGGGACTCTAGCCCATGCCCCATTGAGGCACTACACACTTGCAGCGTCTACCAAAACTGGTGGGAGCTGGCTGGTATTACATGGAGCCTAGCAGGATCCAGCCCACCCTGGCCCTTAATAAAATGCTAAGCTAGTACCTTAGATGTGTCATTTCAAAATGCCTGAAGTGATATGAAGGGGAAGACTTTCACTGAGCTATTTGATGGTTACTGGGACAGAAATGACAAAGGATTCTGTCCATTAGTTTTTCAATACAGTGTTCAATAGCAGTAGGAAATTGATGGCGCAACAGTGGCATCACATTGGGGAAACTTATGATGCAGACAATAGCACTTCCAATAAAAGGGCTTTTGATTTTCTGTGTGTCAAACTGTTTTAATATTAGGGCATTTCTAGGTCAATGAAGGGTTAATGTAGCACCATAAATCATATCCAAACAAGAGCCCTTAAATGCCTGTATTGAAGTAGCATTCTACTAAGGTCAAAAATGCATTAAAAGAAGAAAAGGATAGACAAGCACACAAGAGTAGGTTGCAAAAGTAATGCAGATCCACATCTTTTCCACCGTCCCAAAACTGACATTGACATAGCATACTAAAGAGGGTGAATAATAGGTGAATTATAAATTAATGATTCCTCTGCTATGTAAATGGCAATTAAAGGACATGCCATGCTGCAGGCTCTGTCCTAAAATTCTTCTCCATTTGTTTGGATTGAAATTCATAGCATCTATAAATGCATCAGTGGGATTTGGTATGTGTTTATTGAAACCTAGAAATCTGGACACAGCTTGCACACAGATGTTCTTAAATTTATATTTAGAAATTCACATTTAAAATAGAAATTCAGGAAAAAAAAATGTTACATAGCTGATTTATTTGTATGAATAAATAATGCCTGCACAAAGTAACACATTATACCTTCGACACAGAACAGTAGCAGAACTCAATAATTTACATTGATTATAATCCTACACATCAAAGTGTTACTCTAACAAAGCAACACACTGGCTGCTATTTGTAAGTGCCTTCTGTCCTGAAAGGTGCTAGAAAGAACTGTTTTCCTTTCACGGTGTCAAACCTTTAAGTTTTTATCTCTCATTCTCTCTCTCACGCACACACAAATCCTTTCATCTGCATTACATGTAAGTGCAATTAATAAAATGACAAATTCAATAAAGAATAGAGGGGTTGCAGCAAAGGAATGCATTCGTCGTTTTGTTCCTGCTTTTAGTTTTGAATGGCAACATCTATCTTGTGTGGTGCATAGAAAAGGCTTTTGGAGCTAAAGAATCCTTTAGCGACATTGTCAAACAAGAGAAGATCGCAGTCCAATACTGTTTTACTACTGAAGTAGCAAGACCTACTTAAAATAAAAATTCCAGCCCAGCTATGGGAGTTACTGTACCTTATAGTCAGTCTAAGAAAAGAATGATTCAGAACTGGGTAAACTTCGACATATTTGTCATTTAAAATCTGCAAATTCCTGCAATATTCTGTGCTAGCATGTGAAACAAATGGGCTTCTGGAAGGGAAAGCTGCATTGACAAACTCAGCAAAGAGCAATTTTCTGTCATTTAATGAAGGATGGAGAGAGAGCTTGATAAAGTACCCACTCATTACTGGTTTGTTTTTGTATGTGTGTCTGTGTGCAAGACAGAGAGAATGTGTATGTGTTGATGAAAGGGTAATCTCAGTAGTTCAATCTTCAGAGACAAGTCGGACTTGCTAAAAGCACTCTTTATTTTTGTGTAAATTCAGTTAGACAGACTTTCACTTACATATCTGCATGCTGGCATTTCCTTGATACTAAATGATGCACAACGTTTATCCCTGCTTATATATTATCTTTTGTCCAAAATGTACCAACTGATTGACCAAGAGTTTTCTCCCTCCCTCGCACATATAAAATACTACAAAATTAGCGAGGGTGTGGGGGACAATTGTAGTCTCACATATATTTTACATACAGTGTCAAACACAGACTTGTTATGGTCAGTCTTCAGATCCAGATAAGTCAGTGCTGTGTATCAACTCAGATAACTGCTGAAACTAAGTCAATTACCTGTTTTCATTCTGTGTCTAACACCAAAAGCAGTATAAAGAGATTGTTTACTACCATCATGATTTCAATATTATTATTTAATTTGTCTGTAGAAGTGATGAAGTTTAACTTGAAGATATTAGCACAGCATGTATTAAGAAATACTCATATAATGTCAGTGTGTGTACATTATCAGCTTGTAACCTGTAGTCCTCCAAGACTTATTATAGCTTTAAGTATGGGAAATAATGTGCATACAGTTGAGTACAGTAAGACATTACAGATTCAGGGATCTGGTGGTTAATAGGCTGCTTCAGTCAGAACATGTCATCTAATGCCATGCATTGCTGTCTGTTTTATTTAATGGAAAAAAAAAAAAAAAAAAAAAAAAAAACTTTATTTACAGTAAAGGCCTACATCTATAAGAAATTAATTGTAATATTTCCAACTTAGAATATATCTCATACAATTCCTTTTTTACTTCTGTGGGTGAAAATTATTTCTTGGGTTTGGGGTAAAACACAATTAACCATTTGTACTGACAGATAAAGATGGCATAGATGTGACTAGAACAATGGCCTATTTATATCTACCTCAGCTTTTGAGAAGTTGGATGAGCAGCTCAAGAAGCTGGTCTAAGATTCCTCAAACAATGTCCTGATTCTGCCAAAGTCAATGAGGCAGATCCACAGTCATTTGGACTTTGTCATGGACTTCAGTGAAATTAAACGGTATTATCTGGGATCTCAGTAGTGTTTTGTCTTTGATATCAGGAGAAACAGATTCAAGAACTTAAACCCATTTTACTGGTAACTAGATTTACCTTAGCCATTTTACATCATGGAACACTTATAGCTCTGGTTAGTAAAAAAACACCAGCCTGCTAGCATAATTAACCATATGCTTATACATAAATAAAGAGGTAATTTCTTAGAAGCCATGGTTGCTTATGCTGTACTAGGAAAAAAATAGGCAAAAAAAATAAGAAAAAAATAAAAGTGGCTAGAAAAAAACAATTACAATTTGTAATGCTAAATTTTTCCAGCAATTCAACTAGTCAAATTGTATCAACATCAGAAAAATAAAATTTCAGGACAGATGTAATAGGTTCCCGTTAATTTTGTTATTTTTTATATACACACATTTAATTATACACTCACAGTATTCACATGCCAATTCTACACTTCACCCTGTATACTGCCTTTTTTCTTCTCTACTGATAATAAATAAAACATCAGAGCCTTTTCATAACTTTTGGGTTGGTATAATAAAATTGAGATATGAACAGTATTTATTTACGCATATATGGAAACTGCTTACTAAATAATAATAATGTGTTCTGTGTCTTAAAATATAGAACATCAACATTTATTAAAAGTAGATTTCTTGGTGTATGTATGTTAGAAAAATGATCAGATTCTAGATCAGATTCTAGAACTCTAAAGGTTTATGATATTTTATTACACAATCCATTTTTTTACAACTATTCTGTTCTTTAAATATATTAGCTAGTAAATTATTACAGGTGTATGCTTCTGAACATACATGGCACGTCTTTGAAAGAGGAATCATCTTAGACAGCCAGTTAAAGCAACATTCAAAACAAAATATTTGGAAAGTAGTTAACACACAGGACCCACGCTGGATCCCACATCCAGGATCCAAAACTAAGATGTTCAATACTTTTGAGAAAGGAAAATTAGTGTCTGATAACCAAATCAGCCAGCCATTGGCTTGACACTGAAGCACTGAAGTAAATACAACATTCCAGCTGATCACAGTTCATAAAATTGAGATCCAGTGATGCATTACATATTCAGGGATTAACTGAAGTTCTGATTCAGCAATTGCTTGTAATGCAGTCATAAATCTGCTTTTGCTGGCCAGGTAAGTAAGGCTTGCAGCTATTGTTGAAACAAGTACTTGGTCCATAGAGAACTCTGGTCCTTTCCTAAATCTTTTGTTCTGATAGGACTCTTTCTTCTAGTGTACCTATGCTGTGCTTGAACATAAATTGATTCTAGATCCTTTTAATTAATATGTGCCGTTATTTTTATTTTTTTATTTAAAAAAAAAAAATGAATTAAGGAAAGCTAACTTTATAACTGGTCTCTTAGCTTACAGGAAAATGCAGGATTTCAGAGATTAGATACTGAGATCTAGATAAAATTCACCTCTACATGAACATCACCAGTTTCAGTGTACAATCTCATGCAAATATTTGCACAGAATTGTTGCCTTAGTTAAAAGTCAGACTGCATTCTAGGAATATGTTAGTGCTGCATACCCTGTCTGAAGACAGTGTGAAGAATCGTTACCTCACTGAAGTAAGTGACCACTGGATGGTGCTTAATGAATGAGACAAGAGGCACTTGAAACAAAAAGCAACCTCAACTCATAATGCACTAAGGTGAAAAATAAACCCCTAAAGTTACTGTTGCTTTCCTGAGTGTTGGTTTACATTAGCTTGGACTGGAAGCACTTTGCTACATCTCCTTAGAAAACATTTTTTCTACAGTACTTCCTCCATTTTCTGGTTAAGAATTAAAATAGAAAATTAATAACTAATAACATAAATTGATCAAATATTCTGAAAACTCATAAAATATACAAAATAGAAAAAAAAAAAAAAAAAAAAAAAAAAAAAGCACCAGGGCCTGAATTTTCTCAGCCTTTTCAACCATCTTTCCTGGAATAATTTATTTCAAAATGCTAACAATGGCTGCATAAAGAACCTAAATAGTATATCCAATTAAAGCATTTGTTTGTCTTGTGTCCTTCTAATGAAAGAACCTATAATAAACATCTGATGTTGACAGAGGTTGCTTTTAAGACATACACTTCCAAAAAAAAAAAAAAAGTTAAGACGATCCCAAGCTATTTGTTCTGACAAACCATGTAGCCTACCTTTTGTTTTAAGGTTTTTGCTTGTGTTTAGCTTTATGTTGTTTTTGATGCTGATTACTATCTAAAACCACTTCCCCATATAGGATATCCATGCCAGTGTATGCAGATGCATGGAGAGTAGTGGATTAGCAGATAGATCTTCTGGCACAGACACAGTACGCTCAGTTCACAGGACCAGACAAACCATAACGCTTGGTATCATTTCTAGCACTACAAATCCAGAATGTTCTGGTCACACAAAGATTAATGCAAATTTAGTTAATTTTTTCTTCATTAGCTGTGGTTAATTGGATCATACCAGCCACTGGGAAGTAAATAGTGAGATGTATGGGTAAAGTCCCCTTGTTCAAGAAACACTGAACAGCATGTTTTGTTTGTTTTCCATCAGCTCTGTATCAGGAAAAATCATGAGGTTTCTAGTTAAACTTGCCCAACTGCTTCTTTTCACAAATTCAAACAGTTCAAATATAAAAGAATCCTGGGGAAGTTTTTGTAGATCAATGAGTACGGTCTTTTAATTGCACTAATACACTCTAAATTACTTTGCAATGGTGAATATAACTGGAGAACTATTCTCATCTTCCACATTTGAGATATGTAAATGCAAATAGCATATGAAACTTTCCAAATGTCTCATAAAAAAATGATGCTTGGATAATTTATATATTTATTTTTCTCAATTGAGAAAAACCACTGAGAAAAACCACTTTTTCCTCTGAAATTCAATCAAAACCTTGAAAACAAAATTTACTGTTTCTCTGCTTGTATAAATAGCCTTTTGATTACAATACAGTATATTACTTGATTTTTAGTTTTTATTTGAAAAGACCAAGCTATGTTAAGGAGCCTTTAGCAAGCTGTCACAGATGAGACCAATAAGCACATCCTGACTTAACACACATCAGGGGTTGCCAAGGATACACTGTCAGGGGACTAGGGTCAGGAGTCAAACTGACCAATATTGAGTAAATTACATTGGTTCGAATGATTCCCCCTGAGCTAGTAATGATATGGCATGCACATAGTTTTGCTCTGCAGACTGATAAATACTGCATTTGAAGGCTAAACAAGGAACAAAGTAAGGAAAAGTGATCTTCCATAGACTGACAAATATTCATTTACGTTATCTTGATATTAAGAATACCATCACTGAAATTATCTCTAATCTTTTTCTGATGAAATGTAACAAAAGAAATAATGTTTATACTCTAAAAGGCAAAACAAGCAATAAGCTAAAATACAGTACAGTCCTCTATTGATACAGAAAGTATTACAAAATCACTACTAAATAAAACTGTTCACTATGACCTGCAATATATAGCACAATCCTTACTTCCCCTCTATATTTAAGAATATTATTTTTTCCAGTCATGAGTCTTCTGAAAGAAACAGTCAAAGTTCAGTCCCTGATTTAAAATCATGAGGCCTTCCTGGATGCTTTTGGCTTGCAGGTTGTTGTGGTTTAACCCATCAGGCAGCTAAGCATAACACAGGTGTTTGATCACTTCCCTGGTCCCCAGTGGGATGGGGGAGAGAACTGAAGCAGGTGGTGGGGGGGAGGGGAAGTAAAGCTCATTTGTTGAGATGGGGAGATAGGAAGGGGAAGGCGAAGGGGAAGGGAAGAATACACAAAACAAATGTTCTCCACCTGCTGACCAAAGCCCAGCCAGTCCCTGACCAATGGCAGCCCCCCGGCCAACACCCCCCCACTTTTAGTGTTAGCCAGTCCCTGCCTGACCAATGGCAGCCCCCCTGGCCAACACCCCCCCACTTTTTGTGTTCCATATGACACCATATGGTATGGAATATCCCTTTGGTCAGTTTGTGTCAGCTGTCCTAGTTTCCTAGTTCTGCCCCCTCCTTATTGTCCCTCCCCCCTAACTCCCCTCCCCCTGCAGCCCCCCACCCACAGTATGAGAAGCAGAAAAGTCCTTGGGTCTGTGTAAGCACTTTCAGATACAGCTAAAGCATCAGTGTGTTATCAACATTATTCTCATCCTAAATCCAAAACACAGCACCATACCAAATCCTATTGAGAAAACTATCTCTCTACCAGCCGAAACCTGAACAGAGGTATTGTTTAGTAACTGAATTCTACTAAAACATTTCATCACAAACTTACTGTGCAGGGAATGAACTACACTGACCTTGTGCTATTTTCTACACTAGGTTTAGGCAATGTCTATTGACACCTTAAAGCTCAAATATAAGTAAAAATCTGACAAAGACCAGCCAACGTATACAGAAAATTTTCCTCATTTCTTTCAGGCCCATTTGTGAGATCAGCAAAGCTCAAATTTACTTTTAGAACAGAAGTGGGCAAATATGACATACTTCACAATTTAAAATCTTACATATTTTTTCATCATTTGTATTATATTGCTTCTCATAAATTCTTCTAAATTTGCCCAAATAAAATTAGGGAAAAGTATCTGACATCCTTTCTTTTCATACCTTTCATCCATATTTTCCTTTTACAATCCTCACTTCCATATTTGCTTCAGTTCATTTCAGTTTTCCTAGTATTAGACAAATATTAGACAAAGGCCACATCTACTATATCTTCTTCTTCAAGCTGTTACATTCTTACTCCTTAATGTCTTTTCCCCTTCCCAGTCCTTGAGGGGCCACATACAACAAATCTGCTTTCTACCTTCCATGTTTGTGTCTTCAAACTAACAGATTTAGTATCTTTCTAAAAAAGGTACTTTACTGTCTGTCAATAATGCTATAAAATTGCTTTTGTCCCCTGTATGATGACTTTTGTCACCAGCGGTTATATAATATTTACATATATATGCATGTATCATTGTTTGTTACCAAACACTCAATACCATGTTCTGAACAGATTTCTCTATTAACCTCCTGACAGAAAATAGCATCACTTCTTTCTCTCACAGAGGCAAACAGCTTCAGATCCTGTTTCTCTTTTTCTGTCACTTCTTGGGTGATGTGTTTCAAGGATGATCTTCACTGAAGAAATATAAAAAATGGTCGCTGTTCACAAGTTGTACACTGCTCACGCTTACCAACTACAACTGCAAGCTTATGCCCTGCAGCAACAGGCGCTACTCAAAGTCCTCGTGTATTCACTTCTTTCATGTCATTTTTGTAGTTTTTCCTTTAGCCTCTGCAAAACCTACCTGTTGATCTGACCACATACTTACTCAAGGGGGAAGGAACAAGTAGCAAATGACAACTTCGGGGCCCCGGCGGGGCGCGGAAGCCCATAGTTACACCAGTTTATACAAGACAGATCAATCTGTGTGGCTTATCTTAAAGCCTAAATACAGCACTGGTGGAGTGCCTGCAGAGACAGGCACTTAGAAATTGCCTAAGAGCTCCTCTTGGACACTAACTATTCCACTCTTTTTAACACAGCCACTAGTTTAGCAGAGGAGTTTATCCTCTGAGCAGAAGCTTTTGATTCACAGACCTGAGCTGTGATCCATTTTACAGAGTAGTTGAAAGGTATGTGTACTACTTTAAAGCTGATGTGAGAGCCCATGGCATCAATTCTTTGCTGAGCAGATTTCCAGAGTACTCTTCAGTGTATTCTCCCAAGAACAGCCCCCAAAAATGTTGCCCCTCTTCTGTGAAAACCCTGTTCTCCATGGATTTTCACCAAGGGGAATATTTTTACCCTCAATGAATAAAATTGCATTGATGTATATGGATATAATATATAAATATAATAAATATAATATAATATAATATATATATATAATTATCAAGTGGTATGACCTGGGAGGCCAGGCCCAAAGAGTTGTGGTGGATGGAGATAAATCCAGTTGGAAGCCAGTCACTAGTAGAGTCCCCCAGGGCTCAGTACTGGGGCCAGTTCTCTTTAATATCTTTATTGATCTGGATGAGGGGATCAAATGCACCCTCAGTGTTTGCAGATGACAGCAAGTTAGGTGCATGTGTTGATCTGCTAGAGGGTAGGAAGGCTTTGCAGGGGGATTTGGATAAGTTGGACTGATGGGCCAAAGCCAACTGTATGAGGTTCAACAAACCTAAGTGCTAGATCCTGCACTTGGGTCACAACAACCCCAAACAGTGCTACACACCAGGGAGAGAGTGGCTGGAAAGATGCCCATCAGAAAGTGACCCCAGGGGTGTTTCTCAATAGAGAGCTGGATTTGAGCCTGAAGTGTGCCCAAGAGGCCAAGAAGGCCAACAACATCCTGGCCAGCAGGACCGGGGAAGTGATTGTCCCTCTGTACTCAGCTCTGGTGAGGACGCACCTTGAGGGCTGTGCTCAGTTTTGGACCCCTCACTGCAAGAAGGCCATTGAGGTGCTGGAACACGTCCAGAGAAGGGCAACAAAGTTGGTAAAGGGTCTAGAAAACAAGTCTTTTAAGGAATTGAGTAACCTGGGGTTGTTTAGCTTGGAGAAGAGAAGGCTCAGGGGAGACCTTACTGTACATTTATCTTAAGTGAGATTGTAGCGAGGGCTTTTCTCCCAAGCATCAAGTGATAAGATGAGGGTAAATGGCCTCAAGTTGCACCAGAGGAGGTTTAGGTTGTGTATTAGGAGAAATTTCTTCACTGAAAGGGTTGTGAAGTATTAGGACATGCTGCCAGGGAAGTGGTTGAGTCACCATCCCTAGAGGTCAAGTGCAGATGTAGAACTTAGTAGCATGGTGGACTTATCAATTAGGTTAAAGGTTGGACTAGATGTTCTTAGAGGTCTTTTCTAACCTGAATAATTCAATGATTCTATCTCTAGTACAACCACAGAGAATGCAGGCAGAATGCAAGGTTGCAGACATTAAGGATCATAAAGAAAAAAAAAAAAAAAAAAAAAAAAAAAAAAGACAGATGCTTTTTTAACATTTAAACTTTTCATAACAATTTCATCTTAATCTGCATATGCATCAGACTTGATTTTTCCTGCTGTAGTCCCTCACCATCAAGACTAAATACAGGACTTTTACCTGTTCTTCAGAGACCTCTGCTATACAGTTCAACAAAAGGAATAATCTGTATCTCTGCTTAGAATGGATTTTTGAGGGCTGCATGATGGTTACTTCAGCACTGACTAATGTTATTAGAAAGAAGACATGCAACATGGAAGTAAAAACTATAGCAATGAAAGAAAGTTGAGAATATGTGAGAGATCTGGCTGCAGAAATGTAGGGTTGGGTGATTGGCTCTTGGGACTGAACAGATGTGAGAGTGGTTACTGCCCTATTTTCACAAGTAAATCTGGTAATGCATATGCTGAAATTAGGAAGTTTGGTTTTCCACACAACTTCTTAATGTTCAGGCTGGCATTTCTATGGCACAGAGCTGTGAAGCATGCTCCAGAATAAAAGCATAAATGCAAAAAACACACTAAATAACGGAAAGTTTGAAAATATGACTGGACAAATTACTTTGTATCGTCCCAAATGCCTGTGTGTTACACCATTTAGCTAATGATGTTAGGGAGAAAAAATATTTCTCCAAGTTCTGCTTCATTCAGTGTTTCAGAAGAGGTATCACAGGGCTACATAAAAAAAAAAATCATCTACAGTTTCTCTTCTGCTGCTCACTTGAACCAATTGTGCAAGTGAGAAAAGTATGTTCCATAGAGAAGGGCACCTTATATTGCTTTATGATTTCAACCCTAACTCATTTTAAGTACATTTGTTTTAGTGCTCATAAGTTCCACATCGTATGCTTATTACATTGTAATTTCACTGTTGATATCAATGGAGGTGACTTATTAATATGGTATTAAACTCATTCCACAGCAAATACTGACAGATTATTAAAATATCACAGATCCATTGATACAAAGAAGGCTAATCCTTTATAAAGCACACTACTTAAAGTACAATTAGTTTATTCATACTCTGGCAGCAGGATATATCATTCTATGAAGTTCAGTAAGATCTTCACTCAAGATTTAAACCGTTACAAACTCCCTTTACACTTCCAAGCTTGTACCACTATTTGTTTGCAATGCATGGCTCATCTTCCTGGTTAATTATGCTAAGGTCTCATTTCTCTGAAAAAGACAGGTGCAAAAGAAAGAAGACTGAAGAGATCATTGCTGAGTTACTCTATTCAAATCTCTTGAATTTGAGGAGCACATTGTTTTGCTAAAGGCACTACCTAGAAGTTAATGCAGTTAATTTGAAGAACTAACAAGTGTAAATAGCTGATGTTCATAAAAAAAAAAAAAACAGAAAAAAAAAGAAAAAAGTACATTTGTATACTATCTGTGCAAATACTTATCTGCCCACTTTCAAAAAACAATAAAAAATAAAGTTGAGTTGCCTTACACTTTTTCTGCTCATCCATTGTGCAAGAATCTACACAGCATATCAGTTTGACTCTTATTCAATACCTTCATACTTCTATCCTTGATCACCAAGACTAGTTAGAATAACCAACTGCCAGATTCTTCACAAAGTGAGTACAAATCATATGTGATTAAATCAAAATGAAAACCATTTATAAGTTTGACAAAGACTATAGAGACTGCACAAAGGACAAAGAAGCAGAAGTATGCTGTCTTTCCTGCTCATCATTTTGCTAGAATATCTAAAGCTAACTTCTATATTCTGATTTTGCTCAATTAAAAAAAAAAAAAAAAAAAAGTGAAAATCTAAAAAGTCTACATAAGCATTACATATAAGGAATTCACTTTGACATTGAAGAACTATATATTTTTTTTCTCATATATTTCAAGCTGGAATTCTACAAAAAATGATGAAAGATACAGTACTTCACAAATTTAACCCTTTCAATGGATACAGTCAATATTGGCTAATAAATGAATACTATTTTCAAAGTAGTGGAGCCAGCTATGTTGTTTAAAAGCCCAATAAAAATAATAATAATAATCACTCACTGTAAAGAATTACATTTAACAGCTTGCAACTGTATTACTAAAAACAGTAGAATCTTCTAAAATCTCCCAATTTAAGGCCTCATTAACTTATGTAATAACTTGCATGGTGAATTCCCAATGTTGTAGTTAAAGGTCAACAAGCATTTAACATAAATGTTTAAAAAACATTTTTTAAGAAACACCACTCACCACTACATAGTTACAACTAACTTGGATGTTGCACTCCAAGTAGAGATTCCAAGTACTTTTTATATAAGAAAATACTATCTTAAATGATGCATGCATTCATTCAGAATGAATTACCTCAGATTTTACAAGTAAATTGACGAGTTTATGTTAAAATTAATTAAGACAGCTCTTTTAAAAAGCTGTTGGTTTTTTTTCTTCAGAGGACCTGAATTATTAAACAATAAAGACTTTTCAAAATTCATTGATAGCATTTATAAATTCATAGAGATTTTATCCATTACTTTTGTGAGAAAACTTCATTTTTTTGATATCAGGTAGGTGAAATGAAAATGTGAACTGGAGGTATTGCAGGAAAAAAAAGATTTTCTGAATAGAAAAGAGATAGCAAAGGAAAATAGTTGCAAGATGTTGCAAGATGTTGTGGATACACGAAGGGCATGCTGAACAAAGAAATCTGGAGTCATTTTTCGGCTTTATATATCTGCTTATTAGCCTTGCTCTGGCAGCAAAGAAGAAGTAAGGCAATTAAGCTGGCCAATGTGTTTTGGTTCTTAAGATAGTCTAGAGAGGAACAGGACAGACAGAACCTCAGTGATTACTGAGGGAACCATGTCAGAACAGCAGACTTTACTATAGAGGAATTAACATGATGAGGAAAAGAAGATTAATATTCCCTTCTAAATGCCACTGCTGAGATCGCTTTGTGGAAGCTGTATCCATTCTTGTATTCCCCAGTTCAAGGAAGATTTTGGCATACTGGTGTGAGCTTAATGGACAGCTACCAAGGTGTTCAGGCAGCTGGAGCACAGGGTGTATATGACAGGCTAAGGGAAATGCGCTTACACATCCTGGAAAAGAAAAGGGTCAGGGGAGACTATATTGCTTTCTATTACTCTTGAATGGGAGGGTCCAGAGAAGATGGAGAAAGACAGATGGAGACAGAGAAGATGGAGTCAGAAGTGCATGGTGACAGGGTGAGACATATGAAACAGAACTCAGGGCATGGACAGTTCCAGGAATACAGAAATATACTTTTCTCATGGTAAGTATAGATTACACTGTGACATTGTCACAGGTACCCCAAGCAGCTTTAGCATCTCTGTCCTCAGAAATGCTCAACATTGGCCTAGACAAGGGCATGAGCAAACTGCTCTAACAGGACCTGCTGTGAGCAGATAGGACTGGTTAACCTCTGAAGGTCCCATCCATGCTAAATTCTTCTGCGACTGTATAAAGATTCAGCTGAAAGCAAAATAAATTCACTTTCACTTACTATTTCAAATCTGTGTTAGTTTGGGGTCCGGGGGGAGGGGGAGGTTCATTGTTGTGGTGGTGGTGCTGCTAGTGGCTTTTTGTTGTTGTCGATTTGGCTTTTGATGTAGTCTTTATGTATCAATGTTTTAACATAATATTCTGCATTTAATTTCATTCTCCTCTCCCCTTCCCGGAAAATGAAAAATTAAATAGAAAGTTCCCTTTCACAGTATATATTCCTCAAAGCAAACACTCCCTGAAAAGAAATAAACACTGTCTTTGAGTGCTTTGCAGGATGATGCAGATGTGTGGAAAACACATTTATTTCTTAGTTTCAAATACTGATAAGCATAATAATTACAATGTATGGCCATCCTGTCTAGGACAAAGAAGACACAGTTCAACACAGGTCTCTAGTCCAAATATTTTATTGTGGGATCAAGACTAAATAATCAAAGAATTTTCACAAATCTGCAAATTAACATAACACATCTATCAAATAATCCTTAACAATGAGAAAAGTGCAAAAGAGTTAGCTTTAGTGAGAAAAACATTACCTGTTTATCATCAGAGCAAATAATCAGCTATCCTCAATAAGTCTCTTTAAAATGAACAGGAGATAATCTGAAGGAGAGGAGAGGAGAGGAGAGGAGAGGAGAGGAGAGGAGAGGAGAG
>CM021732.1:49155476-49185476 GCA_011075105.1 Heteronetta atricapilla
AAATGTTTCAATTAAAAATAAATTGCTTCTCCATCCATTTTCATAGAATACTTAAATGTAATCTAATCAGTACTTCTGGAAAATAATATTTTCACCACTAAATTTAATGTCTAGAATGCAATACATTTTTATGCTGTTATACTGCATTACATTCTATTTTTTATAGTTCTATTTTAATACCGGTACATTTACAATAAATTTCTATTTAGTGTTTGATTATTATTTTCTTTTAATATGGCTGATCTCCACAACCACTCAGAACTTTGCAGTGTCCAGTTACTAGGGGAGATACCAGTGACAGCCTCCAGTGTGGATTAACCTAAAATAAGTCATATATAGCAAGGGGAATGCTATTTTACCTCAGCAGACTCTTCTCCATTTTTGTGTTACATTAAGCCACAAAAAGAACCTAACTTCTCAAATATTATTGATTGGAGTGAAAAATCAGGACATCAGTGAATGTCCTACTGAGGAGACCACTTCTAAATGGGTAAAATGGGGAAAATTCTGTAAATTTCAAAACTACTCAAAATGAAATAAATATAAGTACATTTCAAAAACTAAAACAACTTCTGTAGTTTGTATCTGGAAAATCACATTTATTCTCAAAGACCAGAAAGCCTACATTCTATTATTAGCATAACCCATGATAGTATTGGAATTTTATGAGGGATGACTATGTGTTAGGGGGACATTGGGTGGTTCTATGTTAATGTTTTAGTTTGGCAGTGCACTTCTTATGTTCGTCTCTTGACTTTTCTCAGTTATTGTACTATGGTTTTACTTCGTGGGGTGGCTTAAAAACATATATGTTGAGATTCTTTTTGGATGTCAATCAAGTAAACTAAGTTTAGTGGTCGCCAGTTGCTAATTCAGTACACATAATGAGATTAGAGCTAATCCAAAATTAACTCATCAAAATAGGCATGGATCTTGTGTCTTCAGTGACAAGTGCTTCCCTCAACAAATGGGACCACTTCTTTTTGCACTCTGGTACTCATTACTGACTATTGCATAGACAGATTTAAATACTTGGAGGCAACTGAAAAATCTTTTCTTCCCCCTTGGGAGTTTTGCATGGACCCTTTTGTTCAAATATAACATCCTCAGACTCTTATATGTTGTCTCTGTCTATGATAGCTGTTCCCCTCTTTCTAAGCAGATTTCTAAGTTCCTACAACTTTTCTTATCTCAACAACTAAATAAGGAGATCTGCAACCATTTGCTTTTCAGTAGAGAAAACCAATTTAGAACAGCTTTAATATAGTAAAAGGCCCTCAACCTGGACTCTCCCCTAGTCCAGGCTAATCAGAGGACAGACAAGAAACTTTTGTGATGCAAGATAAAGAAAAAATAACTTCCAGTTTCTTTAGGAAATTGTAGCTTCTTTACCATAGATTCTCCATACTCTGACATAAAATGCTCTGCTAATGAAAAGTTGCAATACTTTGTCTGGCAGAAGGTATGCCAGATCCTCTGTGATGTTAAGGATGAAATTTCATGTGCCAAATCAAGCCTGGCAAACATTTTTAATGTTGACAACCAAACAGTGGAGGCGTTCCAAAAACACCCACTCACTGTTTGGTCACACCCATTTATAGTAATTGTGTTTAACAACCAAGCACAGACTAGAACTGATTCTATACTGCACCAGCATGATTCAATACTTTTTCCTAGAAAAGCACTTAAGCAGGTTTTCATGACTGACTTACATTAACAAAACCTAATCGCATGCATAATGTACATGCTTTAATGCTTTCCCAAAGAAGGTTCTGTATCATGATAATAGAACTTTTAGTCCCTTATTCTTCTCAAAAAGTTCAAAGATCACAGCATTCAATACATATTTCCTTGTACCATTCTTTTAATTTTTTGAAATTTTTGATTTTTTTTTTTAATTTTAAAAGCAGCTCACACTTTGATTATCATTTATAATTTCTGAGTACTGTGATATATTGTGACTGATCCCCTTACCTTCTATTGTTTATTTTCTCTTAAACACTTTTTCTTTTCCTTTCAGGGCTTCAGCTGAAAAACTGATTATAAAGTTATAAATAAAAGTGTAAAATAAAATATATAACATTAAATTAACCAGAAATATGTAAGCAACATTACATTCTGAATGAAAACAAAAGCCATGAAACTCAGACAAAACATAATTGTTTTACTTCTCTTTAGGATTTCATACCTTTTTAGGGACTCATCTTGGTTAGAGTCATTTGCAATATTTTGAAAAGCTGCATAAAATGCTTAATGAAATATCTACATTCTGTAAGATTCAGTTTAGCTCAAGAGCTTCATGGTAATCCCTGTTTGTTGCAGGGTTGAAATCATTCTCCTTACATAATTTCAGAAGAAGTATTTATTAATGATAAATATATAAAATTATGGCACAAAAAAAAAAAAAAAGAAAAAAAAGAAAAAAGAAAATCTACAATATATTTTACATATTACTATATTGTATAATATAGTAATTGTTGCCATATATATGATTCAAGAGTGACCTTGGTTTGGGGGATTTGTTCAGGTACCACTTGCTTTTTATATATACACACACTGTCTTCCTAAATTGAAAGGAAGCTTCATAATTTTCAGTATCTCTGTGTTTTTTCACCCTGGAGTTAGGCAAGCTATTAATTTCTTGAGTAAAAGGGATATTACAGCAGGTTGGCAGAGAGACATCTCAGCAGCAGGCAAAAAAACGAATACTTGCCTAAAAAAGTGTCAAAATGTGGATGTGCCTCCAATAATTTAAAAAATAGAAGGTGATAAGTTGAAAATGTCAGGTAATTGGCAGACAGATAGAAAGTTAAACTGTGTCCTCAGTGAAGAAAATTAACCAGCAGCTGCCAGCAGAGGCCCCAAGGTCATCTGAATGTCAGAACCAAGTAAGGGCCAATCATTCAGGAGGGGCTTGCTGCTGATATTTGCCCTCCCTGGTCATTTTCAGATCTCCCAGGAACTGCCCTGAACTACTGCCAACATGTGTTCATTTCTAAAAATTACAGAGATTGTGATTTATTACCCATCACGTTACAAAAATCCATTGTGAATTAAATCAGCCCTTTGTTTAAATTGCTACTCTGCAATACGTATCATATCATCATAAATGACATTGAAGTTATAATCTACAGTAGTCTGCTTCAGCCACTGATAAGGCTCCACCAAGGGACGATCAATACTTACTATTCATTTTTGAAATTATCTTCACATTGATCCCTGAACAAGCGCCAGCAACGCAGAGGCACAGTGGCTTTAATACAATAATTATATAAAGGTTTACAGGCTCATCCTCCCAGCCAATAAAAGCTGTCAGCTGGCAGGGACAGTTACAATCCCATAATCCATCAAAATGCTGTTCTCTGACCTATGGGCTTCTGGGCTTTCGGCAGACCTTGATAAACATGCTTATAGAGGAGAGAATAGCAAAAAAACACTAGCAAAGAAGAGCATCAGATTCATATTACTGATTACAAGGAAAAAAAAAAAAAAATCTCTTATAGCACACCACCCTTTTTATCACAGCAACAAAGAGATGCATTTTTATTGTAATTCACCGAAGAGTAAGTGACCAGATGTGTGTGTATATTCCTGCACAAATTCAGTTTATTCTTTTCAGTAGGTGACTTTGGATCAAATTATAAGCTATAATGAAGTAAGCCCATGGAACTAGTATCAGATATAGGTAATTTAGAGAGGAACAGCTAAGCACCCTATACACAAAAACAAAAACAATCAAACAAAAAACAAACTACAACACCAACAAACATACTATAAGTCTGAAACTGAAATACCGACAATATGAGCTACCGACAAAGGAAGCTACCATCCAGTGGCAAATGAAAATGTGGATTAAGTAGATTGTGAATTACTGTGTAGCATTCAGCCAAGATTTCAAGTTTTTTGTACATGTGAATTTTTATTTTCACAGATAGGTGACTAAACAAATTAATTTCTTTATTAGTTGAGCTATATATACAGGTTCAAATTTTGTATATCAATTCAAGCTTTATAAAAGAGGGAAGTAATTATTTTATAAGAAAAGCTTTTGATGAGTCTGTCAAGATTGACCCAAGCTCTGACATTTTTGATGATTCCAGAATAAAAATAAGGCAAGAGGGATTTGAGGCATGTTTAAGGAAAAATAAGTGGGAGAAGAAAATTTGGGATATGGAACATTTAATGTATTATGGTCTGCCACATTATTTATACCCAGCCTTTACTGATTCTGTTGCCAGCTTCACAGTATTACCATGGATATGAGAAGTGCAGAACCTGACTGGGAACCTGACTACCAGGCACAATTTGTGTTCCAAGTTCATCCTTCAAACCTTATTTGACTTACAAGGATTCTGATTAACAGCTCTCTGTTTTTTTTCCCATCTGAAAATATACTGAAAAAAAAAAAAAATGCACTCCTATGATATAATTCTAACATTTGATAAGGGGAAAAGAGAATCTGAATTTTCAAGTTTTACAACATTACGGGGAATTCCTTTAGGAAAGGGGTGCAATCTCTAGAGAGCTTCTGTGATTTAAGAAGTTTTCTGCTTTGTTTCAGATCAATATAGATCTGAAATATCCTGCATGTTATGATTTAACTTAAATCCAATGTTTAAGTGCAACAAGTGACGTTCACCAGCGTCATATATAATACTTCCTGTGACTTGACTTTCAAAGCTATAGTGCACAGCTTAAATGTTGTTAATGTCAACAAAACTGATGCATAAAGCTGTTGCCAGCTGAAGATAAGTACAGTTTAAGAAGTAATACAATATCATTTTAAATCTTTTAGTTCAGATTTCAGATCAAGCATTTGATAGAGCATAATTCTTTCTTAGAA
Organism: Heteronetta atricapilla; assembly: GCA_011075105.1. NCBI lineage: Eukaryota > Metazoa > Chordata > Aves > Anseriformes > Anatidae > Heteronetta > Heteronetta atricapilla. The sequence continues at coordinate 49,160,320 of CM021732.1, forward strand.
AAGTTATCTCTGATTCTCTCTTTTTTTTTTCTTTACCCTTTTTTTTTTTGGTGATTATTGGTAAAAGAGTTTGTGATTTTTTTCCCTACCTACAGAAATTATTGTTCCTTATTGTGAAAAACAATTTAAGTTATAGCATTCCTCCTTTTAAGTAACACTTTCTTCTAATTATTTCAAAGCCTAAATATATGTGTATGTTTAAATTGTGCAAAAAGGCTTTCTCCACTAATAGCAGTAAAAGATGGAACAGCTGCCACCATTAACGTGCAATAGCTACCAAAGTAATGTTGTACAATCAAAACAGATCTCTTCACAATAAAGAAGTCCATAGTGGCCCTTATGAAGTCAAATACATTGCTGTGATTCTCTAATACTTTTCACATACACAAACTTTGATGGTCTATTGATAACTACTTATTTTCCTCTCTATTCTTTTAAAGGTGCAAGGAAAACAGTGTTTTCCTATGTGACTGAGAAAGCGTCAGCTAGTTCTTATAATATCAAAGCACCTTGAATCTTAAGAATAAAAAAAAAGTTTCCATACTAAATAGCGAACCTAAAACACCAAGCTAATTGTACCCAAATGACTATAGCAATACAGTCATAACAGCCAACTCACACTGGGGTCTTAAAGTTGCTATGGGTTAAATCTTGCACAGGATTGCCTATTGTTTCCAGTTTAGTCCCCCAGAGAAATGTCTGTGATGTCACATTAGTCATATAACTTTGATGACACCAGGATCATTCCATTCCTTTCAATGAGTTTGCACAGGTAAGACTGATTAGCTCTCTAATTGAGAATTAATAAACACTCCAGTTAATGACAGTTATAGAATTCCCATTGCCCCTTATTGATTGCACAGTGTTTGCAGGCAGGCTGCAGACCATAAAATAATAATAATAATATATATTTTTTTAAAGTACATAAAAGTATCCCATTCCCAAACCCCACATATTTTGAATAGTAACATAAAACATTTGAAAAAAATGAAGGAAAAGTGTTCTTGTAACTGCACTAATATTGCATAATTCTAAGTCATATATAACTTTAGTCCCAGGTTTGGACTTCTGAGGAAGAGCCACTTCCCATTTCTGTAGCAACTCAATACATACAGAGGAGTTAAAGACCTATATTAAGTCAATACTCCATCTCCCTGCCAATGTGGAATTGTTCCCCACAGTGCATGTAGGCAATAACACGCCTGAAGAAGGACAAATTATAAAATCAAACCACCATAATTTGGGATTTGTCATCTAGTTATGTGAAAAGACTGGAGTAATTTGCCAACATAAAGCTGGTCTCATACAGTGTACTGTCGACAGCTAGTATTGTAATGATAATGAAGCTATCTCTGTAGAACTGACACAGATGCATAAAGTGTTTTTTGAATCTGGTATTAGCAACAGACACTCAAAACAAAATTGAAATATTCTTATACATATAAAGGATTAATATAAATCATTCTTTAGGAATACAAATGCTTAAGACTTCAACTCCAATAGCAATGTTTTCAAATGAGACAGTAAAACTTTACTTTTTGTTACAGCTTCTTCAGACAAAAAGTGTTTGCATAAAATTTTAGAATCTAAAAGAAACTAGTTTGGACATCTTCAGGTTGTAATGTGATGGCACCATACTGATATTTTGAACTATTACTTCTGAACATGGTGTAAAAAGACAGTGTCTCTGAAAAAAAAAAAAAAAAAAAAAAAAAAAAAAAGAGAGAGAGAGACATGAAGGGTCAGCTAAAAAGGTAAGTCACATTGGATCTACTGGAAGAAAAACATCTTTAATTTACCCCTGTCAGGGCTCTTAGAATATTTATTATATAACAATCAGAAGATTAATCTGTAGCTTAATGGATCCTTCAAGTAATATCATTAGAGAACCTAACAGATAAATTTACTAGTGAATAAATAAATGTAGTGCATAATTATTGTTTTCAAGTTATAGATAATGTGACCAGCATTCATATCACCATACAGAATTGTGAGTCTCTTCTGACCCCATGATATCATTATCTAAAACCAGTAATTCAAATTCAAATCTGTATTTAGCATAACAAACACGGGACAGCAAATTATTTCATCACTAACAAAGCCATCAGGATAGGTGGATGTGGGAGCTGGAAGTTTGGGAGAAAACAGAACAGTCTAGAAACAGTTTTTTATCATAAAGAAGGAAGGATCTGTCAAAGTCCTAACATAAACCAATGCATGAGGAAAAGAAAAAGGTAAAGATCTGCAGAGAAGAAAGAATTATTCTGTCAGAGATAGCAAATGACCAAGAAAAATAAATCAAGTCTTCCATAATGTAGATAACTGGGTATGGCTTTTGTAAAAAGAATATACTGCCAACTGTGAAGTGAAAGCCATGTTTGGCTGGTTTGCAACCAGAGTTTAAGGAAAAGTAATTTAGTTAATTGAATAGAGTTAGTAGCAGTTTTAATTTACCTATAGAAGGACAAGATGAAAAAGTTGCATTATTAGAAGTAGGTACTTAAAGTCAAGAAACAGGTGAGGCTAGAAATATGATTTTAAAAAGCTAATACATGTTGGTCTTGTGTTTTTTGTTAACTGACAATGAAGAAAGAGAGAAAAGAATACTGCAGTATTCTTCACTGAGAAAAGAGGTTTGGTGAACTGTTGGAAGATAAGAGCAGATCACTAAGAAATTAAAATCTAACAATTATTCAGAAAAAGGTAAAAATATGTCCATCCCACTAATTTCATGAGGAAAAGGGAAAAAGGTGACAGAAAAAAATAAAATAAAATAAAAAGAAGCAAATGCTAAGGTATGGCTGATGACTTTGAATGTTAAGCTCTTGTTTTCAAACAAAACATAGATTGTGAAATGGGAGGACCAAATATGGGGATTTAAGGAGAAAAAAAAAAATCATCTTTGCAAGCATAATGGTAATTTTAGAGTGGTTGAATGCTGAGGAGTGGAGAACAGCTTACAGAAACCAGTGCTGAAGTTACAGTACTGTACATGGGATACCAATAGGATGCCAATGCTTCTTCTAAAAAATCACAGTTGGGCTTTGGTGGCAAAGCATTACAGAGCTGGCTGGATAGGAGCTCATCTGGTTGCCAGAAGGTATCCTTCCTGCTCAGGCTCAGCTTCTGTTTTAAATTACTGTCATGCACTAAAATGGTCATTATATGTTATACAGCTATTTGGGATTCTGCAAAGCAGGTTTAAATCCACAAAAACATATTGTGCATCCTGCATCTTCTAGGAGCAACTACAGACACATACAATTACATAACAAAGAATAAGGAGCAAACTGACCTTCACATGTTAGCATGACAAGGAGATATGTGATCAGCAAGATAGCAATCAAGGCAAAATTCATGTTTCATTCAAGGATCATCCAAGGAGGGTTAATACATCTGGAAATATTTTGGTTTAGGAAGAAAATAACAAGTATAAATGCAGGGTGTTTTTTTAGGTGTCTAAGGTCTACACAGGGTCTAGCTTACCCAAGTCTTAGAAATGGAAACAAACTCACAAGAGAAATACTCCAAAGCATGGAAGGGAAGTGGTGAAGGTGTGAGAGCTGACAATGGCTTTTGCAGGTAGATGGGAGCAAGAGAGGGGGAAAAATAGTCATGCATTTTATGTTATTAATGATCATTTCCAGATTAATTATTTGTTGCATACATACATGTCCAGAGCAAAAAGAGACTAGAATCTAGGGATCGAGGCCTTGAGGTGGAGGACTTTTTTCCAGGGCTGGAAATTATAATGTACTATTAACAGGACAGAAGAAGGTGAGCATGAAGATGGTCTGAGGTCCTGATCATGGAAGGATGCTTAACTGTATCTTTAAATATTCTATCATTCAGTTACTATTCAGTTACTAATTCCCCAAATCCCATACATTGAATCATAGGGTCATAGAATCACAAAATCACAGAACAGCCCAGGTTGGAAGGGACCTCATCAGGTCCAACTTTTTGTGAGTAAAGGGGAGCCTGGATGAGATTATCTATCATTCTGCCCACTTGCATCTTGAAAATCTTCAGTGATGGGGATTCCACTCTACCCCTGTGGAGGTAGTTCCAGTGATTGATTGTTCTCACTGTAAAAAAAAAAAGAAAATTAAAAAATAATAATAATAAAAAAATCCTATATCAGGATGAAACCTCTCCCAGTGCAACTTGTACCCATTGGCCCTTGTCTTCCCCATGTAGCTCCTTGTGAAGAAAGAGCCTCCATGTCTTTTATAGCAGCCCTTTTAAGTATTAGAATATTTTGATGAAGTCCTCCCTGAGCATTCTCTTCTGAATGAAGAAGTAATTAAAAGAACTAATGTCTTCATTTTTTTCTCATGGAAGAGGTGCTCAAGCTATTTGGTCATCTTCATGGCCCTCCTCTAGACCCTCTCCAGTCTATTCAGGCCTTTTTTGAACTGTGACAGAACTGGACACAGTACTCATGATATGGCTTGACAAGTGCTGAGTAGAGTGGGATGATCACACCTCTATCTCTTCTAGTAATGCCCCTGCTGATGCAGACCAAGATCTGATTTGCCTTCATTACTACAAAGGTGCATTGTTGACTCAACTTGTGGACCACCAGGACCACCAGATCCCTTTCAGCATGTGTTGCAGAGGAAAAAAAAAAAAAAAAAAAAAAAAAAAAAAAACAACAACAACAACAAAAAAAAACATAGCAATAATTTTTGGTAGTTCTCCAGAAAGGATTTCTGAGGTTTCAGAAGGCAAAGATTCATCATTCATAATCTGTTTGAATACTCCTCAAAAGACAATATAGTATTCCATTTCCTTCATGCACTGCATATAAAATTTCACAACACATTCTGAACAACACAACCTCAACCTAATATAGATCATAGAATGGTTTGGGTTGGAAGGTACCTTAAAGATCATCTGGTTCCAAGCTTCTGCCATTGGCAGGGATACCTTTCATTAGATCAGGTGCTCACAGCCTCATCCAACCTCGCTCCTGAATGCTTCCAGGGATGGGGTATCCACAATTTATTTGGGCAACCTTCTCCAGTGTCTTCTCACCCTCATTATGAAGAATTTCTTCCTAATATCTAATCTAATTATACCCTCTTTTACTTTAAAACCATATCAGTTATATGAATTAAATGAGTTAATGATGTTATAGTCTGCTACTGATGACCAATGCTAATCTATATTAGATTTGCACCATGTGTCTCCCTAAAAGTTTAGGTATTATATGCCTACTTATAATAAGCGTAAAATACTACTTTTTGAAAAACTTACTGACAACTAAATACTACAACTTGTGAAAAAGCAGTGCAAATGAAACTCCACATCCAAAGAGAGAAGCTTCAAATGGTACATTCTTCTTAGAAAATTTCCACACAAATTTCTATTTATTTTGCTGGTAGCTTACATGTTTCATATACTTTAATAATCACTTGAAACACAGTGATTTCTGGGTAAAGTCTGCACCGTTTTGGAAGTTATATATGTTCTGAGGCTATTCATGTCAAATGATACTACTAGACTTGATAGACTGCCACAGCATTTTGACTCGGTTAAATGGCACTATTGCTAATTCATATACTGCAGCATGCATGTCTAAGTACATCACAGATGTATGAGATACACTGAATTAAATCTAGGCAACTGATCTGTTGTACAGTAATGAAAAATACATTTATCAGTGGGATCTGCCTTCTCTAGCAGGTCTCAACAGCAGATGATCTAGTTATCAAAATGTTAAATCTGGAAACACATTTAACTTCTTACAGATGTTTTCTGTATACATTAGCTACACAATTTTGTGTATTTTATTAACAATAAAACTAACTGGTAGATCAATGAAGGTTATCTTTGGTGGCATCCTATAGCAACAAGTTCCATGGATCACCTGTATTTTCTGTTACAAATATGGAGTATTTGAATATTATTTACACTTTCATGTAGTACAATAAATTGACATCACATAAAAACTTACTGGGCATTTTGTTACATATTATTATGAGGAGGGATAAATTCCATTGCATATTCTGACTCAGCTCTACAGGCTCCCTCACTTACATCAATGTCAGTTCTATTAGCTGTTTCATACCCATTCCCTTGACACCTTTACAGCACCTTGCTCCCATGTTTCCCTGCAAAGTGATCCATTAAGCTCCTTTCGAGGTCTAAGATGGTTGAAGAAATAATAATATAGTGAGGTTGTACAGACAGACATAGGTTGCACTGAGTATGGACCCTATGCTATCCCAACAAACTGCCAATCTCTACAACACAGACACTCAGATTCACCTTGGAAAAACAACTCTTTTGACAAAGGTCTGTCATTTTCTCACATCCTTTAAACTAAAAAACATCATCAGCAACAACAACAAAAGTGTCAGGGGCATTTCCATACATGAAGCAGCACCCCAAAACTGGAAACAGTAGTGTGGACATAGATTTTAATAGATTCTTGGAAGAATGTGCACTCACCTTGCACCAGTCCACTTAAGGGCTGAGGCTCTTCCTGGCATGCAGCTTAAGAAACCAGTATGGGCATCATCCTGCTCTGCACTTTCCCTTGAATCATGAGGGCTCTTAGGAAAGAGAGGAACAACCTAACTCACCACGTCAGAGCTGCTGCTCAGTTCCTAGGCAGTCTGACAGCTCTGCCTGCTCTTCTCTCCTCCAGCATTCTCAGGACTTTTATTTTACATGAGGAAGATGTAGCTGCCTTACTTCCCTTATGAAGTGAGGGCAGTGTAGCCAGGAATGCAATGATCTGGGCATTTTTGAGGAGGAAAAAAATATATATCACAAACAAGACAACAACAGAAAAAAAAAAAAAAAAAAGAAAAAAGAAAAAAAAAAGTAGCAGTAAATAAATCACAGGAGCACTGAAAGCAAAAAGTAATGTTGGCTTCCTGTCTGTGGCCAAATAATTCAATCTGTAGAAATACAACTGGATTTTTCTGGCATCCTAGAACATTATCTAACTCCAGAGCCACATAGTCAGAGCCCTGAGTATTATTCTTACAGTAGTCTACATTTCTACAAGGCAGTTTTTCGGTTTCTTTGAAATCTGAGGTATTAAATTACAAGTTTTCCTTCACAATCTTAAGGTCTTGCATATTTTAATTTTTAAATAAAAGCAGAATACGAGGAGCACAGCTGTTAGGTAGTGTATTGGGTGAGGTGCTGGCAGTAGGGCTGTCAGGCTCCTCTGTGAGGTGAGGCAAGGGCTCTCCCTTGCCAGACACAGCCATTTCCAGCCAGCTCCAAAACCCCATCACAGGCCACAGCTGAGCCCCTCAGCTACAAGTAGGTGCCTTGGGGAAAGTGGAGCTCAGAAAGAGCAAAATGCTTCTTGGCAGAGGTGAGCCAGGAAAAACTTGTAAAAAACAGCCCTTTAAGCACCAACATGAGAGAAGGAGGGGAGAAGGTGTTACAGCACCCCAGCAGAGATCACCCTGCAGCCCTGGGAAGGACCTAAGCTGGAACAGTTCATGAAGTACTGCACCCCATGAGGAGGGACTCCACGCTGTAGAAAGAGAAAAGCGTAAGGAGGAAGGAGAAGCAGAGACAAACAGTTATGAGCTGACTACAACCCACATTCCCTGGCCTAACATGCTGCTCAATGGAGAGGTAGAGTCAGGAGTAAAGGAGTGAGGTTGAACCTGATCTAAAAAAGAGGAGAGGTGTTTTAATTTGTCTGTGTTTCTCACCATCTGAAATGTACTCTCACTGGTAATACATTAAATTATTTTTCCCAACTTGAGACTGTTTTGCCTGTGGTGGTAACTGGTGAGTGAATCTCCTTATATTTATCTCAACACACAAGCTTTTCAATTTATTCTCTCTCTCTCTGTTGTTGATGATGAGGAGTGAGAGCAGCTAGCTGGGAGTCTGGCAGCCAGCCATGGTCAACACATGACAGGCAGATAATGATAATGATATCATAATTCATGGTATAAGGTATGTAACTGTTTCCTTGGCAAATGATGTTCTGCTTTCCCTCAGTAAAGAAAAACTTTTTTTTTTTTTCAACATCAAGTCTAAATAGCATAATAGTAACTTTCATAAGAATTTAACCTGGGAAGAAGACAGGAATAAATTAATGTCAATGCAGTTAGGTTTCCCTGATCTCTTGTGTAAAGAAGTTGTATGCTATTTAAAATTAATCTCAACGTTCCTTCATATTCCAGCATCTACCGTTCATCAAAACTTTCAAAGGTGGGATAAGATCGCATTAGCAAGGTTTGGCTGAGTCAATTTATTGCATCTTTGCCACTTATAAATTTCCTACAAGAGCTCTGGTCTTTCACTTATTCAGTAAAAAGGGGTTTGTGCTAGAGAGCTTTTTTTCATGAGACCTGAAGGTATGAGAGGGTTGCAAGAATCAACCTGATGAGTTTTCAAACTTAAAAAGTGAAGTTTTCCAAAAAGACTGCAGAGATATGAATGCAGTTTACTTAAACAGATAATCTCTACATATATCTCTGAATTGCCTCTGACATTTTGTAAACACTGCTGAAAGACTCAGAAGAGATGGCTAAAAAGCAGCAGTCACATGAAGGCCAGATACAAATAAACTCCCAGCAGCATTGTGCAGAATTTTGCCTTGGGCAACACTTGTACAAGTTAACACAAATCCTATTTCCTGGATTTGAACAGAATACAAAGACTATTTCTCTGAAGCCTGTCTTTGCAACACTATAATCAAGTTGAATAGACTTTGCTATTTTGCTTCATTTTTTTTTTTTTTTCAGACAGATTGAAGCCTCATCTATATTTTAGATGTTCTGTCTATAAATATCAATCACAATCACTTTTTTATCATTAGGGAACTGCCATTATTACATTTATCCACCATTTCCTGAATACAGTTCTAGCAGTTGATTCAATAAACAAGTCTATGTTATGCATTTGAGAAACAAAGCCACTGTTCACTTTTTTTGTAGTGTCTAAACCTGTAGGTAATCTAGTGGGATACCTACAGTCAACAAAAAGGTTGCATTAAATCTAAATGACTTTTCCTAAAGCCAGACTACTTTAGGAATATGAAACCTGATGTTGTCTAAATGTAATGAAAACATCACACCAGATGAAAAACTAAAATGTTAAGCTAGTACTTTAATTGTAGAGATACCAGAATGATGCTCAAGTCAAAACATGCTTTCATCAGCTAGTATTACTTTGAACAGGGTGTAAATCAGTAGAACACTTATTTTGAGTTAATAATTGCTAGCATAACTGTACAGTTGCTAAAAAAATGAATAAAATATTTTAATTTGCATTGTAGTTTATGATTTAACAGCTGCCCTTTTCCTAAAGTTAAGTGAACTGAAAATCATTCTCTTTAGCATCCAAATAGCTATTTGTTTTTGTTGTTATTAAAAACTAATTTTAACAAAAATGGGATTTACAAAAAGGTAATATTGAAAAGAACAGTTAGCTAGTATCTATGTTTTATGATCACTTTGATATAAAGGGAGGGTAATTCACACAAAGGCGTATGCTGGTTTACATGCAGTCAGTATTAGAAGGAAACCAGTTGTGTCTTCTCCCACTGTAACATGCTTTACAAGATTTGAAATATCTTGTAAATATTTGAAAGGACCAGGGATTTGTGACAGAGGATATGTGGCTATGAAGCAGTAGTGAAATGAAAGTGTAAAGTCCATGTAGCAAGCCCTTGCCAGGATTGCAAATTTGAGTGATTATTTTCCTTATCTCTCTACCTTTCTCACAGCCAATTCCAGGGTATCCATACATTCATTTCCCAACATTTTTTATCCTGTTTTAAGTTGATCTTTCTTCAATATCCATAACAAAAGCAATGCATCACTTGCAGAGTGCTATCAAGGAAGTTGATTATGGAAAAATTGAAAGAAAACTGTTTCCACTCCTTCTCTTTCATGATTTATAAAGTCTTGAGAGGCCAGACATTTATTCTACAGATCTAATATTTTAAAACATACATTTTAAATATTCTTCCAAAACAGTTGGAGGCATCAATTGTTTGTGATGGGAACAATCAGGGGACATGACTGACATATGGAATTGAAAAAAAAAAAAAAAAAAAAAAAGTGAATAGAGTACACCGACTAAAGAATACACTTTCTTGTAGAGGAAAGTTTGAATCTTTGCCTTTTGCAAGATTCTACAGTATTCTGTACAGCAATTGTGACATGTCAACCATCTTTCACATTCATGGAAATACCTCTGCAGTCCTGATATGTCCATTTAGACAACTTTGTAGATCCTAACCAAAAAATAAAGGTTGTTCATATTAACAAGGGCCAAAAAATGTTGAACATTGATTATTGATAGATAAGCTGAAAGTCAGGTATGTTTTGCTTTTCTGTTTGTTTGTTTTGTGTTTTTTTAAGTGAAAATATAATTTCTATTCTATATGAAAATCACTTTAAAGTATATATAACATATAGTTTTTATGCAATATACCTGCAGTGCAGAAATAGCAACTTTTTTTTTTTTCTCCAATCAGTGTGTGAAGCACTATGAAAAGAAGTGGACAGGACTTTAGCAGTCATAGTGACACGTGTGAGGACAAATACATCAATTGCAAGTCTGGATTACAGATTTCAAACAATAGAGGGCTTCTTCCCAGAAACTCTTCCTGAATACACATGGACATCTCACTAAGCTGTTGTTTCAACCATGCAGACGAGTTTCAGCATATGATTCTAGAACATTATAACATTAAATACCCCATATAAATGTTGAATGGTGGTCACATAAGGACATATATGAAATACTAAAGATACTCAAGAAACTTTCTCTTGTATTTTTATTTAATTGCTTTTTACTTATAACAATAGAAAAGTACTGGGCTGTGGAAGAACAGCACTTGCTCAAACAACAGACGATGTATCTATTATCTCACTTCCATGAAGGTCATCGACCTATGACAGTTGGAGTAGCAGAAACATTAGAAATCATGTGCAATTTAATCTTTACACAAATAAAGGAAAAGTATCACAATGCCTGAATAATGAAGAGTCTCTCAGAGAAAAAGAAGTCTGTCCCTGAGGATATTCTTCATTTTCTTTCCTGAACTGTTCCAATGCGTTCACACTATGAGATTCACTCACTGTGCTGACACACGTATTAATAGTATTTTGGCTGGAAGAGTGTAGATGTTCTAAAGTGATTGCAAAGTGCAGCTGTGACTCAGTTGTCCTTTCATTCATTCATTACTTCTCCATGTCAATTCTGGGAGACTATTGTTCACCAAGAAACTGTCATCAGGATTGGAATTAACTGTTTTTTCTCCTACTTCAGGCAAAAGTGTTTTTATGTTCCCTGCTTTTCAGAACATACTACCTTGTTTTTTACAAGGTTGGTGATGGAAATATTGCATCAGTTCCATTTAAAAATAAAAATAAACATAAACATTGGAAAAGTGTGGAAAAGTGTATATTGACAAAAAAGCATAACCTACAAAAATATTTTCATGTTATGTCTTTTTTCCTCTTCTTCTCCTAATTTAGAAATAAAGCAAGCAAAAATAAAGCCTTACTAATTGCAAGCTAATGATGGATAACAATATAATTTTATTTTTCTATTAATTGAAAAGAGAATATGTGTTCTAGAAAGGAATAGGGAAAAGAACAATTAAGAGTCAGGAGAGGCCAGATGTTTCATCTTTTAATTTAACCATAAACAAAAATATTAAAAAATATTTTTTCAAAAAAAATCTGTTATTGACAAGCTGTGAACAATCTAAATTTTCTGTTGGTCTATCTTGAACGGTGTTATTAGCTGAAGATTTTTTCCATTTTTTTTTATTATTATTATTTTTTTTTTCCAATTTAAATACCAGGCTTCAGGTATGGAAAATTGCTGGAAACACTAAGATTCCTTCAGAATCAATATTCTATTTTTAAAGAGAGTTTTCTATCTCTGCACATAACTTGATTCACCCTCAGACCCTCATCTGAAAAAAAGGAAACCAAATTATCTTAATACTTCAGATGCTTTCTTTAGTGTCATTGTCAAAATAAATTAATATACTACTGAGATCTACTTAAATGTATAACTGTTGTCCTTTGGAAGAATTAAAAAAATAAATAAATCAAAATGTTGCTTGTACTTAAAATAATGACAAGAACTCAAAACTCAGGGATCATTCAAGCTAATGAAGTCACAGGTGTAATGGAGGGGTTTTTTAATTTAAATTCAACACAGAAATGAAAGTAAAATATTTCAACATAATCAAAGCAAACAAGTATAACAATTCCTGATTGATAACTGAGTTCATATTTTCCAATGGAATATTATTATTATTTCAGGAATGAAAGTAAAATATTTCAACACAACCAAAGCAAATGGTACTATTCCTGATTGACAAATGAGTTCATATTTTCCAATGGAAAATTATTGTTATTTCTAAAAAATGTCAACCTAATGAAAAAATGAAAATTTTAAAATCCTTTTAAGGATTTTTTCAGAATATTAATAAAATTCATTTAAAGTGAAAATGCTTCATTTGTTGCCAGATGAAATATTATGGATGAAATTATGCATAGCAATGTATATGAACAGGGAGGGATGAAACAAGGGGCTCAAAAAATCCATTTCCAGTGCCAAAGGCTACATTTAAATATATTCAGCTATAACACACAGAGACCATGGATTCAGCATCACAGATGTGTCTGTATTCTGCAGTAGTTGAGGGAGAAGCAAATGTGCTTTGCCCTCTGCGCTTGCCTTACCAACTGGCAGCAACAGCACAGAAAGTTTTTTTTCTATGCTTTGCAGACAGCCAGTGCCATGACTCAGAACATACAGACAATGCTTTAAAAAAATGTCACCTGCAAACCTCAGCATCAAAATTTCTGTGGAAAGAGGCAAAATATTAGTATTAACTACATATCCAGTCAATTAATTTTCATGATTACTTTTGAAGAAAGATTTCTTTTTTTTTTTTTTCTTTTTTTTTTTTTTTTACTTCCAGTAATGTATTTGGATCACCCAATATCCTAACCTCTTTAGATTTCTAAGCTTTCTTTAGTTTTCTAAAAAAGGAGTATACATCAGTTTTCCCAGTAACTCTACTGGAAGGAACATAGCTCAACCATGTAAACTAAAATAGAAGCTAAAACTATGATCTATATAAAAATAAATGTGGATACTATAAATAAGCATAGGCCGATGCTTAAAGGACTAAACCTACAAAATTCCATTTGGGAATATGAATTTAGTTCTTTTTATTTATTTATTTTTAATCCTTTGATTTTCTGGTGAAAATACAATGAAGAAATGTTCTTCATAATTGTGGTTTAACCCAGACAGCAGCTAAGCATCATACAGACATTTGCTCATCCACCCCCCCAGTTGGATGGGGGAGAGAATTGGAAAAAAAAATAATGTAAGTTTTTGGGTTGAAATAAAGAGAGTTTAATAGGACAGAAAATAATTATTAATAATAATAATGGTAACAGTAATAATAATAATGAGCACAAAGCAAATGATGCACAGTGCAATCACTCATCATCTGCTGACCAGTGCCCAGCCCAGTCCCAAGCTGCAAACCCCCCACACTCCAGCCAGCCACCCCTTAATAATTGCTCAGCATGACACCATAGACTGTCTTTGGCCAGTTTGATTCAGCTGCCCTGGTTCTGTCCCCTCACAGCTCCTCATGCACCCCCAGACTCCTTGCAGGCAGGGCAGCATAAGAAGTTGAAAAGTCTTTGACTTAGTGTAAGCACTGCTCTGCAACAATTAAAAAATCAGTGCGTTATCAACATTATTCTCATCCTAAATCCAAAACACAGCACCATACCAGCTACCAGGAGGAAAAATAACTCTATCCTAGCTGAAAACAGGACGATAATGTACTCCTAAATAAAAGATTTTTGGTTTCGTTTACTGAAAAAAAAAAAAGTGTTATGGAGATAAGCAGAATGCCAGGAATGTCATGACTCAGGCAGTGACACAATAGGCAGAAATGTGCTTGCTATTCTTAGTGGAAATATCAAGAATGTAATCGCTGAGCATGTCTTCTACATCTATAACTATGCATGTTGCCTCACAGCATTTGCCACATGACCTTTTCTCTCCCTGACACATCCCAACACTCAAATCAGTTGTCATGGTTTTGGTTGGGAACAAGTTAATTTTCTTTTTAGAGAGTCACACAGTGCTGTGTTTGGGATTTTTGGTGAAAATAACAGTGATAACACAGTGATGGTTTTAGTTGTTAAACAGAGCTAACAAATCTCTGCTTCTCATACTGCCCTTCCATCAAGGAGACTGGTGGCTCACAATAAGTTGGGAGGGGATTCAGCCAGGACAGCTGATCCAAACTGGCCAAAGGGATATTCCATACTACATGATATCATGTTCAGCAATAAAAGCCAGGGTAAAGAAGGAGGAAGAGTGGGACATTCAGATGGCATTTTTCTTCCTATGAACTGTTACATGTGATGGCCCCTACTTCTCTGGAAGTGGATGAACATCTGCCTACCAATGGAAAGTAGTGAATGAATTCCTTGGTTTGCTTTGCTTGTGTATGCAGCTTTTGCTTTACTTGGTAAGCTGTTGTTATCTCAGCCCATGAGTTCTTGCACTTTTACAACTTTCTCCCCTTCCAACCTTGGAGTGAGTGAACATGTGGCTGTGTGAAGCTTAGCTGCCTGCCAGGAGTAAACCACAACATCAATGACAATAAACATCAGGGCATTGTGGATACTCCTGGGATCATGTATTTTATGTTATATTTTTGATTATCTAATTACAGCTTATTCATATATATATATATATATAAGCATTTAAAGATATTCCTCTTTCTATTCCACTGTTTTCATATTTTGGTCACTTGTAGTTCATATTGTACAACTACTTCTTTACAAGACAAAATGACGACATCATAGGCTTTCACATAAATACTTGTAATGCACAATTTTGATGAAGCCTCTAATGAGGATATTCTCTACTTTCTATCTTAAACAATTTTTCCCCAACACTCAATTTCTTTTTGATAACTCTCATAAAGTGTGACAATTTTTCAGAAAAATCTGATGTAGATGTAAGAAAGGAACAATATTCTGCTGCCACTTTGCGCTGGTCAACCAAATGAAAGTACCTAAACTACACAAAAACAATCATTTTCATTCAAATTCAAACATTTTCATTCAAATTCAAAGTCTGTTTTCCTGTTTTGTTTGGCCATTTCTATGACTAGCTTTTTAAACCTTACAGAGGTTCATTATTTATTTACTGCTCACTATGAAGACTCCTTTACAACATACTGGGCAGAAATCAAGTATACTAACTAGTACTAAATGCAGATACCAAAGCTAACAGATAGGGAAAGATTCAGGTGGGAAAACTGAACCTAAAGTCATTTAATTTTTGTTGGCTTTGATTTTTTGAATGAGACACCATTTTATTCCTTTTATTTTCTCAGCTCCTAAATTTAGTGTTACATACCCAAAACAAAGGGCAACGTACCATAAAGTTGTCACCATGTCAATTATGCTTGAAACAAACAATATAATTTAATAAACTTGAAAGTTTATAGCAAATTTAGAAAAGGTGTAAAGAACGTTTACTATTGCTGAATGGTCTAGAAGGCTTGTATTTGTGTTTGTTTCTTTTTTTTTTTAATTTTTCCTCTTTTATGAAAATCATACATGCAAGCTATTATTTTTACTCTGTTTTCAGAAACAACACTACAAAAAAAACCACACTATAGTTTAGAATTTGAAATACACCATCTGTATGTGATTTATGTATGGAAAGTAATGATTACAAACTTAAGTATCATCACATTCTATGTACATAACAAGGAAGGGAAGTTACACAGTTGATAGTTGATCAGGAAACCTAGACAGAAGTTAAAAGAATGTAGGCAATAGAAAAACTTCTATAGATTTAAGAGACTCCAAAAGCTTGCCTCAGAATGTCTTGCTGGTTCACCATGGTCCTAAGCTTATGTTTCCCAAAGCAAGGATTTAGATTGGCCTGGAAATGAGAAAATCCTAATGTTGAGAAACTCATTTCACATTCTTGGACTTCAGTGTAATCATGTAAGTGGCAGATACCAAACTGGATCCCTGAATTTAGATACTCTGAGTATACAGAAAACTTATGCTAAAACATGCCAAAACACACAGGGAAAACACAGAAAATTTATACAACTCTTTGCACAAAATGGACAATTTTACATCCTGATCCTGCAAATTGTGCCTAACAATGCATATGAATATTCCCATTTAAGTCAATTGGATTATTTACATGCATTAAATTAAGCACATATATAACTGTTTTTCAGATAAAGGTCTTAATTACTTTTAAAGTATTGAACTATTTTTCTTCAGACTTGACTCAATGAGAGCTATAGATCAAGTCTAGCTAGAAGTTACGAGCATTATCTGGTTCTAGTTATCCACCAAAATGTTTCTGACTAGGATATAAAAAGACAATACTTTCACACTCCTTCATGATTAGCAAAAGTGTTTTTAAACCATTGTTTTACACACATTCATCAAGTAATGACAGTTGAGATAACATTTTCTTTTACACAAAATAGGAAGCAAGTTTCAGACATGTATATGTTTCAAAGTAGTCCATTCCCTCTTTAATCCCTCACAATGCATAAATAAATAGGACTTTACTATTTTTTAAATAAATAATACTCATTTTGCACATGAAGAAGGATCAACAAGATTTAATATATATAGCTATTTTAAAAAATTGTTTATCGTTCAGATATCAGTAATTGGAAGAATTACTACAGAAGAAGTGAGTGCAGTAATAATTTAATATAATGATGGCATTCCTAATATAACAATGTCATAGAAAAAAAAAATCTTTTTAGGCGCTCTGTATACTCTCTATGCATTTTATAGCCAAGTAAAACAATAAATAAAAGCAACATTCTCCTGTTTCCTATGCAGATCTTTTAAAATATTGAATATTTCCTCTATTAAAATAGGCATCATTATAGCAGCATGAAAATGTGAAGATAAGTATTAAGTCCTGTTAATTCTGAGATGACTTTGGTCGGTCCCCTTATGCAACCTTTTCTTTTGCACTTCTCTGTCCAAATCAGACTGTTCATGTGGGTTTACCCACTGTCACAGCAGAGACTGAGACAAAAATGGCACTTGCTCTTTTACTATATTAAAAGCACTGTGATTCTGTTGTGTATAAAAAGATGCAGGTGCAGACCCAAAGTATTGCTGTTAGGACAACCCACAGAATGACACCACACCAATTCTTTTCATATGGAACATTCCATTTTGAGCCTATTTTTTGATAAAATGCTTTGAATGTGGTTCAGTTTTGTTTGTTTTCAGAACTCCAGTAAGTTTTTAAATTTCTGTGTCTTTATGAGCATGAGTAAACAAACTCAAAAAGTAACAGAGCTTGTAATTAATTAAATCGTATCCATTTATTTCTAAATTGTTCTTTGTATATGAGGAAAAAATCCCATCCCTGATGATTAAAATAAGAAGAATCCTTTTGACTTTGTTGGGATCAGACCATTTCCCATTTCATTTTTTGTTACCTAACTACAGATCTAGGCAAAGTATCAGCTTTTTTTCTTTGTCTTTACTTAACATGTGTTCTTAAAGTCTATTCTGAGGCTGCTGGCAAAAGTCTTCAAAATCAGAAAAGGATGCCCTCATCACAGGTGGATTTTCCACATGTTGCAGTTCCTTTCTAATGCTGAAATTAACAGCTGGGAAAAAAAAAAAAAAAAAAAAAAAAAACATCTTTTACTTTTATGAAAGCCTTGGAAGAAAACACAGAGCAAGTCTGCTCAGTGTCCATCTGCATGTCAGTTTGCTTATGGATAAAGAGACAAGAGTAATCTAATTCTTCCCAAAGCTTTTAAGTGCTAAACTAATCACTTAAAATTTAAATAATAAAATATAATGCAATAGCTCATGAGATGACCTACTTTGGCTCCAGGCATGCATAGATACTAGGGATTCTATTAGAGTTAGTTGAGATATAATGACTATACTTCATAGCAAAGAAAGATTTATGCCAACAATCCTTTCTTGATCTTATTTAGACTTTCAGTCTTATGTAATGTAGAACATTAATCATAAAACATGAGAAACTAATACTTTAATTACTTTTCCACCAAATCTATTGGACATATGTCTACTGGCTCATTTAATAAAGTCCACTTCATTCATGTACATGAACATTTTGTAAGTTAAGGTGCAATATGATTTTACCCTGAAACTTTAGTCCTATTTACACCTGCAAAATTGAAGCAGGATTCAGTTGAACTGATCATGTTAAGCATAATTAAGAAGCTGATATAAATAGCACAAGGACACTCATTTACCTGGTTTTAAATTGTGCTTTGAAGAGATATGTACTCTTAATTACAATGGCTTGTTTCCTTGGGCCCTTCTGCTTTTGAAAATAATCTGATAGGACAGAATTCTTCTGCAATTTGAAATGCAACAAATGCACAAAACCATCTCTTATTTATTATTATTATTATTATTTAGCTATTGTGGACAGGCTGCTGCTCTTCACCAGTGGAAACAATGTGTAAATAAATAAATAATTAAATAACTTGACTGAACAGTCTGTAAGGTATTTATTACAATGCACATGGATTAACTGCATAAAGTTCAACAAGGCCAAGTGCTGGGTCCTCCACCTGGGGCGCAATAACCCCAAGCAGAGCTACAGGCTGGGAGATGAGCGGTTGGAGAGCTGCCAGATAGAGAAGGACCTGGGAGTGATGGTTGATAGTCGGCTGAATATGAGCCAGCAGTGTGCTCAGGTGGCCAAGAAGGCCAACAGCATCCTTGCCTGTATAAGAAACAGTGTGGCCAGCAGGGCTAGGGAGGTGATCGTCTCCCTGTACTCAGCTCTGGTGAGGCCGCACCTCGAATTCTGTGCTCAGTTTTGGGCCCCTCGCTACAAGAAGGACATCGAGGTGCTTGAGCGAGTCCAGAGAAGGGCAACGAAGCTGGTGAGGGGCCTGGAGAACAAGTCCTATGAGGAGCGGCTGAGGGAGCTGGGATTGTTCAGCCTGGAGAAAAGAAGGCTCAGGGGTGACCTTATCACTCTCTACAGGTATCTCAAAGGAGGCTGTAGCGAGGTGGGGGTTGGTCTGTTCTCCCACGTGCCTGGTGACAGGACGAGGGGGAATGGGCTTAAGTTGCGTCAGGGGAATTTTAGGTTGGATCTTAGGAAGAACTTCTTTACCGAAAGGGTTGTTAGACATTGGAAAGGGCTGCCCAGGGAAGTGGTGGAGTCACCATCCCTGGAGGTCTTTAAAAGACGTTTAGATGTAGAGCTTAGCGATATGGTTTAGTGGGGACTGTTAGTGTTAGGTCAGAGGTTCGACTTGATGATATTGAGGTCTCTTCCAACCTAGAAATTCTGTGATTCTGTGAACCTTTTCTGACATTACTTCAGCAAAATTCAGAGTGGGAAAATTCCCCAACTATTATATAACCTGAATTAGATCTGGAGTATAATGACACAAGAAAATTGTGACCTAAGCTATATATTTGACAGGTAGGATTAACAATAGGGACATTTAACCAGTATTTTGAGCTACAAAGAAAATGTACACATTAAAAAATATATATTTTTCAGATATGCTAGCTAGCAAGCATGCACAATAAATAAGTTTTCTAAATTTGGATTACCTATACATGCTATTTGCTACTGAAATTACAGTGGGCAAGAATTCTACTCTGTTATAAAAATAAATAAATAAATAAATAAATGTGTGTGTCACCTGACTTCAGAGGAATTTTACAGAGCTTACAGGAAGTTTATTGAGAATTCTGTCATTGGATAGATAGGAGATAGTACTGAAAGGAACCAATAGAGCAGAGTATTTCATCCACAGCCTTTCTCTCTCTCTCAAAAAAAAAAAAAAAAAAAAAAAAAAAGAGAGAGAGAGAGAGAGAGTGGATCCTGATTTAATACCTTGAATTCCTCTGGAAGCAGGACCAGGCTTGGTTGCTGCACTGACCAAGAATGTGTGTTCTTCCCATTAAATTCTGTTCACAGACAGCTTAATAAGTCTGTGGTGCAAATAACTCTGCATTATATTCTTTCTTGAAAAATACATATTTTTGAGTAAAAATCTTGAGAACACTTAGGATTAGCAGCAGGGGCACACTGTCTATGAAATATTACCTTCATCCATCTACAGCCATGCTGCAGCAGGATTCCCTCCTGCTTTTTGCAACAATTGAATGAAGTACAGATTTTACCTCAAACAAGAAATCAGAGTTTTACATCTTCATTTTCTTCTCAAATAATGTTTTTAAAATAGTGATACTAGCAAGGAAAAATATTTGAGAAATTACAAATAAATAAATAAATAAATAAATAAATAAAATAACAAACCCAATGCCAACAACAGCAAAAACTAGAAAACAAAATACAGATTTAAGTTCCCATGCACCATGGTCACTTGCAAACTGAAAAGTAATCTCTTATCAACGGCTCTTACATTACCTTAAATGCATGTGAGTTTGCAGTGGGACACGTGGCAAATCAAGTCTCTTTATGGTTCAGATGTAGAAGTATCACAATAATAACAATAAAACTTTCTATCCCTGAAATAATATACTATATGACTGAGAGAGGAAGCTTAAAATATGTCTGGATTAAAAAAAAAAAAAAAAAAAAAAAAAAAAAGTAATATGCCAGGCTTAAAATACAATATTTTATACTACTTAGCAAGCAGCTAAAGAGGGTTTATAGAGAAGAATGATGGATGCAATTTTCTTTAAAAAACAAAGCAAAACAAAAAAGTTATAAGCAAAAGAATCAAATTTAATCTAATATCACTACTAAAGCTTGCCATAATCTTATGGAGCATTTGGACAGTTCATAGAGCCAAAGAGATGATCCTGAATTAGCATAGTATACAAATCAGCTTTTCAATTTTTATCAGATTATCTGCATTACTGGCTAATGCTGATGCATTCTGCAACATGTAATAAACACTTCTAAGCATCATATTTCCAAAGTGTAAAATATCTTCAAAACAGGTCTTAATTGTTTTAGCAAGATAAAGTGTGCTGCTTTTACATGAATAATATTATCAGAATTGTGTTAAATCTCTTCATTTATTATCTCTAATGCTACTTAAAAGAGAAGTTAATAGAGTAATTCATTCTCATACCATGACCTTGGTCACTAGTACATAATGTTTCATATTCATTATGCTGAGCTAAGTGAGGGCCCTGTTATAATATCACTTAATTTATATTCTGAATAATGCTCAAGGGACAAGTTGCTCTTGTGCATTAGAGTTCTATCTAAATCACAATATTTGAAGACAAGTGGAGAGAGCAGAAAACTATTAAACAACATGTTTACTAACATAAAACATTGTTAGAGACTGAACAGGAGGCATTGCGAATTAAACAGCATAGTGGCTTTCCTATAAATATCCAGCTTGTCTTTTTTTTTTTAAAGAAAAAAAAGAGAGAGGAAAAAAAAAAAAAGGAAGGAAGGAAAAAAAAATACCTTCTATTGCATGTTCCACCTGCATTTTAGCTTTCAGAAGTAAAAACCTGCATTTTAGCTTTTCAGAAGTGTCTCTCCAATTGTGGAAATTAAAACAAGAAAGCCTGCTACAAGTTTGGAAGCTCAGCTTGGGATCTGAAAGTTAAATTGGCATATTACATTTTTCATCCATATTCCAATATTAATTGAGGTCTTGCAAGCTGCATTACTTAATAATCTATTTTCTTTAATGATCAAACTGCGAATGCAATAATTGATTTGTTCTAATTGAAGCTAGGCAAATATTTTTTTATTATTTATTTATTTATTTTAGGAAAAGACAGAATACAGTTCTATTCCCCATTATGATTTTAAATAAAATCATATTAACAAACCTACATGAAATGTACATGTTCTGGCTGAACACAGAACAAATCCAAGAAGATAAAAATGGCAGCTTTTTAAAGCTGTCTTTCAAAGCAGAATTGTACTTCTCAACTTCTCAATTCCATTTTTTTGGCATCATAGATGGCATAGATGCATAGATTTCCACATTTATATAAAGTAAATGCAGCTTCAGTGTTCAAGGTTAACAATGCAGCTGTTTTTTCAGTTAACAGTAATAACGTGATTTTTTTATCTTCTTTCCCCTCACCTCCACTGAAAAAAAAAAAAAAAAAAAAAAAGGCAAAAAAATTCCCACAACCACCTCTTAAAAATCTTTAAATTGAACGCTTTTCAAATGTCATGGTGAATTAAAACTCACTACACTTGAAATCTGTGCAGGTTTGGGTGTTGGTAATCTAACTCAGGAAAGCTGAGTAATTTATGATGGTTTGAAATGTGTCTGGTTCATGTATTCTACCAGCTCTCTTTCTCCGCTTCCCAGATAATGGTCCTTAGGTATCTGTGCAGTATGTCAAATCCTTCAAGCCAGTCTCACAAACACCCTAAGGTTACCTTAATCTAACAGTAACGGTGAGTCCATGCCAGTATACCAAACCATGAACAGCTGTAGCTAAGCGCAGATCTGATTCATCTGGCACAAATACAACAGTCAGAAACATCTAGACAGATGTGAAATCTAGGCTTCTAAGTTACAGTTTTATTTCCCAGAGAACATCCTGTCATAGCAGAGTTATTTCCCTATGATATATTCAGAGACAGTGGGCAAAGTCAGCAGAGCAGAGAATCGCATGCTTCTGCCTATTAATATGTGCATATATCAACCTGAGTAGTACCTTGTATTTCAATTTAGCATGCTATGGTACTTGCATGGATAGTACTAGGAACTACAGTGAAAGTCTAATGAATGATTTTGACAGTTCTGAAGTAAAAGGTAACAGGATATGTAGAATCTGTATGTCTCTGACTGATACATTATGATGTATTACAATACTGCTGATATGTCAAAAGATGTGATTTAGTAGTCACTGGTTATTTCAATTTATTCTTTTTACGTTTTTAATTAGTAAATGAGTCCCTCATGGTCAAATGATTAATTACACAATAATTCCTGCAGCACCTTCTTTCCTGTTTGAGTGGAGCATGAAGTATATAGAGAAACCATTTGGAATATAGACTGACATTATAAATTATAGCAATGTGCTCACACTGCCTTAGTTAAGGTTGTGTCAGCACTCCCATTAGGAACTCCTGTTATCAGGTTAGTTAAAATTAGGCAGAGAAAGTTCATTCTAGCTTGCATGTTGACATGCAGCAACTCAGCCAGGGCATAAACTCCTTTTATCCATAAACCTATAGATATGTATACATAAGGTGAGGGAAAAAACAAAGGAAGCAGGCAGTGTAGAATTTGTTAAGGGGTGGGAAGGAGAGAAAGGGAAGGAGTGAACAAACAAAAGAAAAAAAAAAAAGAAAAAAAAAAAAAAAAAAAAGCTTTCATTACAAAAATGAAATCCCTGTTCACAATGTTCTCCCTAAAATGAAGCACAAATATTAATTTTTATTGACAGCAGATGGACGACTCGATTTGAGAAACTTTCAATACGATGTACGGATAAGTGTCTTCCCAGTGACTAATGTTGAGACTTATATTTTGGATTATGACTGTGGCAAGCAGAAAATAGAAAAACCACCTCACTCTCCTAACTGGCTAGATATGAGGTACCTCAAAGCTGGAAACTGCATAGGTGTAGTATTGTGGTTCCAGCAGTAAGTCTTATTTTACTTGAAGTTTTTTTAACATAATTTATTTTACTTTCAGTTGACAAATATTGGCAGGTCAGGCGTACTCTTGGCAGTGCTACTCCTCACTCCTCAACTAAGGATGTGACCATTCCTGAACAACTAGCTCTTGAACAGAGTTTGATGAATCAAGATATGTATTTGCTAATGTTTGTCAGGCAAAATCATCCAGTCTGTTGCAAACAGCTTAATTTGCTGGACAAAATAAGCTGATTTAATGTCAAGAAATTTCAAAGGTCCTCAACTGAGAGTTTCTTCAGAGATGTCAATAGCAAGAATTTAAGTTTCATAAGCCTTCCCAGATCTGTATGTTTAACTTTATGGACTATGAATAACCCTAATATTCACTCAGTTATGTGCATGTGTAAGACAACTCTGAAGAAAATATATGGTCACAGTCTTGCCAAATAGTAACAATTTATCAGAATTACATGGCTGGACAGTTCAGATTAGACAAATTAGATTTATTGAATAGGATGGTCTTAGCAGTTGTAAAATGCATGACACTAACAACTGAAAGATTTTGGTATTGGCCTTGAGATTTCATACATATTAACTTGGTGAGAGGCAGGTTCCTAAATCACTGCAAATATAAGAGGAAAGAAGTAGAAACAAATTCCTAGACTTATCAAGTATCACTCATTACTAATTCCATAAAATAACAAATTCATTCTGTAAAATACATTTTTGTGACTCATAAAAGGTGTGGTCTGTGGAGCAACAGAGAACTGAGAAGCCTAGAACAATTTTACCAAAGTCATATAGATAGGAAGGCATCTTAAACATTTGCCCAATTCTATGTACTTTCTCAATCTTTTCCTCCAAGCAACAGCCTCGTTCTAGTCATTGTACAGAGAACATATCCTAAACTGATGTGCTCTGAGACTGAGCCTTACTTGCATACATTGTATGATACACACTCAGGGTATCTAACTTGTGTACATTACTGCAAAAACACCTTTCTGACACTCAGCGATAGCCATCCTTTTGTGGCTGAGGCTGAAAAGTGCAAACCTCTCACAGACCCAGCTGGATGTTTTTTGTCACATTCTTGCATTCAAATAGACTCAGCTCTCACAGCTCTTCCTGTATTGTGATTCCCTGTTCTTTCAGAGCTTCAGATTAAAAGTATACTTTAAACAAATGACAGATTTAAGTTCTGAAAATAGGATGGAAATTTTGAAGCCTAGTTTCTGAAGCCAGAAAGAAAAGCCAAATTAAAAAAGTGAGGTGAGTATGAAGAAGGCTGGGCAGTGAAGGAAACTGTCAAAACAGGGCAGTAGGATTCCATGCAGCATCAGGGAATAAGAGCTGATGAATTGATAGGAGTTATATGCAACTCTTGAGCCTTACTTAATCGACAAAGGATCTGTCAGATCAAATTTATAAACATAAATATGGATCTCTAGAAATTATTGCTGATGGAAATAAATCATGAAATAATTTACTTTATTATTATTTTACTTTTGTGATGGTTATATATTCTGAAGAGCAAT
>CM021732.1:49190476-49227976 GCA_011075105.1 Heteronetta atricapilla
AAGCTGCATTCCCTTTAAATAACAGATTAGATCCTACAGTCATATAATCGATCTGCCAAGCAAGGGAAGCAGTCAGAAAAACCTGACTAGGTGGAGGTGAAGCAGAGAGTTTGGAGATGGCTAGGATGAGGGGTGAAGCAGAAATGCCATGTTAGCAACACCAGCCTGTATGTATGTCAGTTTAGAGTGACTGTGGAATTGAAAATACAGAGTGTTTTGTTTTGTTTTTAAAAAAGTTATTTTTTGACTTCTGTCATGCCACTTACCTATGCCATTTGTGAAATGCAAGCTAATCTATTAATTAAATTTTAAAAGTTATTCCAGACTGTTGGATGAAAAGCATGCATGAAACACAGAAATAATACTCTCTCACCAGTGGTAAGTGGACCCTCTGCCCTCTGTAGCAAGAAGGCAATAATAGGAATAAATTTGCTTTTAAACTTAAGTGTAAATAGGCTGCAAAATATATCAGCATACATTCAACAAGTTTCAAATTATAATTTTTCACAAAATTAGACAAGACTCCTAAATGTCATTACGATCCTCATAATCCTGAAAATAATGTGCTCTGCTCTTACAGAAGGGCACAAAGTAATAAAACAGTGAGTCTCCAGTACATTTTTTACTCAGAAAAGCCCTTTCCCTTCATTCCACCCATTTAAACAAACTAAAGGGTCGTGCAAAATATTTGGAATAGTCCTGTCCAAATGTTGAATGGTAAGAAGCCAAAAAAACATATTTAGCTCCCTATAAGATAACAATACTGTGCTACTCTCTCTAACCATATACAAGTAATATGAACTGTCACACACCTGCAGTAAGACAAAAGAAAGCCTTTGTAGTGATTAGTGTTCAAGATTCAGCAGAGGCAGGCTGTCCTTTTCAGGAAAGCATGAAGAAAGAAAATAAATACATCAACTCTCCTCCTGACTGTCAAATTATGAAAATCAGTCCTGGAATGTTCCCATACAACCTTGCTATGAAACAAGGGCAAACTTAATCCTTCATATTCAGTAGCTTGGCTGTAGTCCAGGAAGGTCCTCAGCATGAAGGCTGAAGTGAAGCCAAGCCATGTATATCTAGGAGAGCACAAATATAAGATTGAAGGTTCTGTTAATACTGAAATGACTAATGCCAGCATTAGACAAAATTTATCTGCTATTTTACCAGGGGATTAGAGTGTAAAGCATTGCATCTAGTTCAGGAAAAAAAAATAATAATAATGATAGTAATAACGTCCCGAAGACATATCTAAATAAAGCTACAGCTAGGAAAGATACACACTCCTGTAGCATGTTTATCAGGCACACTGCATGCATGCTGCATGTGAACTATTATCAGAAACAATAATGACTATATCAGCAGCAAAATAGTAGTGGATCCATTTCTCTATCAAACCAGTTTTGCTTTTACTTCTAGCAAGAATCCATGTGCTAATTTTGGGGTATGCACCACATCTCCATGCACAACATTTAAAGGTGAATTTGTGTAATTCACATATAGAGCTGTGTGGAGACATGCTTTCCAACACAGGCAGCTGAGTCACAGAATTTGCAGCAGGTTTATGGGAGCTTCAGAGATACCAACTGAGGTGTGGGGGGAAGAGGGGGATAAAACTGTGGGCATAGAACATGTAAACAGGATTCCTGAACAGAATGAGGAAGTCTCTTTTACAGCTATAGTCCCCCACATCATCATCAGAATAAGCCTAGATCCTGCTATTAACTTCAATTAAATCAATCAGACTATTCATGTACAATCATTTCCTAAAACTTCTTTCGGTAGGTCACCCCCCTGCCTGGGATATGTGCTGGAGAGTCACTCAGATTTTGACAGACAATGGTAACAGAGCAAAAGAAGAGTAGCAATACGACACGTTGTGATAGATCTAAGGATAACGAAAAAATAAAATAAAATAAATAAATAAAATAAAATAAATAAAATAAAATAAAATAAAATAAATAATAAAATAAAGAACTCTTAATCCTGAGGAAAGCAATTTTAAAATCAAATGTGTGGCAGACAATTATAGAATGCAAAGCTACTTAAAATGATTTTGCATGGCTGTGTTTTCTTTACAGAAAGGAAAAAATGCACATTCTTCCTTACCCATAATTCTGAACTGAGCTCACTTCTGAGGTTTGCAAAGAACTTGCTGGCACAGGCAATTCATTGTTAAGTATCCCTAGAAGTTAACATCCCCATTCAAAATGTTAACCAATGACACCACTGAACATCAAACGCACCAGTTAACTTCTAGTTTATGAATTAATACATGAAATCATGGTAAAGGATAAAAGTGCCTGCTATTTGGAGAATTTTTCTCCTTAATAAGCATCTGAATGGACCTAAAATATTGATGAGTACTATCATATGCATTGTTGCTCTTACTCTGATAAATACTCATATTTGCAAATAGCATAACAAATAGCATATTACAAAAATAAATTATAACTGACTGAACTATTATAAATTATTATAATATATGTATATCTATGACTAAAACAAATTATAACCTACTACCATAGTAGTCATAAACTCGTAGTCATAAACATCATAGTCATAAACTACTACTACTACTACTACAAAAAAAAAAAAAAAGACTTCTGACATTTTCAACAAAAACTTTTTCTTTCTTCCTTTAGCCAACAAGAACACCAACTTTTGTCTTTTGGTAAACAATTAAAAGATACCAGCAGGTACTATGATTTCCAAATTATAACTGCAGTTTTTTTGCTAAAAAATAGTCATTTCTTACACGACTGAAACACAAATGTTTTTGGGACTAGACTGGAGCAATTCTGAAATATCATCATGTACAATAAATTAATTCCTGATTAGGAAATTTCATCAAGACTAGGTTTAAACATTCAGTCTCATGACTGGTAGCAAAAAGCAGCTGTCCAGCTGGTCCAAGAACTTCATTCCATGGAGCTGAAAAAACTGGAAGAGTTACCCAAGGACTTTTGCAGATATATGTACATAAGAAAAGCACAGAGGAAAAAAAGGATTAGGGTGTGAGCGAGATTTAACTGACTGCACTATAATTGGCTAAATTTAACACTGTACTTTTAAAATCATTGTATTGTAATCCCATCATTATAATTTTGCGAGCAAGCACCTGGGGGCAAAGATTAAAAAGTTAAGGGTTTGGTTTATGATGATGTGGTTGAATTGGTGTGTTATAATTGGTGCATTATTTCTTCTGAAAGCAGTGAGCTGTTAAACACAGTAGCCAGTGGTATGTAGGAGTAATTCTTGTTCCCTGCTGTCAGAGATCACAGTCTTAAGCTTATTCCTTAATGTGAAATTGACAGATTTAGTGTTTATCAGGGAATTTTGTTTCTGGTTGTTTTATATACAGAGGTACAACTTGCTTTCCTGGAACACAAATCACTATATTGTATGGAAACTATAGGGAACTGTATATACAGTTAAGAACCTCTTCACATTGTTGCCCTGTTAGTTTTGTTTGTTTGTTTTTTGATTGTTTTTTAATCTTTAGCCTCATTTTAAGTTAGTGATTATAACTTGGGGGGGCGGGGGGGACACACCAAAATCCAGTTGCCAGGTTTCTAACAATGTCAGTTGAGATCTGGGAAATGAACACTGTCAATTATATAGTGATATAACATTTATAAGGGAACTTCTTCATAGCACAGATCCATAAAGCTAGCAGAAAGTTGTATTTATCTATGTCTGGCACAATGGCATTTCACTGTAATTATGAAGGAGCACATCGTATATCAATATCCAGGACTGGAGTATTTAAACCATTGTGGCTATTGCTGAACTGGTCTTTCTAAGAAATATATTGACTGTAGACTAAATAGATAGGCATTACCATGTGTTCACCTATAGGGTCTTTCCATTTAGTGCCCTAAACATGGGTAAGTAAGCATAACAATAACATGAAAGGAAAGTAAAAAAGTGAGATACTTAATTTATAAATGTCAGGTCAGTGCAATTTTGGAGCCAAGCAGAACAAACTAGTGACAAAAGAGATGAAAGAATAAAAGAGTAATTTCTATCCTGGATTTTAACTGTCAGAATCCAAAGTAAATACTAATAATACTAATATGAATATGAACATTACTAACACTAATAATAATAATAATGTACAGGAAAGTTTGCACAGAATATTAGTACAAGGCAATGTAGTCACCAGGCTAGAGTCATTTAAATATCTCAGAGAATTCAGCAGGGTTAAACTCTAAGTGAACATGCAGTGAAACACTCAGATGATCTGGAGATGTTAAATACACTTCCACGGTACAATGTAAAAACAGACCTGCAAATGTATTTTGCAGATGAAAGAAGCCAAAAAGAAAGATAGAGTTCTGAATCAAAAACAAACAAACAAACAAACCAATTCTAATAATTTAAGATAATGATTTGGATAACAACAAAAAGTAAGAAGGAGTGCACATATCCAAAGGCAGAGAAGATGTGTTCTCTTTGATCCATAGGTAGAGGGCAATTAAAAGACTAAATTTTTATAAAAAGAAGCCAGCTCTGGTAAACAACACTAGAGCTGTCCTATGCAAGATCATTGTAATTGACATACTTTTTAGAAAACATAGGCTTTTTTTTTTTTAATTTAAGATGTATTTTCAAGAAATATATATTCTCCTAACAATTTTCTGCAGAGATTCAGTATGCACAAAATGGAAAACTTCAAAAACAGGAGAGAAACAGTTTAAAATATACTCCAAATGTACCTCCCATCAACACTGATACTGGGCCATTTCTTGCTCAGAATCCCATGCATTTTGTAGAAATATTTAAAACACAGAAGCCAGTATAAAATATGCCAGATTTAATCCAATAATAGATGTGTCTCAATAACAAGACAAAGCTAAACCACAAAGGACATAATTTCCCTGAAGAGTTTTTAAAATAATCCAATTATTCCTGAAGATTGTTCCCAACCTTCATGTTATGATGCCTTCCAGACTTGTGCAGTCAACATATGGCTTTAGTGCATCTTTACTTTCTATCCTGAATATTAATAAAAATATTAATTTATCTTGGTCCCATGACTTGAGGAACCTCTATAATAACTGCTATATAATTTTTTTCTTTGTGAATGGATTTTTTTTCCTCCCCAGATAAGAATTGGTCTTTGTCAGTGTAACTTGCTATGATCTTCACTAACAGAATAATTATTGTACAATTTTCCTATTAGTCTTCCCAATTATAACTTTCCTGAGGTCACATAAGTGCTAAGAAAAATGTATATTAAATATTATTTTGGATAACATATTTTTCAATATATCTGTGTCTATACTTAGGGTTTTTTTGAAAAGCAAAATCGGCTATTAGATTTTTACCTCAAAGTGGAAGAATGAGACACCAAATTCAGCCTGCAGATTTACATTTGCCTATTGTTTGTTTATGACCTCCGGGGACTGTTTAAAGTAATGTAACAATAGCACTGTCCGACATCTACAAGCCCATATGAAGTTTTGACTCTGCCTGGGCTGTCATACATCCAGAAATGCTGGACAGATGGCTAAAGTCTGGGCAGAAAAAAAAGGACAAAAGCATGTTTTGCATAACATATATGGTTGGCAAACACAGAACTCATGTTAGCCCCATCTCAGAAAAAAACCGTGAAGTTCTGTGGATCCAAATCTGATCCAAACAGACAACAAATATCATCCACCACAGCAAGTTTGTACTTGCACATCCAAATGCCACCATCTACCTCTCAAAAGGAGTTTGAAAATTGCCTTGCAGTATGTCTCAAGAGCCAGATGGTAATGCCAGAAAGTAGTGTGAACAATAACTTATAGACATATGCACTTCTGTAGTCTTCTGCCCCTTGAGATATTTCTCAAAAGTAGGATAAGAAAAGCTATGAAGGCTGTTAGGATAAATTTGCATGCCACACACACGTATTTTCCTCCATCTCATACTTCAGAGCTTCAGTTTTTTTCAGCTGTCAGCTAGGAATCTCTTGCATGCAGTAAAACTTTAAAGAAGGTTAAATGCTATGTTAAAATTACTTTTCTGGCAGCCAGCTCTGGATGCAAGGATTCTTCTATTATCTGAAGTGCTGGGTTCAAATGTTTACCTTTAAGTCATTTCTGTAAAGAATTTCAAGCTGAACACATTTAATGAACACATGGGCAGAGGTCTGATAAAATACACTATTCAGCTAAATTATTGCACTTTTAGTATTAAATGGTGTCTTAGCATGTTACTAAATATTCATTTTAACACCTGTAAAGTGGCTTCATACTTAAAAATAATAAATAAATAAATAAATAAATAAATAAATAAATAAATAAAAACCTGCTTTATCCTTCCTTAAGAACTGCAAAATATGTATTGAACCATTATCCCCAGTGTTTCCTGCTTCTGTTTACTAATGAAACCTCTTGACAGTCTTGATTAGAAAGTGTCACTTAGAACTCTTTGATCTGGTAATATAGCAATGACACACTTGACACATTATAAAATACCAGAATATAAACTTAAACTATGATACTTTTTCTACAAAAAAAAAAAAAAAAAAAAAAATGCAGACTTCAGCATGTCAACTAAAGCTGACTTCCCCTAATAAAATGCAGCAATTTAAAATCATTTTAGTTTAAAAAAAGTTAGTTTTTTTTTTTTTTTAAGGGGGGGGAGGTCCTGTAAATTGTTATTGTGTTTTATTTGTCCTTCATATCATGTCTTCAATCTGATCTTTGTTAAGTTTAACATTTTTCTGCTTTTTTTTTACTGTATTATGCTCTTATTTGTATCTTTATTTATTTATTCTATGCTTTGTTTTGTTATAATGATTTTCTTTAATCATGGGTGTCATTTGCTTTATTATTACCAGTTGCACATCTAAGGCTGAGTCTAAGCTGTTTTTGTCTTCATTTTAGTTATATGAGTCTTTTTTTTTATGCATAATTATACCACTGTGTGGTAGAGTTAGTGAAAAAATATCTTATAAAGTGAAAACTTAGACCTTGTCGACATTCAGAGAGACTTGCTTGTGTAAATACACTAAAAGATACCCCTGTGAATTCTCCCAAATGTGAAGCACTAAAGGAAATTCTATTTTCTTCTCTGTATAGGTGGCAATGCAAATAAATCCTGATGTAAAGCAATGACATAGGTGGAGATACTTCCTCTCTCCAAAGGAAAAAGTTCTTTACCTTTTTCTTTAACCTTTTTTAAGGTTTCACATGTTAAGGGAAACTTATTTTCTTCAAATCTACCTGTCCGACGAAATGAATAAATTACCCTTCTTTACACAAGTATTTCTTTACAGATCCCCTAAAATTCAACAGTGACTTACACAAATATTTTTATTATGAGTATTTTCTAGGTCATTCTTAAATTTAATTATGATAACACTTCTCTCCCACACAGAGACCTTGCAAGAATAAGCACATTACAGATGGTACGATATTAAAATGTTATTGTATAGGAAATGCACTTACTGGTCCAAGCTTCCTAGTAAAATAATACGCCAAAAATAATTTCTAAAAAAGAATAACAGAGAGCTTCAGACATTCATAGGAACTGTAAGCATATGCATAACACCTTAACATTCTTTTAATTAAATTTTCAAGGCTTTTAAGTTCATCTAGAAAAGCATGTGTATGCATCTGTAGCAATTTCTAGGTAATGTTTGATTACAAAGGTTAGTTACCAGCAGTGCACATACTCTAAACAGTCATTTAGAGATGAAGTAGTTGTTTACTCAATAAACCAAACCATATGTCATGTTTTCTGTTTCAACAAAATTGAGTCTTGGAAAGAAAACAATACGATTGTCCCTAGACAGGCTTCAACGCTTCAGTTTCCCTTTGCAACTTACTTAGTAGTCAAGATAAACTTTTTGAAGGAGAGTAATGGTCAGCAATGTTAGTCACCCCATTAAAATAGTAATTCAATCCATCAGCATTAGGTTGTACATGATGCATTTCAGTACATGAAGTATAATCCCTGACTTGCTCACTCCTCAAGTGGCTTCCTTCCACCTTCAAATGTTGCTCAAAGTCCTGAGTCAGAACAAAAACACATGCAGTCTCGTGGTGAACCGGATGGAGATAAGTAGTTGAGAAAGAGAAAATCCCCTTTTCTGCACTCTTTTTTTGCCACTAAATGAATCTTCAAGTGCCTGAGTCCACAGTCCAAACTACTGAACCTTTGGAGCCACAAAGAAGAAAGGACAAAGGTGTGGGAATGAGCAAAAGAGGCTGGGAGATGTGACACACCTATGAGAGAGAACACAACTCCAATTATGGCTTTGGAGTGCAGTCTCATGCTATAAGGACCCTTAAATTAAAAAAAAAAAAAAAAAAAAAAAAAGTTATATGTTATGTTATACACAAGCCAGACCACCAGTTCCTTAAGTTCCTTAAGTTCCTTAAGATTTCTTTTTAAAAAATAAAAAATAAAAAATATCATTTTTTTCAGATTACTGCAAATTTAGTAAGTTTAAAAATAATTAATATTAACATTTTAATTCAAACAGTCCCAAAAGACCAACACGGTATTTACAATGGTGCAGACATTCAGCTACTTGTTCTATGCCATATACAAAAGAAACTGGAAATAAAATTAATATTGAAGTCAGAGAGTAATCTCGGATTTTTGCAGGAAAATCTATGTTCTAATTTCCTGCATAAAACTGTAGATTTCCTAGAACTATTTTTATCTAATTTTCTTGACAGGAATAAATAAATAAATAAATAAATAGATAGATAAAGTTTTTGTTTGGTGTGACCCTAAGTGATTTATTTCAAGTCAGTTAACTAATGAATTTAAAATTTCATTGCTGCCTGGAGAATTGTAATTTAAAGTCCATCCTCTCTTACTGACAAGGCTCCTATGAAGGTCTTACCAATGGTTTAGGGTCTGGTTGTCAGAGTACAGTCTCCTTGCTTCTGTCCCCAGGACAGCAATTTGTTACCAGGGACACCCAGAGCCTTGTCCTCCTCGGTCCTCCAGTATCACAGAAGGGGTGAATTTCACTGAAATTACTCTAGAGATAGCAGCTATTTAGCACTTTTAAAAGATTTCAGTAAGCAGCCCAGGTTTCAATGCTGGGGGTAAAAACTAGGTTTATAGAGACAAAGCACTAGCTCCATGCACAAATAGCTAGCCCGGGATTTGCAAGCACAATTACTGAGTTGGAAAGGCAGGTTCATACTCAAGGGAGGAAAAATAAGTAAATAATTTCTAAACAAAATGCAAATGGGGAAACTTGATGATTCATTTTTAAGATCAAAGGAAAAGAAGTTTACTGCCTGTGAACTTTCTGGATTTCAAACTATGGTTTCATATATGCATATTATAACAATATACATTTTGACTTCACAGGAATAAATTTATTTTGCATTTCAATGTCCACGCAGTTGGATTGAGACTCAATCTCCACATAGTTTTGTGAGATCTTATTGATGACCATGCCTCAGGCAGAACACAACTATCATTTCTTGCCTGGGCAAGAACAATCACCCAGGTAAAAGCCTGGTATGCCTAGAAAGTGGCAGAATAAGAAAGCGAGAGTGTTCCTCACATTGCCCTCTATTTGTGAGTGAAGAGAGATCATCCACGGGGTCTTATCGATTGGACCCTGCCACAGGGACTCCAGGGTCCTCAGCAGTGTTTATGATATTTTACGCCACATTAACTGTTGAGATGATATGCTATGACAGATCTTTAAAAAAGTGTACCCCTGAGCTCTAAATTGTTCCAATTATGCCTTTAGCATAACAGTCGCCTACCAAGGGGCATGGCTCAGTGCCTTAGGAAAAGAAGCAGAGGAGGGGAACAAATAATCTTCACATATGCTGACCTCCCTCTACCCTCACCCAGCAGAAGCCTGTCATTGCTTTCCTTCACTGTAGCTTTTCATAATCCTTAACATATGGCCTTTGTTTTGATAGGCATGAAATTACATCAAGGTCATTTTTAATAACTGTCAATAGCCCCAGAACAGCGGTCAGCTTTATTGGCACCTTAGTTGAAGGGCTCAGAGAGCTGTAAGTAGTGCACAGACCCTGCTTGAGAAAGCTGATCCACTGGGAAATGGATTATTATTGATATTAGTAAATTAGTATTGATAGAAGTTTGATGAGTATTGTGCATCTGTATCCCTCCACAATACACTAATGTCAACCAAAGCCCACAGCTGCCTCCATTTCAGACAGGCAATTTATTTGCATTCTCTCGTTCTCTTTGTTGGCAGGTGGGAAAAAGGGGAATATCTGGAAGAAGGGGGAAGAGATCAGGATACGAGACAAGTTAGGCTTGCAGACACATATAAAGTAGTTTCTGGAAAACAGAAGCTTCAATGGAAGTATCAGCTATCTCTTTTAATGGGAGAGCAAAATTCCCTTTCTTTCATATTCATTTATTTATCACACAGTCATTCATCCTCCCCTTGCCCTGTTTCTGCCATTTCCTACTTTTCCAGATCTCTCTCTCTTTTTTTTTTTTTTCTTTTTTTTTTCAGCATAGCAGCCTGCTTGGCTTCTATGCTGCCCAAAACACAGAGGTGAACACAATATGTTGTATCTTATACAGAACATGTTTAACATTTGGGAGATTCTTTCAATGTATAATTCTATCTATAGGCTACTGTGCCTGTCTTCGTCATGTAAAGCCAGCACACAAATAATGTGAAGTACTGTGTATTTTGGTTCAGCTCCTTATGTTTCTATGTAGGAAAGACAGTAGAGTAATGGTCACCACTGGTTTCTATCATTTTTTTTCAGTGACCTTATGACAGTGATTGCTATGACCTAACACATTGATTTTAATAATCAAATATTTAGAGGCCCTGACAAAGAGAGCAAGTATGTTGACTCTAAAAGTCAACAATATAGAAAATGAGTTAGAAACACTGACAAAGTTGGAATGTCAGAAGGATAAAAACAAAGAGTAAAGGCAGCCCTATTAAACTTGAATTATCTGAAATGCATTTGATCTCTGTATGAGGGAAAGGAGTTCCAATATTCTGCAAGTAAAATGCCAAGACAAAAAGCATTTGAAATCAAGTATAAGCTGTATATTAATTTTTCACTGACTTCATTTCCCTTAATTTATTCTATTTCATATTTTTTATATTAGTATGTTTCTAGTGCTGTTATCTAGGGATATATCAGAAGGTATCAGAAGTATATTGCAATTCAGGAGCTTAACATATCACTGCATTTTAAACTGTAAATTTAATCCACAATTAAGTTTTATCGTCCTGTTTAGCTTTGCATATAAATGGGAAGGGAAGGGAAGGGAAGGGAAGGGAAGGGAAGGGAAGGGAAGGGAAGGGGGAAAGAAAAAAACAATCAGTCCATTTCTCACTCTCACCTGTATTAGCCAGTAATTGTCTAAAATTGTTTACAGTAGTTGAGGATCCTGGCTGTCAACTCCAGGTTTGACATCCTCAGTGTAATGTATTCATTTACTTCCATAGCAATGTTTTATTCCCTTTCCCACTAGTAACACAAGGCTAGCTAAAATAATTTGAATGTTCTGCTCCCTCTTGCCAGATGGGAATATGAGCTCTTATCACATCACATGAAGCAATTTTCACAACAAAGCCACTGCTTTTCTTTTCCTAAATGGAAGCAGATTGATATCTACCATACCATTAAACAGTAAAATGATGCCAACATTATCATTTCTTTTTCTGCTGATTAAGGTTTCCCTTCACACCAGACATTGAAGGATTATGAATCATATAAATACCATAAAATCAAAAGTGCTACTGAACAGTCTAGTCCTGACAGAAACAAGCAAACTCTGCAGTGGAATAAAATGCAAGACAAATACATTCCTGAGAGAAGGATCCAGTCTGTTTTCTGTATACCCATAGTTGCTGTTGCCGCTAGAAAGAAAGCAGGAAGGAGAATTAAGGAAATTCAGAAACTACACAGAGCCTTAAGCTACAATAAGTATGATCATTTTTAATACCAAACAGAACAAATAATTGCATTACAGAAAATAACAGCAAAGCAATTTAAATTGGAATTTTACAAAATTTCTTGCAGTAACTCCTTTAAGAAATCCCTCACTGCCAACCCTGCTGAGAATTTTACTTGCAACCATCTTCACTGAGCAAAAACCTGCCTTCTCACTGATTGGCAAATATTCCCAAAAGTATTGATGCACTTAGAAATCAGTAGTGGTCAGAGCTCTTTAACCTCATCATGACTTTAATACAGTATCATTACACCTTGAAGGCCAATATCAGCAAAGCAGAGGAAAGAAGAGACAAATAAAACTGTATTTTCATAACCACTCAAGTTTTACTAGATTTCCTACTAAAATAAATCAAAATATTTCTGCATGACATTTAGCTCAGTAAAAGCAACATATATGCAATACAATTTATACATCTTTAGCATTCATAATGCCTGATGAGAAAAAATAAAGAAAACAGAAAGAAACTCTCCTCAGTTAATGGACAAGGGGCAATAGGCTTAGACTTAAAAACAAGAAATTCCACTTAAACAGATGGAAAAAAATATTCTTACTACGAGAATGGTCAAACACAAGAACAGCTCACCCAGAGCAGTTGTGGAATATCTCCTTCCTGGGGGATATTCAAAACCCAACTGGGTGCAACCTGCTGTAGTCAGCTCTACTTTGACTGGGGGGTTGGACTAGACTTTCTCCAGAGCTTCCTTCCCACATCACCTCTTCTGTGATTCTGTGAGCCCAGACAATTACTTATCCCCACATCAAGTGGTATTTCTATCCTGCCATCACTCTAATAGCTTTTTTGTTCCACTTCTTTAGATAATACTAAACAGTCTCTCTTGCTGCTGTTCCCAAGAAAAAATTCCCAAGTTTCACACCATAAGAGCAATTCAAACATCCAAAATTGTTCAAAAACAATTCACTGATGGTCAGGTTAACAAGACACCCTTAAGAAAAAATACTAATTTTAGTAGCACAGGGTTGCTCCACTGAAATGCTTACATGCATTTTGGTGTATACAGGAAAAAAACATAAACCACTGTGGAAGTAAGCTAAGCCAAGATTTGAGCAAAACATTCTCCATTGGCAGAAAGTAATTCTTTATCAGCAAAGAATTTTTATGGTAAGACAATCTCTTTTGACTTGATGTGGAATTTGAGGTCCAGTTTCTTGCGGATGTAAAAAAATCACAGTTACAGCTCTCCAGACCAAACACCCTCACTACATCTTTCCCTGACTAGGAACACTCTTGCTACACTACGGTTTCCAAAACCTCAGTATACTTGCACAGACTCTCTCCCCTTGAAAATGGTACATTTGCTGCCAGAGCATTCCTACTTGGAGGTTCTGTGCTCTTTGTCTTCCTTTACTACAGTTCTAAACATACAAAAGCCAAATTCTATATGAGCAATCCACATGCATACAAAGCCAACACAAGCACTGGATGGGACTAAACAGAAAGTCAGTGTTTCCCAGATACTGTCATTAAATCAGCCAGATTTGATGCCTTATTTTGGAACAATGGATTCAACAATGCTGCAGGATTCATGTGTCCATATATGAGTAAGAATGAGGTAGAGAAGGGCTGTGTTGTGGTTTAACCCAGCCAGCAGCTAAACACCACACAGCCGTTCGCTCACCCTCCCCCATCCCTCTCTGGGATGGGAGGACAGAAACGGGAAAGGGAAGCCTGTGAGTTGAGATAAAGACAGTTTATTAACACAGAAAAATAATAATAATAATAGTACTACTAATAATAATGTGTACGAAACAAGTGATGCACAGTGCAATTGCTTATCACCCACTGACCAATGCCCAGCCTATCCTCGAGCAGCTGGCCCCCGCACCCTGGCTAGCCACCCCTATATATTGTTCAGCATGCCGTCAGATGGTATGGAATACGCCTTTGGCCAGGTTGGGTCAGCTGTCCTGGGTCTGTCCCCTCCCAGCTCTTGCTGCACCCCCAGCCTGCCTGCTGGCAGGACAGAACGAGGAGCTGAAAAGTCCTTGGCTTGGTGTTAAGTGCTGCTCTGCAACAATTAAAACATCAGCATGTTATCAGCACTCTTCTCATCCTAATCCAAACATAGCACCCTACCAGCTACTAGGAGGAAAATTGACTCTGTCCTAACTGAAACTAGGACAGACAGCTAATTGTTTTATTTTGCTTTTAAATAGAAAATATTATATTAAGAAGATTTATTTCAAACTTGTGCTGAGTCAGTTATCTCTGTTTAAGTTCTTAAGTGCTAAAAAGGACAAGCGAAGCTTAGGTTTGGTTGTTGTTCCCCACCCCTAACCCCCCACCCCCCTCCCACCCCACCCTTTTGCTATTAATTCAGCTGAAATCATAAATTTGTTTAAGGAAAAGTGTCTCTGAGAATACCTCCTTATGTAGATTTGACGGTTCAGTACATTTTGTACTATATTAGAGATTACATATTCACTTCCAAAAAATAATGAGGCAATTTACAAACACCCATTGGATGTGAATTAGGTTGGGAATCAGCTACAGTAGATTTTGGTGCAGTGTGTTAAGAAAACAAGACACTGTTTCATTTTTCCTTATACACAAACACTTATTTACATGCAGTATACAATTGTCTTTCTTAATTGTAGGCTACTTGGTGACAAAGATGACTACACTTTCTACTTTTCCTTCTTCTGTATTTCTGTCTTGCCTTTGTAAGCTCTTAATGTCCCTCGTAAATTAGTTTCATATGTCTGAAAACTATATTCATGCTGTTAAGGAGGATGACCTCCCAGACAGCAGGAAACAAACACTGCTAGCATACTGTCTGGCTACAGAAGTTAAACATTTTAGGCAGCTTTTCATTTTGATAATTGTTTTTATATTACTTCAGTTTCAGCTTGTAAGAGCATTTTTGGACCTGATATGAATATTTTAACTGCAATATGCAGTGAGAGGTACATTGTTAGCCTAAATAAACTAATTCATATATGAAAACAGGATTGCAAAAAAGGTGGCTTACTTTCTAGGCAAGCAACCACACCAGCAGGCTTCACAATCCTCCTTACTCAGGTACTCTTATTATCCCTTGCCTAAGATTATGGGGATGTTTATATTGAGAGAAAAGTTTTAGATGAGAATGTTGAGAATTCATCACCTCAGAACATATTTACAGTATGATGAGTAAAACCAAATGAAGTGTTGGCATGGGAAGGTGAAGTCTGCTCCTAGGAAAGGAAGTTCTTTGGTCCAAGGCCCTGTTTTTAATCAGGAAATAGGAAGAGAAAAACAGTGTTTTCTGACTCACTGAATGTGAATGCTTTAAATTCTACGCTAAAAAAGATGATGACAGTTATCTCTAAATCAGTTATACCATGAGCAGCATCTAGTTTCCGTATTAAATTTAACCTGAAAATTAAAGTTGAAAAAAATACAGAACTGTCAATATCAGAACTTCAAAAACAATAATTATTGTTTTTAATATTATGACTCATTCAGTTCTGAAAGTTTGTTGTTTGTTTTTGTTTTTGTTTTGTAATAACCAAACTGTTTTTGTTGTTGTATTTGTTTTCCTTTTGCATAAATAAGCTATTCTAGGGAAAAGATTAAATGTCCAGTTTGAGTCTTGAGACCTGCTAACTTCATATTAAAAATTTCACCTATAGCTTATTGCTGGGCTGCAGCCATTTGATAATAAGCCAAATGACTTCTTAGCAAGCACTTTCAAAATAGTGGAAATACAGTGTGCTGGGACCATAGGCAAGATGTAGAAATATTTATGAAGTGATACCACCCAGAGAGAAAGCAGAAACAGTACTTGTGAATCACAACTGAGCAAATATGCATGGTGAAGACAAACAGGACAAAAATAGGTCAGCAGATACAGATTCAAGATCTACTTGGCATGGGTTGTAGTATTGATTACTATATTTTCATTGACTCAATTTTCCAGACATAAACAATGCATTTATATGGGGCAGGAAGGGAGGGGTGGAACACTATAATATGTAACACTTTTGAATCTAGAAAAACTGCAAACAAAATTTGCAGACAACTATCTTTGCCTTTGAAGAATATAGCATTAAACAGTAAACAAGAATATCAAAGGAATAAAAAACAACAAAAACAAAACACACACAGAAAAAAGAAAAAAAAAAATGTGTGCAGGGAATCCTTCAATGGAATCCAAAGACAAGAGGCAAACTGAAAATTAAATGTATCCATAACCTTTACTCCAGGCATTTGCTGGTCAAGCATATGCAGAATAGCAGCACTTCTGTAATCACAAAACAGATGATTTTGAGATTGCCATTTGATGGCCTTCTAAAACAGGGTTA
Organism: Heteronetta atricapilla; assembly: GCA_011075105.1. Lineage (NCBI taxonomy): Eukaryota > Metazoa > Chordata > Aves > Anseriformes > Anatidae > Heteronetta > Heteronetta atricapilla. Next base: position 49,206,725 of record CM021732.1, read on the forward strand.
CAGCATTGGTGGATATGGGAAGAGCAACTGATGACATCGACCTGGACTTGTACAGCAACCCTAGCTACACACACGCTGGGGGACAGGAGGATGGACAGCCGACCGTACCCTGGGGTGCATCAAGCACAGCACTGTTAGACAGCTGAAGGAAGAGCTAGCCCAGCTCTACTTTCTTTATGCTGGTGCAGCGTCACCTCAAATATTTTGTGCAATTTTGGACACCACAGTATTAAAAGGACATAAAACTATTAGAGAATGTCCAAAGTGGGGCTACAAAGATGGTGAAGGTTCTAGAGAGGAAAACATAGAATCATAGAATCATAGAATATCCTGAGTTGGAAGGGACCCTTAAGGATCATCAAGTCCAACTCTTGACACCGCACAGGTCTACCCAAAAGTTCAGACCATGTGACTAAGTGCACAGTCCAATCGCTTCTTAAACTCAGTCAGGCTCGGTGCAGTGACCACTTCCCTGGGGAGCCTGTTCCAGTGTGCAACCACTCTCTCTGTGAAGAACCCCCTCCTGATGTCAAGCCTAAACTTCCCCTGCCTCAGCTTAACCCCGTTGCCGCGGGTCCTGTCGCTGGTGTTAATGGAGAAAAGGTCTCGTGCCTCTCGACACCCCCTTACGAGGAAGTTGTAGACTGCGATGAGGTCTCCCCTCAGCCTCCTCTTCTCCAGGCTGAACAGGCCCAGTGCCCTCAGCCGTTCCTCGTACATCTTCCCCTCCAGGCCTTTCACCATCTTCGTAGCCCTCCTCTGGACACTCTCCAACAGTTTCATGTCCTTTTTATACTGTGGTGCCCAGAACTGCACACAGTACTCGAGGTGAGGCTGCACCAGCGCAGAGTAGAGCGGGACAATCACCTCCCTCGACCTACTAGCGATGCCGTGCTTGATGCACCCCAGGACACGGTTGGCCCTCCTGGCTGCCAGGGCACACTGCTGGCTCATATTCAACTTGCTGTCTAAAACATATGAGGAACAACTGAAATCACTTAGTTTGTTCAGCCTAGAGAAAAGAAGAGGGAGACCTCAGTGTGGCCTACAGCTTCCTCATGAGTGGGATCAGAGGGGCAGGCACTGACCTCTTCTCTCTGGTGACCAGCAATAGGACCCAAGGGAATAGCATGAAGCTGCGACAGCACAGATTCAGGCTGGATATCAGGAAAATGTTCTTCAGTGAGAGGGTGGTTGGGCACTGGAATCAGGTCCCCAGAGAAGCATTGGTCATGGCACCAATCCTGCCAGGGTTCAAGAAGTGTTTGGACAATGCTCACATACATATGGTTTGATTTTCGGGTGGTCCTGTGTGGAGCCAAATGTTGGACTCGATGATACTTTAAGCAAAATATTGCTTTGTTGTTACATACTATAAAAATCTAAAGAAAAGACATGCTGGGTTTCCAGTGTATTGTTTTATAATCTGCAAAAAGATCAGAGGTTAAAGATAAGAATGGGGAGAAAAAGGATTACTATATGCCAGCCCAAATCACTGAGTTTAACCCTAGGTCTCTAATTTAGGAGAGATGTGTGATTGGAGAAGGTTTTTTTTTTTTTTTTTTTTTTTTTTTTTTTGTCAAATACAACAAGTAATTGGTGATGACTGGTGTTCTCAAAAGATGGCCCAAAGTCCCTCACCTATCCCTGAACAACACCTGTTGTTCTCTGCATTCCCAATTTCTCCCTTGAGTTTATGTGTTGATGAACGTGTCTTTCTTTGGAGCTGGGGAGTGGATACCAGGTGATTTTGTCCCTGCATTTTAAAACCTAGCAGATCCCTTATTTCTTATTGAGGAGCCAGATCCATATATTCTTAGTTAATGACCTGGTGAGAGCATAAAGATGGTACTGAGGGAGAGGAAGTACGCTGCTGTATCTCTCTGCCAACTTCTGTTACTATGGAAAGCTGCATTACAAACTCTCAAGATTACCTCTGAACTTTGATCACTCCTGAGGGGCTTTTCCAGATTTACTGAAAGATGTTTACCAAAGCCACTTATATGCATATGCTACCTTCATTTTGCTAGGCTAGATATGATATTCTTTTTTTGGTAGCTCCGTTATTTCTCTTTTGCTAAAAGTGATCTTGTTAGCCTCTTTCTGTGCTGTTATGTATGTTTGAGTAGTTACTCCTGAGCATACCTACATATAACCTTGTATACCAGATATTCATGTTATATGTATACATTATATAAGTCTTTTGTCCCTTAATTTTAATGTAGTACCTGTTTATCACAGCTGAGTCACAGTTTTTTGCTTCTTCTGTCCTTTTAAACTGAGAAGACCCCACATTGCATTGTTGTATTTTAATTCTGCCTTTTAAGGGCATGGTTCTCTGTTTTGATGTTCTGTTCAAATTTCAGTCCTTCAGATCTCTCTGTGCTTGTGTAATGTTATAACTCTCCAGTCTTTGTCATCCATTTTCACAGAGCTGCAGGCTGGTTGGGATTGGGGGTGACTTCTGGGGGTCATCTGGTCCAGCCCCCCTGCTTGGGCAGTGCCATCTAGGATAAATTGCCCAGAACTATGTCCAGGCAGCTTTGGGGGGTCACCAGAGAGGGGAGGCTGCTGGTTCTCCATTACATTCACAGTAGTGGGGTGTTTGCTAGTGTTCAGGGTGGACCACTTGGGTTCTGGTTTGTTCCTGTTGCCTCTTGTACTGGCACTGGGCACTGCTGGAGGCAGCGTGGCTCCATCTTCATTGCATCCTCCATTCATGTGTTTCTACACATTGATTGTATTCCCCCTGGGACTCCTCCATGCTGGGTGGTCCCATCTCTCTCAGCCTCTCCTCAGGGGAGGAGTGCTCCAGTCCCTTGATCACCTTGACTTTTGCACCAGGAGGTGCCGGTTCTTCATGATCTCAGTAAAATAGGCACTCAGACTCTGCAAAGTATTACTTAAAATACCATTTATTAGAGGTAACATAAAGAAGGAGAAGCTAGTATAGATAATCTTACATCCCTTCAGGTGCTGGGAACACTGTGTTGTGCAGACCCAAGCAGGGCTCTGACCAGCATGCTGTTCAGATCCAATCATTGGAAGGGATATAGTATTTTCTTAAAAGAAAACCACTTCGTGCATCCCTTCAACTGTCAGACAGAAAGCATGTACACATAAGAACTTCTTGCTGTAGGTTTAAAGACAAGGAAGCCCAGGTGGCATGGTAACTGGTGACAAGTGGGAGCAGCCTACAAATTTCCTAAATTATAGTGAGCTGTCAGTTTGTCCTGCAGCTTCGGCAAATGCACAGCACAGAATGAAGGCAATACTGTACATCCAGCACATATCTGAGCCTTTGCAGTTGAACTGTGATTTGGGTCACTAACTTCCTTTCTCCTATGGAGAAAGGATGACAGAGCTGGGGCTGTTCTGAAGAGGAGAGGGGCTCTGGGAAGACCTCCTTGCAGCTTTTCAGTTCTTAAAGAGGGATTATAAAAACTTTTTGCTCAGGGAGATAATGACATGACAGGGGGAATGGTTTTAAATGAAAAGAGGATAGATTTAGATTAGAGGTAAGAAGAAAATGCTTCACTCAGTGGGTGGTGAGGCACTGCAACAGGTTGTCAGAGAAGTTGTGGATGCTCCATACCTTGAGGTGGTTCAAGTCCAGGTTGGATGAGGCCCTGGGCATCCTGATCTAGTGGGAGGTTTCCCTGCCCATGGCAGATCAGTTGGAAATACATGATCTTTACGGTCTTTTCCATCCCAGGTCATTCTATGATCCTTGTGTGTCTCTTCCAACTCAGGATATTTTATGACTCTATGAAATCATTTGATACTGTCTCAGATATCCTTGTCTCTAAAATGGAGAAATGTAGTTGATGGCTGGACCAGTCAGTGCATAAGGAATAGGATATGTGGTTGCATTCAACCAGTGAGACTGACTGGCTCAATGACCAAGTGGAGACCAGTGATAAATGGTATCCCAGAAGGGTTTGTATTGGGAACTGGTATTATTTAACATCTTTGTCAATGACATGGACAGTAGGATTGAGTGCACCCATGTTTGTTGATAACACCAAGATGAATGGTGTGGTTTGACACATGGGAGATGTGTCAAGGGATGCCATCCAGAGGGACCTTGACAGGCTTGAGAGGTGCACCTATGCAAACTTCATGAAGTTCAACAAGGCCAAGTAAACAAGGTCCTGCACCTGGGTCAGTGTAGTCCCAACCAGAGATACAGACTGGGTGGAGAATAGATTGAGAGCAGATCTGAGGAGAAGGACTTGGGGCTGTTGGTTGACGAGAAGCTCAATATGAGCTAGTTAGGCAACAATAATATGAGGCAATGTGCGCTTGCAGCCCAGAAAGCCAACAGCATTCTGGGCTGCATCAAAAGAAGTACAGCCAACAATTTGAGAGAGGTGATTCTCCCCTTCTGCTCTGCTCTCATGAGGCCCCACCTAGAGCACTGCGTTCAGCTCTGGGGCCCCCAGCACAAGATGGACATGGGTGTATTAGAACTAGTTCAGAGCATGGCCACAAAGATGATCAAAGGGCTGAAGCACCTCTCCTGTGAAGACAGGCTGAGTGAATTGGGGTTGTTCAGCCTGGAGAAGAGAAGTTTCAGGGGAGACATTATAGTGGTCTTCCAGTAACTAAGGGGGGGCAAAAGAAAGCTGGAGAGGGACTCTTTAAAGCTGGAGGGAGTGTAGTGATAGGAGAAGGGGTAATGGTTTTAAACTAAACGAAGGTGGATCTAGATTATGTATAAGGAAGAAATTCTTTACTCAGAGGGTGATGAGGCAATGGAACGCGTTGCCCAGAGAAGCTGTGGATGCCCCATTCCTGGAAGCGTTTAAGGTCAGGTTGGATGGGGCTTTGAGCAACCTGGTCCAGTGAAAAGCATCCCTACTCATGGCAGGGAGGTTGGAACAGATGATCTTTAAGGTCCTTTCCAACCCAAACCATTCTATGATTCGTTTAGTATACTTCTGTATTAGAGCCATCCTATATCAAGCAGTGCACTTAGTCAATGCATAAATTAAGTATCTGTTCATATATGTTTGCAGAGCAAATGGTAAACAACTACTTGTTGGAAAGAGAATGTCATTGTTTTGAGAAAGTAAAGTTTTAATTATGCAGTAGAAACAAAAGTTCTGAAAATATTTAAAGTACCATTAGAAAAATAAATAAATAAGTCAATAGCCATGCCAGATATTGACTATTCTACCAAGTCATATGTCTTTGCATTTAATTTTAGTAAAGCGAATCTTACTTTTCACTGGGTTTTAACTGAAAGAATACTTAAACATCCCATACTAACACCTTGTCAGAGATGGCACACTTGGTCTGAGACTTGTGTGCAGAGACCACACCTTACAGTGGGTGATAAGGCACATACTGCTTTATGCTTGCACTGCATCCCACCTTGGTGTAGCTCATGGTCCTTCTGCCTTTACCATTGTCTTTGCGTCTCCTCAGAAGTTAAAAGATAATTTATCACGACGTAGCACTCAAGACAGTTTAATCACAATATCTCTCAAGGATGTTCATACAAAACTCCTGAAGTGACATAGACAACAAAGACCAAAATTCCCCAGTAAAAGCAACACCACAACACCACCAACAGAAAAAGGCATGGTTCCTACTTAACAGATAGTCCACTGGACCCTATAGTTTGTAGGAACTCTTTCCATAACCATTGCCTTGAGGGGGTTGGAAAGGACTTCAGTGGCTTGGGTAATAAGCCAAGGATAGAGACAAAGTTTAATTATGTAAAAATATCACATGCTGTGGTGGTTCTAGCTGAGATGATGATAATGAAGAGTCCAAAATTGCAGCCCAGGAATGCTAATCATCAATAGAAAAGGTACACTGTGGGTCTGTAAGTGAAATAAAAATTTGCCTTGGCATCTTTCATGTTCTGATGTATTTATGGAAGTGACTACATGGGACCACTGTCATCTGAATAGAATAATTAGCCTGGACAGTTCAGGTTTTTACCACTGAGTATCAGAATCAAACATGGATGCTTGCAAAAGGTGGGCTTTAACAATAGCATGTTTTAATGCAAGTCAAGTGATAATAATTCTATGGAAAAAAGAAAGACATAGAATGCAGACACCTTTAAGAGCAACATATTTTACCATGAATATTTTCAAAGGATTTGTATTGCATTTTGACTACAACAGCATGAAAAAACATATTGCTATTGCATTTATAATAGCAATAGCTGTACAAAATTCATCTTACAACTGTATAACTTCAATCATAAAAGTTAACATACTTGATATATAAACAGCCCTTATTTGCAGTGAAGAGGCATATTCTCATGTATGATTCTCCAACCAGAAGCAACTATCAGGTAACTGTTAAAATTAAAAGCAATTAAGATTTTAAATAGGCAGTTATGGCAGGTACTGCCATAAACTGAAACAGAACAAAAAAGCTCCACTCCTATTCATTAGGCATTTGTCACAATGTATACACTGCATGCTTTTGTTTGAATAGAAAAGCAATTACGTTTTTAATACACTTATATTCTACTCATCTCCTCATCATCCTAGGATAATGAGTCATTAGAAAAAAAGAATATTATATACAGCAATACAGCTTATTGTTCTGTGCAAATTATTATTGCATCAGCTGAGAATAAGTACCTGACAGTTAGGAAAGCTTAGTTGTCAGCAGTTTCTCTTTGTGCTTGTACTATCCATGCAATCCTCCAGAAGGCTCTCTTCATCTAGACCTATTTTCTGCTATTACTGAACCTAAGTTCATGACCCCTGCATCAGATATAGGCATAGAGGACACAATTTGATGACATAAAAAAATCTCTGTATAGCTGTCATGTGACTGACTCCCATGAGGCATAGATGCATCTGAAGCAAGTCCAGAATGCACAATTACCATGACTACAGCAGAGTAACTTGTTTAATGCAGCAAACAATGGGCAAAAATTACCAAAAAAAAAATATATATATAAATGATTTTCATATAAATCAACAACATCAGTTGCTGGAGTACACAGTCAAGGCAGATAGTCTGGGGAGATCATTGGTTTTAAATGAGTGGAGTCAGAGTTCAGGCTGCTTTCTACAGATGACCTGATTATCCTCAAACCAATGCCAAGATAAAAATCATGCTTCCACACCCATAAAGCTACTATATTAGCTCTGAAAAGGGAGCTATGAAAAACCAACAGTATCCAAGGTGAAACGTTAGGCAAGGTTAAACTATCTGTATTTAAATGGTATGTCCTTGTCCTCACCTACTGCAAGATGTCAGGAGAGTGACCCTCACAGAGACCTCACACAGACTGGGGCAACTTCAGTAGTCATCTCCGTGAGAAGTGAATCTTTCTCCTGCATTGATGTCCAGACTGGTGCCGACTATTAGCTCTGCTGGAGCCATTACCCCACAAGCCATAAACAGCATAAACAAAAGAAGGATAATTGGTTAAGAATGTTGAGAGGCTATATTTTTACTGCCCAAACAAATGGTTCTTTAAAGTAGGACTCTGCCATTCCTTATTATATTACTGTGTTTAAAGCAAATCTAAAAATAAATGAGTGTTTCACAGGTTATAAAGATAGAAGGCCAAAATTCTACTCTGCAATAATTGTTATTTACAAAAGACACAAAAGCAACTTGCATCATAATGTCTCTCCATTAAGTTTACAATCAACATTGTAATGCAAAAAAATATTATTTCTGTACATAATTGGCTTGATTTGCTTCTCTGACAAAATTTCTACATACTTTGACATCTGAAGGAGAATTGAATAATAACTGCATTTTTCCAATACTAAAGAATCAATGTATTTGATCATCATCAAAATAGGGAATATGCACACGCATGTGGGAGAACAGTTAATTGCTCGCTATCTTACAGTGATAGGGGCATGCCATTAATCCTCCAGCACAAAATTATAGTCTATTGCTACGTTTTCATCATCTTAGAATGTTAATACTAGGTTACATTTTTTGATACAATTTGAATAAAATATGTAAGAAATAAGATTCACATCTTGGTAAACAGTTTTTTTTTTCCTTTTTTATAATATTAAACTCTAAAAGTTAATAACATTTGCAGAGAAAACATTTTAATACTGTTGAAGGAAAGCAGGAACTAGTGATAAATAACTGCATGTATGCAACTAAAGTTACCCTCAAAAATCAAAGCTTTTGTTGGAAAGTTAAAGGCTTGGGATACTATAAGTCTTTCACAAACCTTTTTATGATACCTTTGTGAATCCTAATGCACTATTACTAGAGTTTCTGGAAGAGGTTTATATCATACTGTGTTTACAGAAACACTATTTTAAAGGTTTTACAGTAAAAGATGGTATCGAGATAGCCCTTTTGATAAGAAGCAGAAATAAACTTAAGGAGAAATAAACAAAACCTAAATTCTAAATATAATCATGCTCAGCACATGCTTGCTATACAGATCTACTTGACTGCTGATGCTCTAATGATATTGATGTGCTTTTAAGAGAAACATGCAATGCATGCTTCACAAGTCATGATAAGCCTACACTGCAAATCTGTCTGATTGTTAAAATTTCTAATGATTATATCGATGTAATATTGACATGCCATTGAGAAAAAAAAAAAAACAGCATTCAATGAATGGTTAAAGAAGATATCTTTCATCAGATATCTTTTTGATTGCTTAATTTCTAAAAAAGAATATAAACATTTTAAAGGGAAAAAAAAAGCTTGCAACATTTGTTGTATTAATTATATTATACTCCAATATTCTTCAAGCAGTATACGTACATTTGTGTGTTTGTTCTAGAAATGTTAAGTATATAGTTGAAAAAAACTATTTCAAGATAGTATGGATTGCATACCACTAGAAGACTGCTAGCATTAAATCAATCCAGTATTTAAAAAGTTTTGGCAAGCAGGTTTTTCAAAAGGTTAATAAAAAAAATAATAATAAATGTGTTTTTATTAAATAAACAAATAATGCAGGTAGTGCAACCTGAAGAGCAGTAAGAAAATAGTAAATGTAGAACTCGAAATGCACATTTTTTTTTAAATGTTTTGCATTCTATAATTGCTATTGGTACTCTGGGGAAGAAGAAAACAAGAAGTGATACATAAATACTGAGGCAGAATGCTCAGAAGTTTTTATGAAGAAGATTACTACATTAAAAGAATTAAGTCTGCATCTGAGAATACTAAAAAGCAGATATCTTATTGTATTTGTTTTAGTAACCTACAAAGCCACAAATAAAAAAATAAAATTCCCAATTTGTTCACAACTTTTCTTTCAAGTTCCCTTCCCACTCTGTTACTCTCCCAAGGAAAATATATATATATATATATATATATATATATATATATATAAATAAATAAACAAACTGTAAAGGTTGGGGGCAGGGAAGATGAGAAAAATAACAGCATAGTTGGACAGTTCCCCGTTGGCAAAACTCACACTTCATAGAAAACACCGCATTTAGCTTCCGATGTAAATTTCTGTTTCACCAACAGCATAAGCGATTTAATATAATACCGACTGATCCAAATCATATCAGTCCTCAACTTCGTTCGGATCCATGTTTGAGGCCCTTTTGTTATCTCGGAGGATATACTGCCATCTAGTGACCGCAAGAACGTCGTCGGTCAGAAATAAATTAACACCCTGATAGAGTTAGGAATTGTTTCAGACTGCCTGTTCTGCCCAGCGATCCTGCCGGTTCAGCTGTACAAGATGGGTGTGACAGCTCTACTATCGGTCTTCCAAAGACACTACAGAAAGGTGGGAGCACTGCTCACTGCCTGTCCCAGAAATATATGTCAAATAAACATGCAGAATTGTCCTTCTTGAGCAGTACAAAATAATAACAACAATAACAACATTATTATCATCATCATCGAATAAAGAACTTGTTTTCTCTAAAAAAAAAAAAAAAACAAACAAACAAACAAACAAAAAACTTCAAAACATCCTTCTAAAAAAGAGCACGGAGTATATTCTCCTATATGGGTAGAAGCATTGCCTCAGCCTGTTTTATTTTTATTAATGTTGTCACTTGTGATATTTGGACTTTTCCACTGCTGGAACCTGTAAAAGAACAGAATCTCAAATGCTATTATTTACTAGTCCACAATGAGAACAAGAAAGTGATGAAAACTTTTAAGCAGTGGCAGAAACTGACAAGCAAATGGAGTGTTACGTATTTATATAAAAGCAAAATGAAAAATAGGCAAAGCAGTAAGATCTGAGTGGTCAGTTCTGTCTTTGGCTGCTTACTTGTATCCAGTACGCTTTTAAAAGTGGTGGGAAAAAAATAATAAAAAAAAAAAAAAAAAGAAAAAAGCTAATAAAAAGTTAATACACTGGAGAACAATCCTCAAAATGATACAGGGACATCAAAACCTAAAATTAAAATTATCCACTCCTGACAGTGCAAGAGCTGCCTAATTAATTGTGTTATTATTATTGCCTTCCAGTTCCACACATGCACTGTTTCACTTTGCACTGTGCAGCAAAGTGAATGTTGTTTACATCAAGCTTTAACCTGTTCACCACATCAGGCTACAGAAAAAGCAAAGCTACAAAGAATCTTAGAGCACATCTGTAAAATAAATAAATAAATAAATAACAGATGACAATCATAGCCTGCACAGCAGGATGGATTGGGAAGCTGATGAATTCTGCATTGACAGTTTTCATGTATATTGCTATGATTAACAGGACATAAGAGCAGAAAGAAGAGGAGAATATCAGGCCAGGGAAACCCTTTTGTGTACTCTAGATAGTCACTACTGCTGCTTCACTGAGGGTAGAAAGTAGTGTAGACAAAAGCACTCCCACCAAAATGTTTCTATAGCATACCAACTTGAATAACTGAACAGGATAAACACATAATATTCTATTGGAGGTACTTAAGCAAAATGGCTGAAGCAGCTTTCACAGGTCAAAAAATTATAAGAACTTGCATGTAGCCTCGTGCAGACTAGAACTTAGCATTTATTTTTCTATTTAAAGCTAATATTTGCTCCACTGGAATATGACATTCAGGTGGTCTCCACACTCGTGGATTTGCAAAACAGATTTTCATAAAGCAAATTCTGAGATGAAAGTTACAAAACTGAAGAAAAAGAAGAGTAAGTATAAAGGGTGAGGTTACAAGCAAGTCAGAGATTCATTCACGTAGTTAGAAACCTAATTCCAAAGTATCCTGAGCAACAGGATTCCTCATCTTGCAGAAAAATAATCCAAAGCACCATGTTTATGTATTGGGTTTCAGTATTCAACTGTTATATAAATATTCTTGAAATATAACACGGTATTAATCCATCAGATTTATCATGGAAGAACAGCTGTGTTCTGAAATGTATGACAATTACACCTTTGCTTTTAAAGACTGTTTCCTGTACTGGTTGAAAGTATTGCAGATTTTTGGACTCTAAATTAATCTGAATAACAATCCCTACATGCCTGATTTTGGTCACCTATATTAATTATTAAAGGTGCAAATACCACAAGTTTAATAAATGCAATTTAAACACAATTAGATGGTCAGATTTGTGAATATGTTATATTAGAATTTAACTCCATCACAGAAATAATTCTTAAGGGGGTGGGGGGAAGGGATGCAAGCTAAACTAGACAATTAAGAAAGAGTTGCCAAAAAAAAATTTTATGGAAAAAATAAAAATCAAATAAGATTTGGTCAGTTTTCTTCCACTGATTATAATCACCTAAATCAGTAGAACTTTTAGTTTAAATTTTGTAATAAAGAGATTTTTAAGAACATTAACTTTTCAATGTTAGAAATAAAGTTTTATTCTTTCCTAACATTATGCCTCTTTAGCCAATTAAAAATCAGTTCTGTTCTATAAGCACTTATGACAATATGAGGTCTGTGGGAAATTTCAGCTTTCCAACTCAAAATTAAAACAAACTGTGAAGTATTCTATTTCAATAACAAAATCACAGAAGACTGATACAGTTGTTGTACCTTCAGTCAGTGCAGTAAGAATTGTTTCTTAGCTACCAGTTAATGGAAAAACTTGCAGTTTCAGCAGATAAAGGAGGAAGAAAACCTAAGCATTTAAATTTTAGACAAAGCAGCAAGGTGAGGAAGGAGATGCACTCAATGCAATATCAATTCCACTTGGTGTCACCTTTACAAAATCACAGATGAGTGGAAGACAACATTCTTACAAGCTCAAGAAATAAAAATAGCATGGGTGGGAGTCTAAAGTAAAAACAAATAAAAAGATAATCTTTCAAATCTATGCAATTTCTTCTGGAAGCAAGAAAGTCACCTTCCATTACAGTGTCACATGCAAAGTTACTGCCTTCCAAGTTACTACATTCTGACAGAAATTTCCAAATTCTCACTTGCCATTTAGCCATTTTTTCACCTGATGACTCCAAAATATACACCAGGAACAACAAATGAAACCTGACAATAAAGCTGGCCTAGCATCACAAAGCACTACCTCTTCTAGTGCTGTAAAGGGAGGATGTCACCTCAGTGCACTATAATGCATTATTTCCCCTTCTGATAGGGGCTGCTCTGGACAGACCAGCAGAGCACACAAGATGCTTGATCCTTCCTTCCAACAACTTCTGTTGAAAGCCTGCAGCTCCCAACCACTTCACCACTTTACTCACAGTCATCAGTGGGTAGCTGGTTTGGGGACATGCAGGAAACAGTCAACCTTAGACATATCTTAAAGAAAGGTTAAATGAAGATTTCAAACCACCAAACAAAATCATTCTGCATAGTCAAGAATAGTAAAATCCACAGAAAAAAAAAAAAAATAGTTTACAAAAATCATCTTTTTCTCTTACACAGAACCAACTGACAGGTGAGATGATCAGAAGCTGTTTTTCAAACACAATTAAGAACACCGGAATATTAATTTACTTTCCTGTGGAAGACCGAATTATTTTTCACTACAACTAGAAAATTGTTTAAACCAGCATAGTAAGAAATTTACAGATCTTTGGATACAATAGTAGGTATGTCCAGAGCTGGTAAAAACTAGAGATAATTGAAAAACACCTAAATTTGACAAAATAAAACATATGTTGAAACGTAGGTTAAAAAAAAAAAAAAAGTAAAAATAGCAGAAACCAAATTTGTCTCCTTCAAATTTATTACAGATGACAAAAGGTACAAGAGTTCCTAGCAAAATAAGTGTATTGTCATGCTTGCCAATAAAACCAACCATTTCTCAAGACTGTCATTCTCAGCACAAACTGTGCAGAAATACAGACAGAAGTACATCCATAAAGATATAGCTGGAGGACAAAAGTTTGATGATACAGATACAAATATCTTTTGCTGAGTTACTTAATAATTTTGCCAGATTGTAAAGCAGATTAGTTTTTGACATAAACAGCAAGAACAGAAAGTGAATTTCAAAAAAGATGGTGAAATAGAGTGCAAAGCAGTTATAGCAAGAAAAAAAAAGTGTCCAGATGAAAGACACTGAAGAAACTGTCTCCAGCCAAAAAAAAAAAAAAGTCCCAAAGAGAAAATATTTTGAACTTTGAAGACATTAATCTGAGCTGAAGCAAGCAACCAGGAGAAATTTGACAAGTTATGTTAAGTAACCCTACAACTTCATGTCTTCCAGAAGACACATACTTATGTTCTTCTCCAGGCTTTCCAACCACATGCTCATAGTAAAGTGATTACTAGCTCACTAGCATTAAAGTGAAAAATAAAAAATAATTGCTAAAAATGTTAATGTGTAAATGTAAATGTTAATGTAATATGGACTCCACATATGTACATACAAATATTACATCAGGTAGGGTTTTGTTTATTACTTATTACTGAAAGTAGAGTAATATGAACTTCTAGAAGGGGGGGGGGAGGGGGAGGGGGGAGTTATGATGTAAGAAGGGAAGCAAAAACAAAATACCAAAGCAAGCAAACATGAAGCAAACATACACTGTTAGAACAAGTAGTATTTTCCAACTGGATGCGTGTGTGCAGGTAAAAAATAAGAGCATAGTTACCAGTTCACAGAAACCAGTGATATGACTTTATTACTTTGTAACTATTTCCATTCTAGTTTACAATACACAGTCCTAACTGAGGAGGTAGAGGCTGGGGCCTCATCCTTCTAAAATGTCTGCTAAAACCAATGCAGAGATGCACACTGCCTTGCTGGTCCAAAGATCAACTAAAGGAGCTAGGCAACGGTTAAGTCTTTAAACTTTTTCATCCAGATTCTAGCACAAGAGTGTGGGCTGTTTCTTGTTCTAATGCCCTTTCTACCCTCACCTGAAAACCCTGCAGGGTCAGGATAGCAAAGACCAGCCATTGTTTTTGGAAAAGAGAGGCAGGGAGCTCCCTCTTACAATGATGTGAGTATACACTGAGCCACACCAGACCTCCAGTCAAAAGAACACAAGGAAAGCAGAGATGACAATCCAGAGCCACACAGTGCCCCATCCTGCCCTGCACCTCCTAGCTTACACTGCAGTAGGTTCTCAGTTTTTAAACTCAGCAGCAGTGCATGATGCTTGCTCAGCAAATGTTCTGAGTGAGGTTTAGACTGAATGAGCTGAACTTTAAATACCACTGTGGTGAGCCAGGTACATGTTTTAGGTTAACAGAGTGTTTGGCAATAAGACCAAGATCCTGCCTGCCCATGGCTTTCACAACAGAGTACCACTCAGCACATGCATCACAGCACCGTTGGAACACACACAAGTCCCTTGCGCTCTCTCCGTTACAGCTCTGTCGAAAATATCAACTATTGGTTCAATATCCTCATTCCTTTCTTCCATAACCTCGAAACCAGGCTTGGGATTCTGCCATCTTCTAACTAAACTGACACCAGGGACTTCTGATTAATGATAAATAGTCAGATTCAGAGTACAGATATAAACGTACTTTCAAACAAATCTATTGGTAATAGAGCAAAAATCTATTTTGACCTCCACAGCCTGAAGCATAATAGCTTTATCCAAATGTCATTGACTGGCCTGGGAAAATCAAGACCTCTGTCTTGCAAATCTTTGCTGTTTTGAAGTGCCTGGTTCAAGTAACCTCCAAATATTGCTAAACTGTTCTCAGCAGTTTCTAGCATTTGAACACAACACTCAGCATTAATACAGGGAGGACTCATGAGAGATTAACATTAAGAAAAAAACAACAACAACAACAACAAAACACTATTTCTTTTTTTTCCTTACTCACTAGTACTTCTATGATAAAGCTTAACACCCTAAACCCTGCAAAAGTAGTTTCAAGTTCAGTTAACTCCTTAATTCTAGACTTACTGCATCCACAGCACTGCCTATTCAATGCCCTAGTTGAATTGTATTGTTGTTGGTGTTTTTTTTTTTTTTTAACTAATTATGAACCTTCATGTGCTAACTTCATGTAACCTAAATACTCCTGAAAATGATTATTAGATTAAGATTTAGCAAAAATTCTGCACATGGTGACTGTAAGAACTACCTGCTTAATCCTGGTGCTCTATCAACATATTGTAAAAGTTTAGACATTTCAAGTGAGTGATTTCCCTCTCTCAAGGGAGAGAGTCCCTGACATACCAAATAAACCATCTCCTTCCCCCATAAATGCTAAATAATTGCATCTCAATTCTTATGTCACTCCATATTTATGCAAAAATACTGAGGATGTTTATTTCGGTATGCTACACTTGCATGAGTGTTATAAGCTGAGACTTGAGGAAAATGAGCTTCCTGACCCTTCTAGAACATGGCAGCTGTCTAACAGGAAATGGCGTTAGTTTACACTAAAAATTATTTTCTGTAAAACCAGTTTATACAGAAACAGTTAACAGTATTCTTTTACATCTTACGTGCACTGCCAACACACAGTTTTTATTTAAAGAATATTCCTTTCCAGCATATCTTCTCAGTTCTTTTTTTTTTTTTTTTTCCTAAGCAGTTGTTTACTGTTAGCATATTCAGTTATAGGAATAACAGAAGATGTTTTGCTGTCAATTCAGGTTTGCATATGTGGTGCTTTCACACTGATGGGCAGCTAAACTCCACACTACTCTATCACTCCCCCTCCTCCAAGGAAGAAGGGGGAGAAAATATGATTTAAAAAAAGTCTCAGGGTTTGAGATATGGACAGAGAGATCCCTCACCGTTTACCATCACTGTCAAAACAAACTTAGAATAGGAAGTACCTAGGACTAACAGACTAGAGCAATAAGAAACTAAAAGCAAACTAAAAATACCTTCCTCCCATACACCCTCTCCTACCTCCTCCCCAGGAGTGGCACAGGGAACAGTGGTTGCAGTCAGTCCATAACATTGCTGTTGCTGCTCCTTCACGGTCAGTCTTTCCCTGCTCCAGCATGGGGCCCCTCCCATGGGATGAGGTTCTTCTCAAATTTATCTTATGTGAACTACTTCAAGAACTGCTCCAGTATGGGGTCCACCCTTCAGGAACAGACTGCATGGGTCCCCCATGTGCAGCATCTCCCCCCAGATCCCCTGCTCCTGTATATGGGCTCTGCTCCACAGGCTGCAGCTCCAGCCCTGGAGCGCTGGAGAGCACTCCAGGGGCTCTCCCTTGTTGTTGTAATTGGTTAAAACAATTATTTACAACACCATTTAGTCAACATAATAGGTGTTCTCCTCAACTCCCATCTTTAGCTTCGATACCATGCCCATACAGAGCCTCAGCACTGGTGGCACAGTCTAGTCACCAGTAGCCAAATACACAGCCATTGCGTTTTCTTTTTTTTTTTTTTTTAATGTAATTTCCTATCTCAGAAATAATTCAGAATCAAGTCCATTTTGAAGACAGAGTTTTTCCTGAAGGATGAGGAAGAACATTAAAAGAAAGAAAAAAAATACCCAAATATTTAACCCAATAAACCATCCTCTGAGCATCAATTCTGGAGAAGAAATAGGTTAAATGTAACATTATTCCTCTCTTTCCTAGATCAGGTCACTGCTCTGGTGTGTCCTGCAGTCCAAAAGCTTCTGTACACAGCAGTACAACTATAATGAGTGGAGGCATTTACACATGGTTGATTGGGAGCAGGTGGAAATGGGAAGTCTTGAAGCAGACATTTCCAGTGTGGGATAAAGAGTGCCTACAACATTTGGACTCTACTGTTTAGGATGCTGCAGAAAGAATTAAATTACATTTAAAAATAAAAATAGTAACGGATGCATTAAATTTCCCACATTGATGTTGATTACTTTCTTCCCCATTCTGTATGCTATTTAAAATTAACTGTGTCATCTAGGGTTGTGTCTTAATTTCATATTGCATACTGTAGAAGATGTCTGAAATGTCTTTCTATGTAAAAGCAGTAACAATTACTAAATTATTTCCTTAAGTAATATCATATCACAGGCCACAGCTTATCACAGGAAGATTAAGACAGCCCCCACCCCACCCCTCCAAATTTTATGTTTTTATTTTTTAAATAAGGAACCAACCCTTTATGCTTTATTTCCCTGAGGAAACATCTGAAATGACTCCAAAGCTTGTGGTTAGTTCCACCCCTTTCCAACAGTTAAAATGATGTAAAAAAAATATAATCTAAACAAAAAATTAAACAAAATGAAAAGAATTTGGATGTCTTTCAGTATAAAAGTATAAAAATCCAAGAATAGGAGAAAAAAAAGTTTCATTTGCTTTTTTGTTTTTAAAGTTGGATCACTTCTCAAAATAAGTTGGCTTTGGTAGTTTCACTGTGCATTCTAATAGCCTCTCCTGAACTATCAGACAAATCTCAAATAACTCCACTTTTTAAGACTCATGTATAATCCAAGTCTGAAACCTTGCTTAGGGTCTCCATTCCTTAAGAATTTAAGAGATCAAAATCCACATGAAAACAGATGACAAACAAAGGTGCGTTGCAAAAATCTCCATAATAGTTCCTATCGTATCCCATTTGTTCCTGTCCATTTTGAAATATTACACACTCTGAAAAGTCTTTTTCAGGGTGCCAAAATACATTACTTCCAATTACAAAGTTCAAAAGCATTTGTCATTTAAAAGTAACAAAATGTAATTTACTGTTTTAAAGTGTTAGTTTTTGTGTTCATTATAACAACAATTTGGTGATTTTCTGTTGAGTATTCATAAATTCTTGCCTACGAGATAATTATATTGTATTAATATGGTATGAATAAATGAAAGCAGTAATTATAATTTTATTATTTATTTTGTAGTTTACAGTTTGCTTTGCTTCAGTACTACAAAATTATCATGTCTGAAACAATACTACATGGTAATTTATTTTAGGACTTGTCAGAACATACACAGATAGAGACCCTACCCAGAATAATTGGATGGATAGCATAAAGCATATGTAGATTGGATTACTACACTCTGTTAGGTTTTGACTGATCCACAAGAATTACATAGGATGGCAGAAAAGATGCCTGTTTTTTGTTGTTGTTGTTGTTGTTGTTGTTTTTTTCATCCTTGAGGTTTTAAATTAAAAAGAAAAGATACTGTATACATATTTGCCATCTCTCTATCACCATGCATACACTACATCATGTCATCAATTCTGAAGCTCCAAAGGAAATTCATGAGGATTAATGCAGAAGAAATAGTCCAAAATATGAAACTATAGAAGACATATATAGAACACAACAGCACACAACGTACATGAGATGTTACAATACACACTTCCATTGCATTACCACTGCAGTCCAATCCAGGAACAGTTGAGTAGACTATATCTCAGAGAAGTAAAACTTCACTTTCTTATATCTAGAAGTTCACTCAGGCTTCTATCTGTGTGTAGGATTACCTCTTAGCCTCAACCTTTTCTATCATACCCCAGTATTCATCTTTTAGTTGTAATTGCAGATCTCAACAGCAATGCAGAGCTTTCTTACAGTATAAAATACCACTGAAGTTAATGCAGCCTCCTGGAAGTAAGCTGGATTTTCCAAGGTACCTTTAAGGTGGAGATACACAAAAGAGATCTGCAGAAAGAGGATCAGGCAGAAATTTCTTCTCCTGAGCTTTTGAATGGCCCTGCCTCCCATGTGCCTGCATTTCCACCTGACAGGAACTGGCAAGGTTCCCAGATCACCTCACTACCATTAAGCAAGTATTACCAGAAATGGTAATCTACATTTCAATGACAAAGACAGACATTCCCCTTGTGAGCAGCAAGTCCATGGCAATTCAAAAAAGCTCTTTGGTGTCACTCTTCCTTTGCTTTTGTTACACATTGTTACATCAGGAATACAAAGGAAAACCACGAACAGCTAAGCTACCAGGCTAAAAGTCTTCGGCATGGATGCAAGGCGGAGCCCAAGGGACTACAAGAAGTGCAGGGGATAAGAGCAGCATAATTATTTCCAGAGGGAAATTGAGTGTGTGTGGTGAAGAACTTTACAGCCTACTTTTTTTTTGCATATTTTATTGCAATTTCTGTTTTGCATACCTTATGGCAATGATACTAATGCTAACACTACCACCCCTATACCAATATTTCATCTGCAGGCTTCTGTATGATTTTACTAGATTATAGTTATCTGTCATGGAGATAAAGGGAGCTGTTGGGAGAAAACATCATTCAATGGACCTTGGAAACTCATATTATCAAGTTCATTCAGCCAGACATTTTTAAAACCTTCATCCAAGACACAAGTTTGAGAATTAAGATCTTTCTACCAACTCCAAAAATCCATCTCTGTACAAGCCATAGATAAAGGAGATAATTGTAAAGTCAACTCAGAGTTCTATTCTTAAAATCTTTAGCTATTACAAACTGTAATTAGGAGACAAAAAAATTCAAGGTTTTCATTAAGAAGAAAGAATAAACACTGCAGTTAATGGGACAGCTCACTAAAGGTAATCAAAACGAGGCATTCAAAAAAGAAACTACATACAGTAGACCTCTGGTCATTCTGTGAAAATTTTGATCACAATATTTTCAGTTTAGCTGAAAAAATACTGGTCTTAAAACCTGCTAATCTTTACATATTACTTACATGTGGACAGGAAGAGGAAGTACTATAAGGATTAGGGATGACAAAAGTTAAAGATTTTTAATTAAGCTTTCATCCACTTATCATGACAGTAAAGTAAGCAAAACAAATGAAGGTAAGTGGACCGGCAGACATAAGAGGAGTGGTACCTTCTCGTATCCTTTCTGGAAGTACTGTTGCAGCAAAGAATGTTTCTCCTTTTAGAACAGGGAATCACTGAATAATTGACTCTAAGCTGTTCATTAAAAGGCTAGGAGTTGAAGAAGGATATTCCTCTAATATTGTCCAGAATATGGAAGTGAAGACAGGAAATTAAGAACAACCCTAAAAAATTATTTATTTTAAAATAAATTTCTAAATAACAGAGAGCAATTAAGTAACCTGAAAGACTGGTAATACTCAACATCTGCTATGTCCTAAGAACTTTTCAAGAAAATCATGACAACTTCTTTGGAATAGGTGGATCTAAAGCCTCTAGTTTACTCACTGAGTCCAATATTCATGGATTTTTCTTGGTGAAGATGATCAGAAAAGACATAGAAAATCTTATAAAATAAATATTTCTAAGTAGATTAACATGCCATCCATGTTTTACTCCATCTCTCTCTCCCTCTGCCCTGTAACATGCCATAAAAATTATTAATTACAAGCCATAAATATTTTCAAAATATAAACCATGTGGAGCGCTACAGATATTTTTATATAAAATGTGACAGCCACTTGTTAAGTGCAGTACTCCACAGGGTGCTTTAAGTCCAAGTCCAGCATATACACAGAGTATATAAAAAATAGTTTGGAAAAGTATTTGCTGGAGTAGTTTAATCTCATCCACAACAGTAGTGTTTAGTTACAGTCTGAACTGAGAGAGATTTTCACAAGTCTTTACTAATGTTGTTCTAAACAGTTTGTTTTGTTTTTTTTCCATTTCTCATGTATGTTTCTCACAGTTCCTAAAGGGAAAGAAAAACAACAACAAAAACAACCCCCACACAACTACTGGAACTGAGCTACTGTGCTAATACACTAGTCCCTGTATCAACATCAGCAAAAAAAGATAACCAGAACACCGTAGTCCTATCATAACAACATCTGGATGGATGAGGATGTTCTCCTACAGCTACTGAGTTGACCAGTCATTGAACAGCACACTGAATAAATAAATAAAATAAAGAGTAAACCATTCACTCTTGGAGACTTCAGCATATAAGGGATTTTGTTTTTCAGATGCAGAACAATGTACAGTATATATGAAACTCATGAAGCTGTGCACAGCCAAGATAATTTGGCTAAAAAATGTACTTCAATTTTATGACTATGACATTTTATGTACTTTCAATTTTTATGCACTGTAA
>CM021732.1:49232976-49255476 GCA_011075105.1 Heteronetta atricapilla
TGTTTAAACATACTATTCTTACTTTTAAAAAATACTAATTGATATTCAGCACATAGGAAAAAAAAAGGCAAAAATCTTACATGTGAAATTGTATAATAATTGTATTTACAGGTTGGCAAAACATGGGGTTAATAGGTATATACCACCACTTCATTTTTTTTTTTTAGCAAGAGAGTTCCTGGTTTTCAAGCAATAAATCATAAAAACTTTCCTATTTCTAAACATTTTAAGATAAGGCAGTTGAGAATCAAATACATTTAAGCTTCTATATAAAGTTTCCAGCCTTTCGAAGCAGCAACAAACATGCTGTCCTTGTCAAACCATTTCAATGTGAACCAATCAAAAACGTATCAATTTTATAAAGATCATCTGTGTGTTTTCCCAGAATCCTTTGAAGACTACACTGAGATGATGTCCACACCACCTGGAGTTTTATTTTGACAAGAGGAGAGTAGGGGAAAACAAAGTCACAAGCATAGCTGCTCTTTTGTAAGTTGGTTTATGACAAGCATTCAGTCTTATGCTTAAACAGCCAAAGTCAGAATGTTGTATCAAATGCTCAAAAATTAAATGCATTTACATTTACATATTTATGTGCTATGTCTTAACATCCTTATTAGTAATTTTTTTTACTGTGATACTTTGTAAAAGTATTGTTCTTCAAAATAAATGCTGAATAGGCTGTTACTGCTAAGACAACAGGTTGTTCAGGACTTGGGGCAGGTGGGTGGAGGGGAGCCAGCATTCAGGGGCACAAGAGACTTTTCAGAGAAGAAGCAGATTTCAGCCGAGATGCACAGGAAGGCTCTAGAAGCACACAAGGGTCTGGCCATCTGAGCAACAACTGCCATGGAGCCTGTTCCCTTATAGCGTGGTTTTCCATGTGAAGTAGCTCTTTCCTGAGAGTATTCTACCAACAGCAGTTTGGGGGAATGGGAAGGGAGAAGAGAAAAGGGGAAGGGAATGACGAGCTATGGTGCTCTGGGGAAGAAGTGGTTCAGGTGTACTCTTTCCTTTGTGTTAACTCAATTCCTGCCCAACCTCAGCATATTCAGGCTCATTTTAAAACCCTGCAATCTACACTTTTTATTGTACTCATGTAATGACAAAAATATAACTGTATACAAGGATTTATATAAATTTAGACTCCTAAAAATTGTACAATTGGCATAGTGATAAAAGTCCTGCCACCTCATCAGTACTTAAGGGAAAAGAAAAAGGGTGCATAGGGAAGAAAGGCGGTTCTGCCTCTTAGGCAAACTGTGTTAATTCATATTTATGTCGAGGATACTCCATACCAAGAGGATTGGGCCCATCCTCCATCTGTGTTCAATTAAAATTTTAATGCAAAGCTGAGGAGATGCAGATAGGTAACAGGTGTGGTTCAGTCTAATTAAATAGCTCTTCTCATTTTTTAATTTATTTCCTGTTATACAAAATGCCATAGCACATATTTTTCTAAAGCTATCATTTGGGGGGGGGGGGGGAGGGGGAGGTAGGCCCAGAAGAGAAATTGCCAGCAAACATACCAACTCTTACAAGAAAGCAAAAGCCTAGCAAAAATGTTCCTAATGACATTTCATTTAATCAAGTTGTTTACAAAGTCCAGGAATTTGACAGCTGTATAGTTCCAGAGTATTGCACATCTATTCCCCATAACAAACCACAGTACACATAAGAAAAATGAATTCCATTACACAAAAGTACCACTATCATTACAATAGCCATGAAGTGATGCTAAAAGGGGTACACTACTGGCTTTTATTCATTAGAAATACCATAATGTGGGCAAAACAGATTTTTTTTTTTTCTAAATCAGCTAGTGAATCTAAAGTTTTGACTGATAGCAAGAAGCATACATTATTTTAATCTGTGATGATCCAAGAAACCATATGACACTGATTCCAGCATTCATGAACAAGAGTTTTCACAATGTTTGACTATAAAACATAGCAATTCTGTCTTAATGAACAGTTTATTCAGATAGGCCTTGTAATTTTGTGGGTTTATTTTTTTATATATTTGTGATAATCTATATGATATAATTTATCAGTAAAATTACAATCAGAATATATTTTGGGCAATTCTCCAACAGAATCAAGACTAGACAGAATAGATATAATCAAATATATTTTGTAGTTGTTTAAGGATGATCGTGTTACTTTCATTAGTCGTCATGTGACAACTATGTGATAACTGTTGGAGAGTGTCCAGAGGAGGGCTACGAAGATGGTGAAAGGCCTGGAGGGGAAGACGTACGAGGAACGGCTGAGGTCACTGGGCCTGTTCAGCCTGGAGAAGAGGAGGCTGAGAGGAGACCTAATCACAGTCTACAACTTCCTCGTAAGGGGGTGTCGAGAGGCAGGAGACCTTTTCTCCATTAACACCAGTGACAGGACCCACAGGAATGGGGTTAAGCTGAGGCAGGGGAAATTTAGGCTTGACATCAGGAGGGGATTCTTCACAGAGAGGGTGGCTGCACACTGGAACAGGCTCCCCAGGGAAGTGGTCACTGCACCGAGCCTGACTGAATTTAAGAAGAGATTGGACTGTGCACTTAGTCACATGGTCTGAACTTTTGGATAGACCTGTGCGGTGTCAAGAGTTGGACTTGATGATCCTTAAGGGTCCCTTCCAACTCAGGATATGCTATGATTCTATGATTCTATGAACTATCAGATAAACTATAGAGTCATCACATAAATAGGTACAACAGCTTCTTCCTTTAAGTACCTACCTCAGTCAACAAATCTTTAGGTCCAAACACTTAGTTTGTATATTTAATAACAGTCTCCTCACTGTCTCCTCAACTCTCTGACACTTAATTACATGAGAAAAATTACAAAAAAAAAAAAAAAAAAAAAAAAAGTTTGCTGCTACCAGTCTGGCCTCTTGCTCTGTAAACAGCTGTTGTACTGCAAATGCTGTCTTCCCCAAACTGCAAGCATACTTATTTACATTCAGTGTAGTCAGAGCCAATTACTATATGCAATTACACTGGTCTGTTTCCTTAGAGAAAAAATATGTTTCTTCCTCACCCTTAAAAGGAGAAGAGTGAGAAAAACTTTAACAGGAACCATGAAGCATTGGTATAAATTACCTGATGTTATTGTGTAGTCTCCAGACTTGGCAGTCATTATGAATAAATTAGATGACCTTCCTTAACCCTGTGTTTGAGCACCATGATCAACATCTTCAGATGACTCTAGCTCTATTTCTGATGACTCTTTGATGGCTCTGTTTTAATGTAGAATGGGCTAGGTGTGCCAACAGTATCACACAACAGGCACACAAATCCACACACTAGCAAGCATGAATAATGAACTTGGTCTCATCAGCAACGTCATATAAGCAGTAGGTGAATCAGAGTTTGGGAAAACAATGAGAAAATGCAGTCCAGAATCAATTCTGAGAATTCCTCAAGAAGAACTCTGGGATTCTGGGAGACCTAAGGATTAGGTAGATTTTCCAATAAGATGTAGTACTGAACACCAGTTCCTTTCTGAATCTGGAAAGTCTCTAAGAAATATCCAAGAGATAAAACATTCCAGAGGCTTTCTGTCTACAAACAGTTTCTGTCCCTCAGGCAGTTATATCAAACTACACAAACTTCAGCTGAAATGGTATACTCCTCTAACATGTATCCAATTATTGGTATATTTTCTAGACTTCAAGAAAACTTACTTTTTGTACCTTTTAAAATGTCATCCCCACCATGAATTCATCATGCATCATTAAAATTACAATTTCATTATAACAATTTATCTTCCCTTTAGTACCAGTAAGTTTCAAAATACGAGTTTTTAAATTCATAATATGAACATAAATTCATAATATGAACATGAATATAAGCAAGAAAAAGTTGAAAAATTGTTTTACAAAATGTACATAATATATAATTACTTATTTACTGTTTAACTGAGCTATTGGGGAACTCTCCCCAGAAGCAGACTTCTTCACAGAAACACATATTTTTTGAAACCTTCCATCTGGGAGATTTCTGATGTTAAAGAAGAAATTATTGGTAAAAAGGAGAGACAAAGTATAGGTCAATTACTGGTTAAAAGGAAATAACTATTCTCTATAAACCAACAACTAGAACAACAACAACAACAAAAGGAAATTAAAATTTTAGTGACTCACATCCTACAGGAATATACTAATCTATGGCCCACCAGCACTCTACCCTTTCTTTTAGTACAGAGTAAAGTCACCTCAAAGTTTTTGGTAAAACAATTATTTTCACTCCTGTCAAGCTTGCCTTATAACACAGATGGGAAATGTATTACCCAAAATAGAAATAGAAAAGATTGAAAGGTCTCATTCATTTTCCCACAAAATTGTATCTGATTTCAATTGGACAGGGAGAGCAGATGACTGGATGGGACTGAGAGAACAAGTAAATCCCTCTAATGCAGTTACACTATATAAAAGATTATCCTAGGTTTGTTATTTGCAGGTTCCTTAGGGTGTTGTCACATGGGAACTTACTGAATCTATTCTGCTCCTTTTTTTTTTTTTTCCAGAAAAAAAAAAAATGTTACACATGCTTTTCTAACAAACTGAATCAGGGTTCTCAAAACTAGTTGTTTTCTACTCCATAAAAATTAAGCCAGTCAGATTATTATTACTTTGTTTTTAATTTAACTATATTTAATAGTTAAATAGCAAACTGACTGGGTAACAGGCTGATCTATGATAATTCTAAATCCATATTATTGCAAATGGAATAAATCAGATGTACAGAGAAATTAGCAAAGTACAGACAAACATTATTAATTCTCAATTTCATTAGCTGCAAGCTTAGCGAAATATTTTCTGTCAATATTCTGCTTCAGCAGCTCATAACTGTCTAAGACACTATATTGAAGACTCCACATTAAGTCAGATGATATTGTCTTCTACACCTGGCCAAGAATAAGATTTCTGGATCTGAAAATTCTCACTTTTTTCAGCTCATAATTTGTTGGCCAAGCATCTCTTTTTATGTGAACTTTTAAAGAATTCATGAAACACTAGCACCAAAACTAACACTGAAACAAGGATGTGTGGAGAATGAGTAGAAATCTCAAAAGAGTATGGCAAGGTCTAGATTAAGTTTTAGTACTAAAAGATGACAGAAAACTAAGGCATGTATGTCAGACTTAAATATAGAAAACCTGATTTTCCTCATAAGAGGAAAAAAGCTAAACTTATATTTCGGGGTTTTAGTAAAATTTAAGCTTCTCTCAGAATCAATTAATTTTCTTATGGAACATGTTATGTGTGCATAAAAAAGGTAAAAACATTTTCCTGTTTAAAACATTTTAAAAAACATTTAAAAATCAAAGCCAAGAAGTCCTGTGGCACTGTGCTTATCATAATAATTGCTGAGCCTAAGTAAGCTTCTCTTAGCACTGGAGCTGATGCCCAAAACAGGCCACCTTTCACCACTGGAGACAACAGCAATCACATGAAAGGGAAAAACAAGTATCATGATGGATATGAAAGTTTCAGAATAAATTTCACCTAGATAAGTAATACTACCTATCAACACCAACAGGCTGAGTCAGACTCAAAACCATAAAATGATCAGGATATTATACATATATAAGATATGTGCCACCTTCAGAAAATGTATGTACTGAGAGAGCTGTGTTTCTCAGACTCTAAAAGGTAAAAATCACTTTCCACATAAAATGGGTCAAACCATTCTGATTTTTTTAACCCAGTATATTTCAGGCCTGGCCAGTTCATTGTGTATGCCACTTGATTTTAGAAACAAGTGACTGACTCAGTTTAGATGACAACTCTTGCTAATAAGACAGTTTTTAGATCTGGGATTGTATTTTAACCAGCTGATTCTACGTTTAGAGCTACAGCAGTGTTTAGTGATTTCTGCATTAAAACACTTTATAAATGAAATATATTGAAATCTTAATGCTGTTGAAGAGAAAATACTGTTCACACCGAGGTTTTTTTTAGAACGAGAATACAGCCTCCTCCTCTTACAAACAAGGTTGAAGAAGCCTTGGCCCCTCTGCTCCAAGGCAGAATCCCATTTCATTTAAATTGGCTCTGAATTCTGCCTCGATGAAATCTGTATTCATCATACTTTCCTGAAGTCAGAGAAACTGTTCTTATATTAAGAACTATAATTTTAACTCTTTACAGCCTTTTGCTTGCCTTTTACCAAACAACCAGTGGTCTTTCATATAATTGTACTAGTTTCCTTTTTCTGCGATTTCAGCATTGCACTACTTGGCACTTTGATGACACACTTATTGGAGAAGGAAACCACTGAATACATCAGTGTTTCATCCTTCATCCACCCCAGACCTTGTTCAGATACCTTTCTTCAAAGCTGATAAGGCAGTAAGTTGCCAGGGTAGATAGAGAGATGCTTACGTACTGTACTGGCTGTGGAACCAAACACACTGCAGTCTCATAACATCCACACTGTACTGATGAGTAAATAAGACCTTTAGCCAATGCTTCATTCACAGCTCACTTTACAAGTGAAAATTCAAGACAGAAGTTACAGTACTATGAACTTAAATATGACAATGAACCTTTGTAACAGTTAAGCCTTCTATTTTTCTGCAGTGCTCAGTTCCTTTTAAATTGTAATCATAGGCATATGATTACTAATGAGACAAAGTGGTGAACTTTAGAAGATGTTTCCCATCACTGCTACCACTGGACCATTGATGTGGCACCAACATTTGCCACATACACCCCTCTAAGCTATGGTTGTTGTCAGTCCTGATGACTTGCATACCATGAGGAGTCTTGGTGATCAAACCAGTACCCAAAAGGGATGCAAGAGTTTCTGATACATAATTCATGGAGCAGTGCATGAATCATCTCCCTGAAGATCGAAATAGCATAGTACTTTACTAAGCAAATTAAATCTAAACAAATAGCCTGGTTTGAATAACTAGTGGCTGTTAAGTTCACCGTTACCTTAGATCATCTCTAACAGAGAAGCAGTTAACAAATCAATTGGTATTTGGACTGCGGAACCCTGCCATGTTGCTTATGTGATATTTACAGTAAGGATCCTAGATAAATTTGAAAAATCTCTGGGAGAAGGATAGATGGACTGGAAAAGAAATTATAGGAAATACATTTTAATTTAACTTCATCACAAAAAAACCCTCTAAAACTAAAAAGCCTTTTACCAATAAGAAGGAAAATACATCTGAGAAATGATGTCAGAGAATATGCAGAAAAATTACTATATATTGTTGCAAAGCATAGATGTTCTGTGTATTGTACAGAAATAATATAAATAGTAGCCCTTGTAAAGGGAATAATGTCTGTGCAATAAAAGCATTTTTTCCTAAAGTACATTTGTTTATATTACAAAGTGTCTCCCCACCAAGTCTTCTGTATGCTGCTGCCCCTTCAGCACAGTCACAGTCTAGTAGAAGATTAATATTTCAGAACTTGTCATGGGCAGTTTCACTTGACTCTGTCACTGCCTATGTCTGACAAGCTATTTATCATGCTGCTAAGTGTCAGCATTAAATTATCCCTGCTGTTATGACAGCAACATTATTCATCAGGATTACAGACCCAGTACAAGGCTGCTTACAACTGTTACCTTCTTTTTTCTGGGCTTTATTGATCTCTGTTCTTTCTATTAAAAAAAAAAAAAAAAAAAGGTTTATGCACATGACCATTCATATCTTGCATGTTTGATGATCTTCATTTCTCTACCAACACTGAACAATGATAACAAAAAAATATCCCAGAAATGGGCTTCCATGGTTGCAAAATGTCTCAAACAGAACAGAATCTCATTCCCTTCAATGAGAGGCACATTCTCTTTGAGGAGACGGAGGAATACTGTAAACATTATTGATCATAATGCATAGGCACCCAAGGTTGAAGCATGTTGCTTGACAAATCGATCTGCATTTGTTTTAACCAAGCCACCCTTCCTTACCCACTTCAATGAAATGACAATGAAATCAAGAATTATTTATTGAGATGTGCAGTGTTATTCACAGGCAGCTCACCTCTGCCTTGTCTCCAGTCCGAACTCTGAACACTCCAATTACCTTCCACAGGGCTTTAGGTTTGGAGTAGAATAATATGATGAATAAAGATAAGACCATGCTGAATTCTTTAGAAATTCTTTCACAACTTAAACTTGGCTTACTTTTCTGGCATTCCATCCCACTTAAGAAAGTTTTTTTAAGAAATAAATCATTAGTATATCTAGTTTAAGATGTGTTTTTTATTTCTAAGTCTTCCATGCTCTGCAATGACTTGTTTGGCCATTCATTCTCATTTTACCTTTGGGTGTTTATTACCACCTCTGGGCTTTGAGAACAGATAACAACATTGTTAAAAATATGCTGTGGAAAAAAATAATTAAAATAAAATAAAAAAAGGAAAGCCCTCCTCATAAGTCCATGTATGATTTTTTTGAACCATAAGAATATTTGAAGTTTTCAAAACAGAGAAGTCAATTCAGATAGTAAATTATGTGATGGGCTCTGGCAGAAGGCACCAGGCACATATAATGCACTGTTATCACGTGTACTGAACTATAATAAGGAAGATAAATTTGAATAAGTTTAACAACGCATCCTGCCATCTCTATACACTTTTTATCCAGTAATTTAGACTTTGAGATTTCAAATCATGCCATTATCCAGACCTCTCATTGACTGCT
The DNA here is from genome assembly GCA_011075105.1 of Heteronetta atricapilla. NCBI lineage: Eukaryota > Metazoa > Chordata > Aves > Anseriformes > Anatidae > Heteronetta > Heteronetta atricapilla. The sequence goes on from CM021732.1 coordinate 49,241,645, forward strand.
GTTTCAAATCATTAACACATAAAAAGATAAAAAGCATTTCTGAAAATCAAGTTCTTAAAATTCATTCTAAAATGCAAAAGAAAATAAAACAAACAGAAGATGAAAATAAAATAGAAGAAGAAAAGTTTGCAGATGACACCAAATTGGATTAGAGTGTTGATCTGCTTGAGGGTAGGAAGGCTGTACAGAAAGATCTGGATAGGCTGTATCGATGGGTTGAGGTCAAAATGTATGAAGTTCAACAAGGCCAAGTGCTGCGTACTGCACGTGGGTCACAACCGCACACAACACTGCAGGCTGGCAAGCTGCCCGTCGGAAAGGGATCTGGGGGTATTGGTCAATAGACAGCTGAACATGAGCTGGCAGTATGGTCAGGTGGCCAAGAAGGCCAATGGCATCCTGGCTTGTATCAGAAATAGTGTGGTCAGCAGGACTATATAGGGAAGCAATTGTCCACCTGTACTCAGCTCTGGTGAGGCCACACCTTGAGTACTGTATTCAGTTTTGGGCCCCTCACTACAAGAAGGACATTGAGGTGCTGGAACATGTTCAAAGAAGGGCAACAAAGCTGGTGAAGGGTCTAGAGAACAAGTCTTATGAGGAGCAGCTAAGGGATCTGTTTTTTTTTTTTTTTCAAACCAAATAAACCCGGGGAAAAAAAAAAAAAAAAAAAAAAAAAAAAAAAAAAAAAAAAAAAAGGAGAAAAGGAGTCTCAGATGAGACATTATTGCTCTCTACAGTTACCTCAAGTATCATGATGGGGTTTGGTCTGTTCTCCCAAAAAACAAGTGATAGGACAAGAGGAAGCTAACTGTGTGATTGAGTAAGACTTTTAGCTTTTATTAAGGAGTTATTTTTCATTTGTTTATCTGCAAGGAGTACATCTAAAAGGTAAATTCTAATAATCTAAAGCCTTTCCACACTTAAAATTTACTTCAAAAACCCACAGCTTTAGAGGCATAGCACTATTTTTGAGTGGATGGGGCAATACACACCTAATCGTATGCTAGAAAATTGGTACCCCAGCAGCGGGATGCAGCAGTGTTGGACCCTTCCCATGAGCTTGGTCATATGAGGCTGAGAAGTGCCAAAAAAACATAGTATTGGTTCTGCAGCCCAGCAGTCAGCTACAACTTTGTCGTCTCTTCCTAACCAGATACAGATGAAAGCAAAGAGCTCAGCCCATCGATACCATTTTCTTTCACATATTGGCTTGCTGCCCCAGAGTTTGCACATATTCAGACATACAGCTTATTTATATTGTATGTTTGCATCATTCCACAAAGGAAGATTATTGAGTAATGATATACAGTAAGATTTTCAATATAAGCATTTTTTCAGAACTTTTGAATCCAGATTCATGCAGTTCTACATTGAATTTCTTTGAAATAACAAAAAACTATGGATTTCCTTTAAACAAAGCTACAGAGATTACAAATATGGTAACCTGAATGTCTCATCCACATATAACACATTTATAATTTCCTTTTGACAAAAACAGTTAAAATTTGATGGGCACAAAGTCACAGGACCAGATTACAAGAGATTTGGACTCGAGAAAGTTTGCAGTTAAAAACAAGGATGCTGTTTGAATTGGTTTCAAAATCCCAAATCTGCTAACAGCATTCACCCAAATAATACTTCTCATATTCCTCAGCAACTGTAAGACCAAATCTACACTATTAACAAGGAGGAATTTCACATTCCAGTAATATATCAAGTTGCCAATCTCTAGGTGATTATATAGAGATGTAAAGAAAATTGAAGTGGTGTGGATAGGATCAACATGAACAAATGTTACTATTTGAATTGCTGGCACTTTGCCAGGTGCAAATAAAATTTTGAAAGAAAAATATCAATGAAAATGGCAGAACAGTGAGTATTTACAATTAAAAGTCCTGGAAACATTATATCTTGAATTTAATTCTAAGAGTGACCTGTACATATAGATTCATTTATTTAATAAAACAAGGCCACAGCAGAAGTATTTTGCCAACAGCTTGTTCCTTTCAATGGATCTGTTTACTTTAGATTCACTGGTGATTACATTCAGCTGTATTATCTGTTTGAGAGCTTCGAATCCCACAGTAAGTGTCAATCTTTATATTACTGAAGGACAATTAGGCAAACCATGTAATTGTATTGTCACTTATTAATTTCAAGCTCCGATGTCATAAATTATATGCCTTAATTAATACCTCATGTCAATCACAATCTGCATCTTTGAAAGGATAAAGAGGTTAACAAGAATACGTAATTAAAAGAAAACAGTGAATAACGGCAAGGCTGAACAGTTTATAAAATTAGACAAGAAAACTGGTGCTGTGTAAGCATGTAGGAGCAAAGACAAAAATTGGGGGGTTGATAAAACACACAAGAAGTCAAAAAATGAATGAAAGTTTTAAGTCTTGAGGTTTCATTCCATTTCCAAACCAAATGCCTGGCAGAAAATTATTTGAAGAGAATTGTGGAATAAGTCACTAGCTTCTTCTGTACTGTGTCATACCATACTGGATCAAGAAAGAAGTGTGTGTATTTGCACATACTTATAAATGGCTCAGTGGAATTTCAGTGGAATCTCCTCACAATGCAGTAGCTTTGCCATCACGAAGAAGTGGAAATAAGCCTTAACACACAGGCATTCCAGAGTAGGCAAAACATGCTAGTTAAAATGTTTTTTTTGGTTTGGTTTGGTTTGGTTTGGTTTTGGTGTAAGCAAATAAATGAGGGCATAGCTGAAGGCAAATGTTCTACAGTGCTCCCTGCTCTAAGTGCTGTACTAGAAGGTCATCTGCCACTTGGAAGGAATTGCAGTAGTCCTCCAGCCCCACTTACTGAAAGTAAGGACCAAAGCAATTCCAAGTGACAATTAGTAAAATTGCTTCAAAATGAAAGAATACAAAAACATGCATATGACATCAGGCAGATGGAGGGAGTATTTGGGCAAACAATGTATTAAGTTAATCTTACTCATTGGTAACACAAGTCTGTTACAAATTACTGTGATGAATAAAGACACAGAGGAATATCAAATGACAAGGAGTATACAGCATCAGTCATTTTTAAGTGCTGCGTAGTATTATCTCAGTCTGTCTACACATTGTGGGGCGTTTCCTAATGTGGAAAAGAATATAAGGCTAAAGGTTTTGTTTTCAAGCTATTAATATGTTAAAACTGTGCCTGTACTAGCTGTAAAGAATTCAAGATCCTGTAATGAGTGGAAGTGAGATGGACTGGGAACTTATTCAAATAGAACATTTCTATTTTCTCCACCACTTATACTATTCTCTTAAAGATTAAATAAGGAAAAAAAAAAAAAAAAGACAAATGATCATGGGATAATGCTCAAGATCTCCTAGGTGTGCCTGAAACAAACACTCCTCTCCCACTGGTAAGTCAGTATTTTACCCCTCAGCCAAATACACTTCAAGAAACAGGGAGACAGGAGTTCATCCATATGACTTCCTTTCCAAAACATCCGCAGGCAGGTTTCTAAAACCCTGAAGCCTCCTCTCACATCCCTGCTGATGCTGTACCCAGAAGAAAACAGAGGAAAAAACATAACTGGTGGTGTTTGGGTGCTTCACCTAGGTCATGGTGCACGGACATCTGACAACAACCACAGATGAAGAACATTTGTGTTTATTTCCCAGCAGGCTGCAGCATGCTATTCTACTCCCAGTCTAAGAAGAAGAGAAGTTTATCTCTCCCGGAGCCATCTCAGGGACTGATGATGTGGCAATCCACCATGAAGGGCTGAAGCCACAGTACAGGACTGATGATCTCACCTAGCTGAGAAGAAGAGCTGAAGGAGGCCCTTCATTTTGGCACATACTAAAAATTTAACATTCATTATAAGAACTTCTTTACTTTTAGAGCCCAAAAAACTAAGCAGGGGTTAATTTAAGACACCAGGGCTGCAGCAAAACTGGCAGAAATAATCTCCACAGAATGGGGACATCAAACCTTAATAGAGCGCAAACTTACACTCCTGCACTGGACCTACAGCCTCCAGGCACAACGTGGGTACAGCCTTCTATCACCATCTTCTTTCCTTTTCTAGCTCGAGATCACTTTCGCCAGGCAACTGTGGGAGCCCAGGCAGGCACAGTTATCTTCCTACCACCTCTGTGCTTCATGGCCATCCCAAATGAACACAACAGACTATCCCATCCCTACCTTAGCTCTTCATTTTTCTGTTCCTCTTAGATCTTCTGTTCCTCTTCTGTTCCTCATTTAGATGGCTTGCAAAGGGCAGTACCAAAGAAGCTTGCAAACTCTATTGACATATCTGGGTAGCAAGAATGATTTTATTCCAACATGGAACTATAAAAAGCTACCAACAAAGCTGTTAAAAACGTATTGCAGTTTTCCTTGCATCCCACAAGTCACTGAGCTAGGACAGCCCTGAAGGTGTGCCCTGGAAGTGTGACCACCCAGTGCCTCAGGCAGTGAAAGGAATGGAAGAAGCTCACTAGTACCTCATAATTTCTGACATAATTTTTTTTCTTTTCCTAATCAGTCCTGCTGCACAAATAAGATCTCCTACTATTAATACAATCATTTGTTCTTCAAGGCATATATTTGATTGTGTGCACAGCCTCACATTTTATCTCCTAAGTTTTATCCCTGTTTCTCCTGTCTCTTTCCTTCTCTCTACCTTAAATATTCACTTTCCATTATAAAAAATCACACTGGATATGAGGTTTAAGACATGTTCATATACATACATCAATATTTCTCCAACCACTTATATTTGAAACTATAAATATTTTAATTTCACAATCAGCAAAATAACATATACTACTAAAAGTAATAACTCTGTGGCTTTCATGCCCTGAATTTTCTCATTTTATATCTTTTTGAAAGGAACTCCTACATTAGATGTAAGAATACTACCACTGCAACATGTATATCTGAGGTACTATTTTAATCTATTGATGCTACATATTCTTTGTTGTACAGTGCTCACAATGACGCCATAAAGTATGTTAATCACTTAAGAGTGATCTTCACTCAAGATACTTTTCCTTCTGCAGTTACTTTGCATCAAAAGATTGAGGCGTTAACATAACAATAACTAAATTACAGTTCAAGAAACAAATTTCTTGGTAGACTCAATCCTGAAGGATACTGGAAACATTGTGTGAAGTGCTGAGTACTTCCAACTCTTATCATAGTCAGTGAGAACTGCAGGTGCTCTGCAGCTTGCAGAATTGATCTCCCATATCATCAGTTACCAGCTGTTATCTAATACATATTGTATTGTATGAAAAAAAAAGCTATTTTCTATGTTCATTGTGGTGAGAATCATTAAGGAGATTTACTTGTCAGACTTCACACATCATGAAATCACTTCTGTATGCAAAAAGAAAAAGAAAAAAAAAAAAAGATACATTAAATTACCCTACCAAAAAGTGTTGTATCTGCTTTCTGCATTAGCTATCAAAGTAATGTTCACATGCTTTTCAACTATCATTATAACACAATTTTGCATTAGGAAACAATGAAAACTGCAACATTACTTCACCAAAACTCCAGCCCCCTCCTAAAAGATGCTGAACTCCAGTTCTGCTCAAGTAATTGAAAGCAGTATTCAGCAACCCAGGGATTACATACCTAATCTGCTGTGCCTGGATAGAAACAGATGTTTGCATGTCTTATCCTTTTGTTCCTAATCAGATGATCCATTTTCTCACATTAGATGCATGTGTAACTGAGCAGGCCTGAGTAACCTATAGCTTTCCCATTCTGTTCACAGGCTGAGAGATGCATACAAGAAATGCACAGTATGAGAGCCAAGGACAGCTGGAGGCTGCACATTAAGGTGCAGCAGTCTGGCCTCCAGGCATAGCAGTAGACCATAGGTTCATTCCTGTGCCTGGCCCTGGCCCACATCCAGCACATTGGTAATTGCAACATGCCCACCAGAGCAGGCAGGATCAAGCAGGCAGGGGATCAAGCAGGAGATTCCCACCATAGAGCCTCCAGGCCCTAAAAAGCCAACCTAGAAGCTCCTCAGATCTCTTCTTCAGGGCAATGCATTCCTTGCCCCCCAACCCTTTGACAATGTAGCTCAGCACAACTACCAACACAATTCACTTCTTGTGACTTTGGGGATTTCCTGGCTAGGACCCTTCCCCCTGTCAGCTCTGCACTTTCTTCAATAACCAGGCCCTACTTCAGAGCTGAACAGGGCAGCTGTCTATGACCCATAGTCCCTATAGAGTATAGCACAATCTTGCACATCGCTCCTTTTTCAGGTGCTGGGAAAACAACCTGATATTGCATCATTTCAGTGGTAAAGAATGCAATCCCAAAAGACCATAACAAGAAGACAATCAAAAACAACCACCTGAACAGTTACTTTTTTTACAATCTAATGATTTTTAATAAAAACCTATAATTTTGAAGGTCCAGCTCAATTATATGATATGCAGTGCAAGTTTTCATCTGTGCTTAGCACCACAGCATCTGAGGGCCTTCTGGCACAGCATTAAGCAACCTAACTAACATCTGTCATGTTTTTTGTTTTTTGGTTTTTTTTTTTTGTTTTGTTTTGTTTTTTTCTTCTCATGCTCTCTGTCCTTTGTCTGCCTCCCTCCTTCCACAGCAGATGTGCAAAGCATGAGGTGTTTTATTCTGGATATATTTAAAGGTTAGTGTTATATAAGTCTGCATAAGCAGGGAATGAGACTAGAAAACAATACATAATTTTTATTTCAGAGGGAGAAAATATACAGATATACCTTTACATAGGTACATAAAATACATGCAAATTATCTTCACAAAATTCTAGTAGGGAAGGGCCTTAACTAATAAATGGACAGATTTGGGGGAAAATGGTGACTTCTTTCACTGAGGAAAAAAATTGATTAGCAACACTTCACCATGCTTTTTGGTAAAGGTACTACTAGAATTAACCTACATCAGGGTATGCACTATCATTCCTGATTGCTATATAACAGTAGTAAATCTGCTAAAGCATTCTCACAGTACATCATCAAGTTAATACTACCTGTAAATGTTAGAGTGATACCACTGCTGTAATTCTTAAAGTTATTCTCTGTGGTTTCAGAACTCTCCCACTCAGCCCTTGGTCAAGCAGAACTTCCTCTGAACTTAGTAAGAATGCAAGGATTGGGACAGGGCGGAAGAAGGCCTGGAAATTTCAGAATCTGGGAAGTTAATTTATTTGACACTAATATATTTTTATTTTCTTGCTACTTCTTTTTCCATTGTCTACTACTGTTTTGTAAAACTGCAGCAGCCCACCCACTTTACAAACCCCAAACATCAGAAACAGCAGCCATTATCCACAGGCTACATTTCTGCGATAGTTTTGCCACAGACTGCACACATCCTCCTTAAGAGATTTTCTTCTTCATACTTGATCTGTTGTCACCCTGTTGAAAATATCACTGACACTGCTGAGGCTAACAAGGTCAAGTGCTTTGAGATGGAAGCCTTTTGTACTGATGAACAGCTGAAGGGTGCGACATATGTTTTAGGGCCCTAGCAGCTGGCTCAGTGAGAGCCTCTTGGGTCTCTTTTAATGATAAATCCAGGCCCTGCTACTTCATCTCGGCATGGAAATAGCAGCATGTTAACATTCATCCAAACTCTTGTGTCTGTCATTAACTCAGCCCTTCTACTGTAGTTACATGGCAGAGCACAGCTGACATATCACCTGTCCTCCCACCTCACAGAACAGTAGGGCAGGTTATGCATCAGTGCAGCATTTAAATGCCACTTGACTGAAAACTGCTGATTACTCCACATGTTTTATGTCTATTTTTTTTATTTTTTTTTAATTTTCCGGAATGCCAGCTGACTGCAGTTGTTCTTCCTCTTGTTATTTTCAGTACTCTCTCTATACGTATATACACGTACAAAGCTTGATAACTGGTTTTTACAAATTGTGTCAGTCATACATAAAATAGAAATAAAACAAGCATTTATGCAATTGTCTCTGCAGGAACAAATTACCTCTTGGCTGCACGAGGCCCCGAAGGTCACAACCTCCCATTGAGCCATGCTCTGAGGAATAAAACAGAATAACAAATTCAGCAGTAAATGCTTAGGTGAAAAGTTTTGAAGACACTGGTCAGGAGGGAGGGAATTTTCCCCCATCTGCTCCTCGTCTAACAGTTTTTGGTCCTTAACTTTATCCTTTAACAAGTACTTTGGGATCCTTGACAGTGAAAGGTGCTATATAAATGAGAGATGTATTAATAAAACCCCCAACTGCAGTTCAGCTGCAAAAGGGAGCTTCTCCAGCTCGAGGCTGGAGTAATTCTGCAGACAATCACACAGATGGTGTGACAGATGATCTCAGCATCCCGTCCTTCTATTTTTATATATTTTTTTAGTTTAAATTAAAACATATATACATATATATGTATAAAGCTATCTTGGCATGCTACAGATTTCGAGGGCCTTAAGTTCATCTTCAGATCTTGGTCCCTTTACTGCTATTCTTGTCAGAAAGTTTTATACCTGAATCCAGCTGGGGAAAGAATGTGTATGCTAGACATTTGCTTCCACCTTGCTACAAATGGCAGGGAAGGGAGAGAGGTGAATGCCTGGGATAAATGAATCTCTCTTGCTGAGAACAGACTCATCATCAAAGAAAGAGTTCAAAACTTCAGGGTTTTTGGTTTTGTCCCAGCTAGTTGAATATCCAATCAGCCTGTAATAAACTTTCTTTGAGGTGCTGACTCCAAGCACTGTGAACATTGATGCCTACATTTGAGTTAAACAATAAACAGCCAGAAGATAAGGACAATTTGTGTAATATGGAGACAAGAAGAATAAAATAAAATAAAATAAAAATACAAGAGAAGTGTATAAGATTACAACAAGTTCTTGTTAGTTATTGTGCATCATCCTTAACTCTCTTTAATTTTTTAACTCTAGATCTTTTGTTGAGATAATGCCTGAAATAGAAATCAAAATCTAATTGCTAAATGCAAAAGTAAATTTGCTTGCTTTTAAAAGCAAAACCTTCAAACGTACTTGGTATGTTGAAAGTTCTTATTTTCCCCTCATTTATATAAGGGAATAGAGACTGTGATGCCAATCAGTGGAGTGGCATAAAAATTTGACCTATTTAGTCTAAAGAGTTTGAAACTAAAATACAAAAACATCTTTTGGGTGTACTGTTTATTTCTGATTTTAATATAATCAAAAGTTATCTCCAATTGCCTTTATTGGATTATTAGCAGATTTTTATTGGCAAAATATTTTATGATGCATGCATATTCAATTAATATCCTCCTCATGGAGGAACTTATACAGAATCTATTTTGTGCAGCAGCATCAGCTGATGTCAAAACAATGACCTATATGAAGTCATTGAATAGCAATGCATTTCATTGCAAAATAGTCCCTTGAATTTATACAGTATGATATCTTACATGGGATATTCAGGGTTAGCATGTTGCTATGTATGTTACTTTCAGTGTGTTACAGTGTGTTTCAGTGTGTCACAGCGGTAAGAATGATTGTGAGTCCTGGTCATCAGAAGCTACTTCCAGAATCACTAGGAAGTAGCCCTAACCTAAGTAATCACTAATCTAAGGTGTCCATACCTTTCCAGGTAGAAAAAAAAAAAAAAAAAAAAAAAAAAAAAAAAAAAAAAGAGCTGGAGATGCAAGGCATGCTATATTTCACAACGTTTCCATACTTCAAATATCAGGATACTTGTAGTGCTGTAGACCTGAGGGCAGTGAGCAAGCTCACGCCAGCTGACAGCTAGGCAGTCTAGAGGGAAGGCAAAGACCACAGCACCTGATACTGCTGCAAGAAATCAGAAAAAAAATGCAGGCAATTCTCAAGTTGCATTTTTAAGTGTCATCTCATTGCCAGCCCAGAACTTGGAAATAAATTGCTAAGAATATATCAGTAAAGCACCAATGCTATTGTCCAAAAGTGATGAAGGGAGCTTTTCAGTCAGCTTGCAAAACTGAGGACCCTTCACTCTCCTTCTAACATTGGCAGTTACAGTCTGAGCATGGCACTGGCTACAAAGACTCATTTAGAGGTAGCTTCTGTATGCAAAACAACATTTACATTCATATTTACATACAGTGCAATCTTGAACATACTAGTGAAGGTGTTCATTGTCTTTATTGTTAAAGACACTTTTTAAGGAGCAAGTTGACTTGAGTATTTAGGAGTGACTTGCCGACAGAGGTGAGAATAGCCCACATGAAGAAATGAGGCTGGTTTATAATATCGTGACCAATCTTCTGCTTCTACCTAACACCAGAAACCTACATTCTTCTCTGGAAGTCAGTCTATCAAAAGTTTAGGCTTTAATCTTATGTTTTCTTGAGGCACTTGATGTAAAAAAATGCATCCTATTCATTGGATCTCAAGTTTATTCTAAACTTTTAGGTTAAGGCTGCAAGTGGCAAATGAAGAAGAATAATGGCAAATGAAAAAGCACATAACAGTTCATTTTGCTTTTTCATTGATGGTAAAATGGACTAGGAATCATTTGTTTTGACTCTAGCACTTACAAATGCCTCCACTGCTCTGTGGAAAGAATATTACATTATCATGACAGAGCACATGGCCTTCACAAAACATTAAAAAAAAAAAAAGACAGTATTTTTACAAGAAGGTTAACCAATGCTAACTTTTCAGTGGCATTCTCGAGATTTTGTTGGCCCAAAGTTTTGCTGAGAAACAGTAGTCACTGAACTTGCTGTGATCTTGAAATCTCTTGAAAACAGGAGAAAGTTATCACTGACTAAACCATTTCAAAGCACAGTCTCAGCACTGTGATGGCCTCACAGATATCACAGAATCATAGAATCACAGAATGATTCATGTTGGAAGGAATCTTAAAGAACACCTAAATCCAACCCTCCTCCGCCCCCCCTCAGCCCCCCCCCCCCCCCCCCAAGGCAAGGACACCTCCCACTAGACCAGGTTGCTGAAAGCCACACCAACCTGACCTTAAACACTTCCAAGAATGGGACATACACAACCTCTCTGGGTAACCTGTTCTAGAGCCTCAACAATCTCATAGTAAAGAACTTCTTCCTCATATCTGATCTAAATCTTCTTTCTTTTAGTTTAAAACCTTTACCCCTTGTCCTATCACTCCACTCCCTGACAAAGAATCCCTCTTCTGCTTTCTTATAGGCTTCCTTTAGGTACTGGAAAGCCTCTATGGAGTGCCTCCTTTAGGTACTGGAAAGGTCACCATGGAACCTTCACTTCTCGAGGCTGAACAATTCCAAGTACCTCAGCTTTTCTTCATAGCAGAGATGTTCCAGCCCTTTCATTATCTTTGTGGCCCTCCTCTGGACTCGTTCTAATACATCCATGTCCATCTTGTGCTGGGGGTCCCAGAGCTGAATGAAGAGCTCTAGATCAGGTGTCATGAGAGCAGAGTAGAGGGGGAGAATCACCTCTCTCAACTTGCTGGCCACACTTTTGATGCAGCTCAGGATGCATTTGGCTTTCTGGACTGCAAGTGCACATAGTCAGCTCATTTGAGCTTCTCATCAGCTAACACCCCCAGGTCTTCCTCCTCAGATCTTCTCTCAATCCATTCTCCACCCAGTCTGTATTTGTGGTTGGGATTGCCCTGACCCAGGAGCAAGACCTTGTTGAACTTCCTGAAGTTCACGCAAGCCCACCTCTCAATCCTTTCCAGGTCCTTCTGGATGGAATCTCTTCTCTCCAGTATGTCAACCATACTACTCATCTTAGTGTCATCAAAAACCTTGCTGAGGGTGCACTCAGTCCTAGTGTTCATGTCACTGACAAAGATGTCAAACAGCACTGGTCCCAGTGCCAATCCCTGGGGAACACACTCGTCACTGATCTCCACTTGGACATTGATTGAGCTGCAACTCTTTGAGTGCAACCATCCAGTCAATTCCTTACACACTGAGTGGTCCATCTGTCAAATTCATGTCTCTCCAATTTAGAGACAAGGATATCGTGTGGGACAGTGTCAAATGCTTTGTACAAGTCCAGGGAGATTATGTCAGTTGCTCTTCCCCTATCCACTCTGTTGTAGAAGGCCACCAGATTTCTCAGGTGCAATTTGCCCTTAATGAATCCATATTGGCTTTCACCAATCACCTTCTTATTTACTATGTGCCTTAGCATAGTTTCCAGGAGGATCTGCTCCATGATCCTGCCAGGCACAGAGGTGAGACTGACTGGCCTATAGTTCCCTGGGTCTTCCTTTATTCCCTTTATAAAACTGGGGGTTACGTTTCCCCTCTTTCAGCCAGTGGGAATTTCGGCAGACTGACACAACTTATCAAATATGATGGACAGTGGTTTAGCAACTACGTCTGCCAGTTCCCTCAGGACCCGTGGATGCATCTCATGAGGTCCCATGGTCTTGTAACCCTTTGGGTTCCTTAGATGGTATTAAACCTGATCTTGTCCTACAGAGAGCAGTTCTTCATTCTCTCAGTCCCTGCCTTTACCTTCTGGGACTTGGGTTATGTGGCTAGAGCTCTTACTGGTGAAGAATGAGGCAAAAAAGTCATTGAATACCTCAGCCTTCTGCATATCCTAGGTAACCAGGTCTCCCATTTTCTTCTAGTGAGGGCCCCCCATTTCCATAATCTTATTTTTATCACCAGTGTACCTATAGAAGCCTTTCTTGTGCCCTTTATGTCCCTGACCAAATTTAATTCTAATACAGATTTAGCTTTCCCAACATGATCCCTGGCTGCTCAGACAATTTCTCTGTATTCAACCCAGGCTACCTGCCCTTGCTTCCATCCTCTGTAGGCCTCATTTTTCTGCTTGAGTTTGGCCAGGAGCTCCTTGTTCATCCATGCAGGCCTCATGGTGTTTTTACCTGACTGTCTTTGTTGGAATGCATAACTCCTGAGCTTGGAAATGATCCTTGGATATTAACCATCTTTCTTAGGCCCCTCTTCCTTTCAGGGCTTTGTCCCATGGTACTCACCTAAGCAGATCCTTGTAGAGGCCAAAGTTTGCTCTCCTGAAGTCGAGGGTAGTGCGCTCTTGCTGTGCTCCCTCCTTGCTGCACTCAGGATCCTAAACTGGACTATGTTGTAGTCACTGCAGCCAAGGCTGTCCTTGAGCTTCACATTCTCCACCAGATCCTCCTTGTTGGTGAGAATACAGTCCAGCATAGTACCTCTCCTTATTGGTTCCTCTATGACTTGGAGAAGGAAGTTGTCATCCATGCATTCCAGGAACTTCCTGAATTACCTATGACCTGCTGTGCTGTCCCTCCAACAGATATTAGGGTGGTTGAAGTCCCCCATGAGGACCAGGGCTTGTTACCAAGGAGCTATTTCTATCTTTTTATAGAGGACTTCATCTGCTTGGTCTTCCTGATCAAGTGACCAGGAGCAGACTCCCACTGTAATGTCACCTGCCCCTGCCCTCCCTTTAATCCTGACCCTGGCCCATAAATTCTCTGTCAGCTCCTCACCCATCCCCAGGCAGAGCTCCATGCGCTCCAGCTGCTCATTGACACAGAGGGCGACAACCTGCCACACAACCCCTGTCCCCCTCCACACACACCTTACCACCTCTCCTTCCTAATGAGCCTGTATTCTTCCATTCCAACACCCCAGTCACAGGAGCCATCCCACCACATCTCTGTAATGCCGATGAGGCCTGCAGGTGTGTGTACATCTCTAACTCCTCTTGTTTATTCCCCATACTACATGCATTAGCATAAAGACATTTAAGTTAGGCCCTCAATGAAACTGACTTACTGGCTGGAGTGGCTGGAGTTACTTTATGCTACTCTTCAGGTGCTCTCCTGCTAACCCACGACCAGCCTCCAGGCTCTGGGCATTTATTGCTGA
>CM021732.1:49260476-49269740 GCA_011075105.1 Heteronetta atricapilla
TTAGAGAGTTTCCAAAGAAGGGCTACAAAGATTATGAAAGGTCTAGAGGGCAAGACATATGAGGAGCAGCTGAGGCCCCTTGCTTTGTTCAGCCCAGAGCAGAGGAGACTGAGGGGAGGCCTCATGGCGTCCTGCAGCTTCCTTCCAAGTGGGAGTAGAGGGGCAGGCGCTGAGCTCTTCTCTTTGGGGAACAGTGACAGGACCTGAGGGAACAGCATGGAGCTGGGACAGGGGAGGGTCAGACTGGATATTAGGAAAAGGTTCTTTCTGAATAACTGAGGTATTTTTCTGAAGAACTTTCCTTCACTGAGAGGGTGTTTGGGCACTGGAAATGGCTGCCCAGGAAAGTGGTTGTGACACTGAGCCTGCCAGAGTTGAAGAAGCATTCCTCAGAAAAGGAGGATGTCATTATCATAAAATTCATCTGAGAAATCGCTCAAGAGGAAATAGGAAAAAATCAGAACTGTATTGTGTAATGCTTTATCTTTTTAAAATAATTATTTTAATCATAGAACAACAAAATGTAAAATGCAAAATTTCACTGGAAACTAGAATTAAAATAAAGACAAAAGGAAAGATAGACAAAAAAGACTTCTGGAACATCTGCTCAAAGCTACATTGTAAGCTTCAAGATTGAAAACCAAGTAAGGATATTCTTCTGGCTAAATTCAGATATTGGATTAAGACAAAATGAGTTTGTAATCTGGCTCCACCACATATTACATGTGGGAAATTACGGGCTGATTTTCAAAAAATTCCCCTGTGTTTAAAGTACTTACACAATGTTAGCTGTGTGACTGCCATTGGAATTTGTGAGTTTAAAAGCTTATACTGGTTAAGCACTTCTGAAATTTTTACCAGTTCACATATGTACTCAGGCAGAGTGCATCTGTGTTTGAGCTTGAATGAGAACTGTGCTACTAAGACAGATGTCCTGACTACCCACCTCACCATGTTCCTGCCTGCATCCTGCAGAACTCACTGAGCATAGGAATGAGGCCACTTTCAGATGAAACTAAGCTGCAAAATGTGCTCATGAGGTCACCTGATGCATTTTAAATGCAAATAGAAATTCAGCCTATGGGACTGTGTCCACATTAAAAATTCATCAGATGCATTTAGTACAGGCATGAAGTCCTCAACACAAACTATTTCACTCCACAGTTATTAGTCCACACTACTTGTTACCATAACATCATATCCATTTCCATAACAGAACTTAAAATCCTAATGAGGGATTTCATACACAATCTAAGGCCAGGCCGGATCTAAAACAGAGGTGTTCCTCTGACCTTCTTTCCTGATAGGTTTGTTTGCTAGGTATGCCCAGAGCATGGCTAACATTCATGAAGTTCTGACTGCCCAAAATACATTGACAGTTGTTTCTTCTAAAATGGCACAAAAGGACATGCCCTTCTGTCCACTGTAAAACACTGGCTGGAGCAATAACCCAGCACTTTAAATCCTTACTTGTGTGGTTCAAATCATCAACCCTCACAGCCATGTTGTGCATTCTAAATCCCAACCTGTAGATTGAAGCACCAGAAAGCACCAGACATCTTGTCTGTTGAATGTATTCTGCTGTACAGAATATAACATGAATATTAAGAAAAAAGAAGAAGGAAAAGAAATTAATGTTCAGTGACATATGTTCAGGCTGTGATTAGTGACAAAAGGGGATGTAAGTTCTTACCTTGCTTTTTGGCCTGTTTATACATTTTATGAGAAGCATCAACTGGATAATAAATGCATCAAAAATTATCAGAGTGAGGTTCATAAACTGTTCTCCCGTTCAATGAAAGTCGGCTGTGTGAAGCAATGATATCACACTACTTTTTGCTCTCCTTTACTGACCTGCTGAATCTTGAATAGATTTCAGCAATAGCTTGTGACCTAGTCACTGTACAAGACAATTATACAGGATTTAGGCAACCTTTCTGGGTAGTCAAGGCTATTTGTTTGAACTCTAGAAGATGGAATCAAAATCTGGTGTGCTTTGACATGAAGAATGTTTTAAAAACTTGTTGTGGGTTACTACTGTTGTCTTTGCTCTTCTTGTAGTGAGAAGAAAACGTGCCCTTATTGCTTTTAGAAATACTGGGAAAGTTTTATACCTTCAGGGAAGAATTCTGGTAAATGAGAGGAATCTTAGACCTACTTCTCCAGAAGACAAGGCTCTATGTTTCTCATTACTTCCTACCTCCTCCTCAAAGAATTCTGGTTTTCTTGGACTGCCTTTCCATGGTGTCTGAATCTTAGTGTGTGCTTGGAGGCACAGGCACTAGTAATTGTTTTAACCTTTCAAAATACAGCTCCTCCTCCCTGCCCACAACAGAAATGTTGGTGTTAGTAGTCTTTGGAACAAGTGGTTAGGGAGATAACCTAAGCTTTCTGAAATCTGCAGATTCATTGCAAGTCACACCTCAGCTAGTGAGCCAAGGTCCAAACCAGGGCAGAAACAGTGCACTAACATTCCCAATCTTAATCCCTCAAGACCAACCAACATTTCCAGCCTAATGCACTAGTACCCCAAGGTGGGAGTAGAGCTGTCCTCCTTCTGCTTTTTACAGGTGGAAGACGTATGAAACAGGAAGAGTCCCATCTCACCAGTGCTGGAAAGGAGGTGCCAAATGATCTGTGCTATCCCCTACCAGACAGAAGACTAGTGAATGTACAGAGGCAGAAACAGAGCAGTTCAAACAGGACCAGGCAACACACAGCAGTATGGATGAGAACAGGCCGTAATAGTACAGTTTTATTGGTATCAAATAATTTGGGATTCATTTGTACATGTTGAACAGCTATACTTCCTTGGTATATCAATCATTTGTAGTGGGCATCTTAAGGGTAGGAAGATTCTTTTTAATCTTACCCCTCAACACTGTCCCTTAATTTCCTGAGGCCTGCATATGATTTTACACAATGCCCAGTAGCGCTCTAGAAACAGAGAATAACTCAGTTTAAAGGGATGTGTACCAAATCTTTCCTGGCCTTTATGCCCCTGTCCAAGTAGTGGAAATTCCTGCTTTCACTGTCATTTCATTTATGAGAAGAAAAAACAGCACTCTCTTCGTAACCTCTTAAACATGTGGCACCAGAAATTAGGGAGCTGGAGTGGGACTTTTAAACAGACTAATGGCAGGAACTGTCACAGGACGTCTTCAGAAAACATGTGGGCTGAAAAACACCTTCGGCCATGTTTAAACAGTGGCCCTGGGAGGCTAAGCCATTTGGATCCCTGCACTGCCTGGGCAAAAGAGGCTGGCCAGAAAAGACATGACAGCTCTTCTCTCATCTGTACATCTGAAATCTTCTTCAGAGAGGCCACAATCAGGTGGGTTCTGTACACTTGGAGTCTCCTGAATATGAGCTTGGGATGCAGCCAGGAGGGACAGGGAGACCCAGGAACTCAGAGGTACTCAGAGCCCCAGTTTAAACACAGCCTTTGCTGACAACACCACTATGAATTTACATTTAAATTCTTAGCTGAAATGTTGTTTGGTGGCAGCTTTCTTTGAAAGCATGTCACACTTACAAGAGCTGTGAGTTGCTCCTTTGTTAACTCAGCATACTTCCAATTTATTTTGAATTGACTGATACATCCCTAAATATTTCATTTTAATATAACATCACAGAACTTACACAGTGAGCTTCCCGTGCTGCATGGCTGAGAGGAAGTGCATACTGTGATGATTGCAGCTGATCCATGATGAAAAATATCTATCATTATATGCTGCATCCCCAGTTCTTGTATAAAATTGTAATAGCTACATTTTTGTGCAATCAGAGTGCTTATAAAGAATTTCCTTATAATCCAGGAAATATATATGTATACATGTATACATATGTATACATATATATATATATATACATGTATATATATATATATCCTTACAGAAATACTTCCAGGGACTTAATCCTTTTAGAAACTGCCAGACTGTTGAGGAGTGCTCTCTACTCGTCTCAGCTCTTTGCTAACAGAAAGTCTTCAGGAGGTATTAGGCAGCACGTTGTAACTAAAAGAATGAGACCATAGACTGGTACGTTGCTGAGACTTCCTGCCAGCTAAGAAGGTAAAATTGTATGTGCCTGACAAAGGTCAGACCTTCAAGTGCAGAATGTAAATATATACATTGAACCAATTGCAAAAAAAAGAGTGCAGTAAAAAAATGAATTTTCAAACAGCAGTCTTTACTGAATTATACTAGAGAAAAAAAGCATTACTGAATGAAAGAAGGAGAAAAAGGTAACTGAAATCCATCAGACCAAGTAGAAAATGAGGATCCTCTCTGTGCTTGAGTCAAAAAATGTTGCATGTGTATAACAGTTTCCTTTGACTCTAAAATGGCTGTGGCTCAAATCATCTGCAAGATGCTGCTCTCCTAACTAGATCCTTTTATAAAACCATGTGTTTAGACTACACATGGCCTCCAAAAGAAAATTTCAGGAGTCAGTTTTCTCTTCCTTCACAACAATGCAGTTTAAAATATAAATGCATTCCACTGAAAATATGAAGCTTTTCTTTAAATCCAAAGTAATTCAGAATGAAATTACAACATATCACAGACAAAATGAATCTGTTTTTTTTTTTTTTTTGATGAAATGATTTACACACCCACCCACCCCCAAAACAAACAAACAAACAAACAAACAAACAAACAAAACATGTAGCCTCCTGAGTAGATCTCTAAATTAAAAATGAAAAATAAAGGGTTTGAAACTGGACGGGAATGAAATTTGATGAACATGCTCTTTTTCTCTCTCTCTTTCCTCGCCCACAGCATTTAAAGGCAGCAGGGGCATTGTGACAACACAGACAGCTAATTGCAAGGAAATGGATGTCTGATGCCATTAACACTACCCACTTTCCTTGGACATTTAAAATAAAAACAAAACACGCCACTAGGCACACAGTTCTCTCCCTGGGGTGGAGATGAGAGAACAGCTGAACTACATGTGATAGATGTTAAGTCAGATTGCTTAATGCACTACTGGAGGGAGCTCAGATCCACCTAAATGAGGACAGTGTTTGAACCTATAAAAACCAGAACAGAATACCTGCTTCCTGCAGCGTATATCTTAAGTCTTAATTTTAGGAAACAACTATAAAACAACACCATTTGAACCAACTGAAATTTGTCATTTAAATAACTGCAAATAATATAATCTCTGAAGAGAAATGACAAATATCCTATTGAACCTGTCCTGCCATAAGCAGGACATTCTCCATTTGAACTAGTGCATATAGAGAGAAATACAAACTAGCATTTGTGGGGAAAAAAAAAAAAAAAGTTGTCTAAAAAGTACACATTTGTCCTAGACGTGAAACTAGAAAAAGTAATGCCTGATGATCACACACAATATGAGTAGCAGGGGAAATGATACAAAGTCATTCCATATTTCCTTGGATACTCACACATAGGTGTTGCTCTAATGCAGTCAGGTGAAGAACAGGAAAAGAAAAATAAAAATGACTGAAAAAAATATTCAAAATCTCGGAAACTTGCCCCCATCCGATAGTAAATGACAGATTTAAACTACTTTAAAAAATTGATGAATATAGATGTTTTGAAGGTACACCTACATATATTAAACTTCCAAAAATTTTGGAAATATCAAGAAATTGTTATTCATAGCAGCAGTGTTAGACAGAGTTACAATTATTGAATTTGTCAAGACTAAATTTTGCAGTAGTACTAGCTTTCAGCTTCAAATTTTGTCTTTGCTGTAACATACCTTCTCATTTTAATACAGTATGCATTGCTTTAAGCACTTAGTTTCACACAGTGAAGCATGAACTTGACTTGATTAAACCATATTATTTTAAATAACTCAGTTCCCTCCTATTTTAGATAAGAAAAACTGCTTGATTTTATTATTACTAGAAGTCAGAATTTGATGATATAATGTATACACACTAAAGATATATATATATATTTTTTAAATGAGCTTTTTTGTTGGTAAATTGTTATGCAATTCTTTACATTACCTTATTTAGAGGAAAATTGAGTAGCTACTATTTACAATTTGGGCTACAACCTGAATTCACAGAAATCAGTGGGAGATTTTCCTATTAATTTTGGTAGCAGCAGGTTTTGACCATTAATGTAATAAAACCAGTAGTGAAAAAAAAAAAAAAATAATAAAAAAAAATCCCAGCTCAAACCACGACTGGATTAGCAGTCTGCAATTAATTTTTACCATCTCAAGTTTCTGGAAAAATTAAACCCCTACAAATCTAGTTATGAAAGATATATAATGTTAAAACAGATAATAGTTAAAAGACTGACCTCAAAAAGTTACTCTTTGATGTATAAATGAATCTTAATATGTGTCCATTAATTTAACACAGTGATTATCTAGGAAAAAAAAAAAAAAAAAAAAAAAAAAAGTAGTTAATATTTTTATAGCCAAAGTTTTTTCAGTTTAACTCTGTACTTATGTTGTGCCTTTTGTAGCGTATCTCTGAAATGATCGCAGCAGTAAATTGCTTGTGCTTGTCTGTTGATTGTGACGTGAAGAGACTGGTTGGACCAGATGCTGAAGGACTCTATTTATATACCTGGCTGGTTAGATTGAATGGACCTGCAGGAAGAACCAGCCCCATCAGAGCTTCTTCAATGACTTCCATCTTGACCTTGAATTTGACCTGTGCTATGGTTCACTTCCATCTCCATAAAAATGAGCTAAAGGCTAGATTGTCATCTATTTTCTCTTTTATGTTTTTCTGGGTTTCCTGGTGTTGACCGAAACAGATTAATTATCACACTTTGGTGTGACTTGTAGAAAAAGACTTTGCAATGCACAAGAGAACAGTTGCATTTAATTCTTCACAATGCTGAATTGACATTGTTATTCAAATCAGAAAATGCTGATTACTAAGGTAACAGAGGGAAAGAGTTTCCCACCACAGAATAAAATGAAGTGTCAAGCACCTTAAGGTATTATATAAATAAAATATGCAAGATAAGCAATTTCAGTACTTGCATGGCTCTGATCTCAAATCAAAGCTCTTCCATTTGCATCCACCCTCATTGTGAAAGTAACTTACAGAATGAATAACAAATTCACTTATTCAGACACAGAGTATTATCTTACTGTAAGTGACAATGAGAATTTCAGTGATTATGGATGCCACTATTTTCCAAATTCATCAAGGTGGGGATTTGATCTATCAATGAATGTTCCATTTTAACTTTTTTTAAAAAAAGTAAATTAAATATACACAGGCCCCAATATCTATGTCTCAAGCAATTATATTTTGTGTGTAAGAGGATTATTTTCTTTAACGGAACTTTTTATTGCCAGAGAGGAATAAAATTAATAAATAATAAAATTATATAATAAATAATAAAATAATAAGATTGTATATATTTCAAATAAATTCAGTAAAGGAAGTATTTCTCGTGCCTATTTCTTGTTTACCAGTGAAATTATGAAACATTATGTTTAGAATTGTGATTTTTCTAGGCAGTGCCACTACAGAATTGTACAGCTCTATCCCTTTTGTAAGTTGTGAGCATTCATTAAATGTTTGGGTGCCAGGCTGCATTTGAGGATTCAGTGAGAGCCCATTATTTTAATAACCTGACTAGGACCACTCCATCCTGATACTCTTAGATTCCAGGACAACCTCACAGGAAGGAAAGAAGGCATGGGACAAAATACCTTCACAGAGAAGATTAGGAGCACTGAGGGTGGAATGAGAGCTTCACCACCTTTGCAAAGGCTTACTTTGCAAATCTTTCTGCTGTTCAAAATCCTTACCATAACTTAGATTCCTTGTGTCAAAAGCTCAGACCTCTTGAATTTATGCAGTTATTTTTGGCTACTCACTGATTTGAACATTTGAAAAGCAAATGTCAGAGCCATCTGAATTAATAATTGTTGTAACAGATGACTGTGCTGATCCTGAAAGTACTCTCAGAGCTGCTCAGTCACCAGTAGAAGAGATAGGACTACAGACTATATGAGATCATTCACAATCACTGCTCCAGCAAGTGACAATGCCCTGATGTTCTCATTGATTCTATGTGCCAACCAAATAATAGGTTTATTTTTGGCATTCTCATATAATTCCTGGGAAGAATTAATGAGTAAGGAGAGGAAAACAAACAAAGACAAAGGATGTCAAGTAAAACACACAGTCACATTTTTAATCACCAGAATTATTCAATTACTCCTTATGACTTTAAAAAATATAAAGATATATACATATATTTATTTGGAATTTACTGGGTCAAATTAGGGTTGAATCTGCAGGAAGTAAATTATTCTATACTTTTGTTCTACCTGCTATAAATTACTTGCAGAAGGAGTTAAAGAATGGTAGTGCTTTAGTACAATGGTCTACTTGTCACTTGTTGTCAACAAAAAGGTGCCCATTGCTGAATTCTGTATGCCATTAGATATATAGACATACAAACTTCTGGCTATTCGGACCTTGCAATCTTTTATCCCCAAGAGAAAACCATTGATCTTTTTCATCAGAACATATGTCAAAAACTAGCAGCAAAATACCCATAATTCCTGGTATTCTATTCCCTTGGGCTTTCTGTGCGAAGACAGAGATTGATTTTTACTTTTTAGGGTGGATTTGCTCTTAAATTAGCCTTTATTTTTCAGCGTTTCATTCCATAAAGTTGTAGTAATGGGGGAAAAGGAAAAACAATAACATTAACTAGATGGAACAAATGGTATTTTACCCCTTTGGTATTTCAAGAGGAATTCCAAACAAGTAAGACTTTTCTGGATCCAAAAGCTACAGGGTGCTGGTTTTAATATTAGCATAACACTACCAAATGCCCTGTTTCTCTGATAGTTGTGTGGCCCACTCAAAATGCATAATGAAATCTTGCCTGGCAGGAGCAGAAGTTCCTAGCTCCATGGATGCCCTAAGGAAAGGGTGTAGGGACACCAGCTGGCACCCTGGGGCTAGCTGGGAGCACACTGGGCACTTGCACACACACACACACAGCATTCCCATTAGCCCCTGGCTGTTCTCCAAGAAAAGCAATGCTTGCTCAGCACAAGACACAGGAGGACGACTATTTACATGTGTTTACAGAAACAGCTGTGAGAGGAAGGCATGAGTTTACAGCAGTGTCAAATACACGTGTTGGCTGCCATACCCTTATGCTACTGTTCTGTCAGGAAAAGAAAAGAACAATGAAGAATCAGTCCTCACACTGTTGTCTTACGTATAGCTGACTAAATATATATATATATATATATATATATATATGCATATATATAATATATAAT
>CM021732.1:49270140-49335303 GCA_011075105.1 Heteronetta atricapilla
TATCTATATATATGCATATATATATGCATATATATAGATATATGATTGAACATATTAAGCAATCTTGCAGATTTTTTTTGCTGATTATAGAAGGAATCTCTTGTTATTGAAATTTAGACAAATAACAGAGATTGGGTTTAGTTAATAACTGATCAAATCAATATCTTTGCCATTATTGTCAACTCATTCCAAGACTTAATTTTGTGATTTTTCACCTTCTGTTATGAGGAACTCACCTCAGTTAAATGTTCTAGAGCTTTTAAAAAGAAAGAAAAAGATGGTAAAGAAAATCAAAATGAATAATTTCCTATGGCTTCAATCTGATTATGTTTTTAAGATTCAAACAACATTTGGTACTGTAATCAAGTTTATTTGAATAAATTAAGTTCTTAACAAGATATAAAATTATATTCACAATGAGAAAAAATTAGTCTTGCTTTTTGGCTTTTTTTTTTTTTTCTCAATTTCAGCTACAAAATACTTTCAATATGGAAAGAAATCTGATTTTTGACCTATATCCCAGCTCTGCACTTCTTCACCAGCTTTCAGCAGTGCTAAAGCAAGCAAGCAAGAAATCAAATGACACTACAAATCAAACTGCTATGGGATTGGAGGACAGGATATGCTTACAGATTACTCTTTTTCTGTTTGAATATGTTTATTTCTGCATGTGTTCCCCAGATGTTTTATTGTAAACCTGGTATTGATAGCTCTGCTAGCCAAGAATTATCATTGAGCCATGAAGAAATACTTTTTGTGGTTTTTGCAATAAATTTGGATTTCTTTCTTTCTGTTTTTAAAATTTTCTTTTAATTGGATGTTGGATTTCTTTATATCTGTGATTTCACTATGCTTTATTGTCTGGCTACTTAGTAATGCCTGCTACTGCTAAAGCACAAATTCTTTTGCCAGAAGAACTAAATAATTTAATGTTTTTTAGTACAGACATTTACCAAATGCATAATGTAATTTTTCTAATTTAAAAGAGAAAATTAGATGTGATAGGCTAACCTCCATCCACCGGAACCACTTTCTTAGTGAAAGGTGTGATCACCCTATGTCATTTTTTCATCAGGAAAATTTCCAAAGTTTTCCAAAGTTAATTTATCCTTTATGTAACAGGACAACTCTAGTGGACCAATATCAGCTGAAAGTAAGAAAGGAGACAATTATTGCTCTTAGTAGCTTTCTCTGCTTAAAAGTTCAGTGCTTTCTGTGTGCCTGTTCCAGCAGAAATACCTGTTGCAAGCAATAGCCCTTTATTTTCAACATCACTGGCTCAGCTGTTGAATGTAAAAGGCCTGGAGCAGATGATGCACAGTCCTTTCAGCTCCTTCTGCACATAGGGACTAGCACCAGGAGGAGGTGACACAGCAAAAAATGCAACAGGGCAAACTGCCCTTTTAACTGTTGCTGCAGGGGAAAAGGACCAGAAAGAGGAAATGGAGTTTCACTGAGTTGAGGTGTTAGTCAAAGGTATGGTGGAGACTGCAATGGACATGAAGAGGCACATCTCAGTAGCAGGACAATAAAGCTCAGAAAGATTTGGAGAAATTGAATAAATTCCTTTCCACACTGACAAAAGTAGTGAATTATTGGCACTAGTATAGGAGGATAATGAATAACATTTTAAAATTCTGGTCTGTCAGTGTAAATGACCTGGTCTCCTCAAGCTTCAAATAAAATAAAAGAAAGAAAGAAAGAAACAACAATAAAGCACGCACAGGGAAAAAAAAAAAAAAGCAAAAAAAAAAAAAAAAAAAAGTATAACAGGTATGTGGCACAATACAATTTTTGTTTTTAGCACTTTAATATATTGATACTGAATGTTTTTAAAGGACTGTGAGAGGCCATGAGCTGATCAGCATTATACAGTGTTGCAGTTTATCCCTGGAACACAGCTAAGCACCACACAGCCACTCGCTCACTCTCCCCAAGTCGGATGGGGGAAAGAACTGGAAAGGTAAAAGAGTGAGAATACATGGGTTGAGATAAAGACAGTTCACTAGGTAAAACTGAAGCTGCACACGCAAGCAAAGCAAAACAAGGAATTCAATCATTACTCCCCATTGGCAGGCAGGTGTTCAGCTGCTTCCAGGAAGGCAGGGCTCATCATGCATAATGGTTCTTTGGGAAGACAAAGCTCTGAACGTCGTCCCCCAACCCCTCCCCCACTTCCTCCTTCTTTACCACAGCTTTTATTGCTGAGCATGACACCATATGGTATGAAATAGTCCTTTGGTCAGTTTGGGCCAGCTGTCCTGGCTGTGTCCCCTCCCAGCTTCTTGTGTATCTCCAGCTGCCTCGCTGGGAGGGCAGTATGAGGAGTAGAAAAGTCCTTGGCTCTCGTGCAAGTACTGATCTGCAGAAACTAAAAACACCAGTGTGTTATCATACTACTTTCATCAAAAATCCAAAACACGGCATCATACAAGCCTCTATGAAAAAAATTAACTCTATCCCAGCCTAAATCATGACATACAGCTATGAATAAACACTGAGGAAAAGCAGCAGCAGCATTGTTACAGCCTGCATGAAACCCAAGATTTGTTTGCGAACCCTCAGACTGTCTGAGTCTGTAATTCCTGTAAATCCTGTAGGGACTTCTTGGTGTTTGTAAGCATAGCATTCACATTCTTACAGAGCAAAATCCAGTGCTGAGGGTTTTGGCTGTTAAAGTTAATATCCTGTACTTATCTACAATGGAGGCCTGAAAGAATTCAGAATCTCACCATGAAATTTCCTTGAAAATGGATTCTGTATTAAAACCATGAGAAAATTTGGCTTCTAAATGACTTGAGTACACTCACTGTCTGTAATTCAATCTAGAGTTTAAACTGTAAGAAGGCAAACTATAAATTTTCATTAAAGTAGTTGGAAAAAAATTATATATCCAAATAATTCTGCCATCTAAAGTATTGTTTATAGTCACCAGGATAATTTATTCTACCATGAAATTATGGGATTTGTTTTTAATCTTCAATGACTCTGTTATGTGATTTTGTTTTACATCCTCACATTGTATGCATATTAGCTTTCTGGCGTCCAGTAACTACTTCCTAATAAACTGGATTCTGCAGTACTCTTTCAGACACATGTTTTCAACAGTATGTTGAAGCAATTTTGGAATTCAGTGGTATTAGAAACACAGGCAAATGCCATCTGTAATTCTGCATTCTAATTGCTGTATTCAAATGCTATCCAGGCCTTCAGTCACGCTGTACACACTGGCCAGCTCAGCCCTGAATGATTAAAACTAAAATCTCACACCTTGATATGCTAATATGTATGTCATAACTATATTTTCTGATTTGCAGCTTGACAGACTGTATAGTCCAGGCTTCACAAAAAGTCTCAAAATTGAGGGAATAATTTGCTCATAACTACACATGCAGTTAGCTTGGAGAATGGTCTGGTCAAGACAGATGAAAATACACATTAAAGTTATGTACATTTATGAATACCAACATGTCACCTACTTTTATGCTATAAATAAAGGACAGTTCTATGTGAAAACAGACAGCAGACAGTACCTTTTGATGTATGTCTTGAGATTCACCACAAAGTGTAATGCCATTACCTTCTTTATACTCCACCTATGCCATAGGAGATCCCATTATGGAAATTCAGGTCCTGAATTATAGGATTTATACAAGTTTAGCCTTAAAACTGCATCAGTCATCTAACAGCAGAAATTCCTTCCCAGTGGTAAGTGAGTGTGTGCCAAAGACTGTAGAAAGTCTGTGGTTTTTTTTTATGCTGCACACTCTGGAGCTGAGCATAGAACTCCAGGTTGGGGTCTCACAAGAGCAGAGTAGAGGGGGGAGAATCACCTCCCCCGGCCTGCTGACCACACCTCTGTTGTGGAAGCCCAGGATGCAATTGGTGTGTTTATTAGTTATTAACATTTGGAAGCCTCTCTCTATAGGAGAAGAATTCTATCCCTCTGATCATTTCTGCGGCCCTCCTCTGCATCTGCTCTAATTGGTCCATGTCTCTCTTGTGCTGGGGGTGATGTCCTTTGAGTTCTTGCCCTGTCTTGAGGGTGCTGGAGGAGTTTGCTGCAGCTTCCCCCAGGTGCTCCACTCCTGCTGCCTGGGCTCTGGGACGGTCTCAGCACACCAGCTTGATTTCTTTTCAGGTTTCATATGGGCTCTGAAACAGGAGGACAGGAAGGAAGGCAAGGGAGTTCTTGCCATGTCACTCAGGCTCATCCCAGCCAGGGAATGGCCTGGAGAAAAGAAGGCTCAGGGGTGACCTTATTGCTCTCTACAGGTACCTCAAAGGAGGCTGTAGCAAGGTGGGGTTTGGTCTGTTCTCCCACGTGCCTGGTGACAGGACGAGGGGGAATGGGCTTAAGTTGCACCAGGGGAGGTTTAGGTTAGATCTTAGGAAGAACTTCTTTACCGAAAGGGTTGTTAGACATTGGAACGGGCTGCCCAGGGAAGTGGTGGAGCCACCATCCCTGGAAGTCTTTAAAAGACGTTTAGATGTAGAGCTTAGCGATATGGTTTAGTGGGGACTGTTAGTGTTAGGTCAGAGGTTGGACTCGATGATCTTGAGGTCTCTTCCAACCTAGAAATTCTGTGATTCTGTGAATGGTGGGATGCACAGATAGCAACCCAGGGACATACTATTCAGACATATCCTCAGTGCCCCACAGCAGGACTTCTGGCCTTTTGCTCAGTCTGTTAAATACTTTGGAGGCTGCATCACCAATGAGGTAAAAGGTGATTCAGTAAAGATATACAGTGTAATAAACAGTATAGACAAGTCAATTGGTTTGCTTGCAGTTACTTTTATGCAGTAGAAAAATACCTCCCCAAAAACAAGCCAAAAACAAATTCTACTTTTACAGTACAGAAGCTTCTGTTTGAATTTCAGAATGTATATTTTGGAAATATAGCATTCTTATCTTAAAACAGCACTAAATACTGGAAATTCGTATAGACACTTCTATAAGTATTACATCATTTTTTATAGAAAAATCTTGAAATTTTGCAGTGTCAATTTGATGTTGACTGCTTTGTGAAATATAGTTTACTACAGTGTAAATGTCTTGACATTTTGCAGATTTACAACTCCCATAAAGTCTTCAACCTAAATCACAATTATTACTAGCTTTTCATAATAGTTAATACTGTTATCACATAAGGAGTCACAATGTCAACTTTTGTCAGTTATAGTAAGGTACTGAGTACAGAGATCAATATTTCCCACTGGGAAAAGCTGTCAGTTTTCAAAGCTGTGTAACTTTTTTAATGTTAACCTACCATTATGCTAGCATTAACTATTAAAATACAAAGCTACATTAACATAAATAAATGGAAATCAAACAGCTTTTCAGAAGCTTACTGCTAATCCCATGACATTATTACATCTAAATAATGACCATAAGCACATATCCCTGCATCAGTGTACCTAAAATGTGGCCACATGGCCAAAATCTGGCAAGGCTGGTAAAGTTATGTTCATGTTCAGGTAAAATGTGTAAGAAAGGAGCAGTAACTGGTATTCAAGCTCTAGGACTCAGCAGTTCTGGGCATGAGTGCACACAAGCAAGAATATATGCTAGGAGAGTAGATGTCACCTCTGCAGGCTTTGTAAGTCATCCATGTATCAGTGAGTGGACCATAATCAGAAAGTATATGATGTAGAAGAACTGCCATGCTGAGTTTTTACACATTTTTTATTTTACACATTGAGTCTTATATACCATGACCAGCATCATGATGCTTTTAGGAGCATCATACTGTGTACCCTCCCACCTTGTGCTCCCTCCCAGATCATCCTCCCACTGCCACAAGTTTAGCAAGACTAGTTAATAACTTGATCTATAATTAGTTTTGTAGTTTTAAGCATTTTCATGAGAGCTGTTTACAACTTTTAGAGGAAATGGGACATTGCACATTAAAAATGGCACTTCAAATACTTTTCACTACTGATATTGCTGATTAATGTACTGGTATTTTAATAAGCAAACTAAAAGTTTGTTATTATATTTGGCATTTCCTTGACTTCAGAAAAACAAATGAACAGCAAATATGGAAAAAAAAAAAAAAAACATTACTTACCCATTAAGTACTTTTGCTAACTGAATTGGAGGCATGTTGCTTTTACCACTAACTACCCTTTACCACTAACACACACCTAACTTAAATATGCTTTTGTATGCTTTCCTACTGGTTATGCAATTTACCCTTTTATTATTTCATTGATTGATACTATACCTTAATAATTTTTCCATTATATATAACATTCTCAGGCATCATTTTTATATGTATCTGGGAAAACACAGGCAGGCATCAATATGGAAACCTGACGATAAAATACTTTTATTATCTAGTGCGTTAGTATTTTAAAACAAAACTCATCCATATGCTGCAGGTGTTACTTCATTAATATGATCCTTGTGAGAAAACTAAGCTATTATGTTTGAAGATTCAAGCATCATTCTGTTGCAGAAGTAACTTTATTTTACATGGACTGCTTTGTGGTTAATAAACAATGGACACATTATCCATTGGATGGTTTAATGTAATTTATATTTTTATCTCCTGAACATAATAGTGAATAAACACTGCAAATTAATTTTGTTTTTTATGATTTTTTTTTTGTCTTTTTGAAATCTGTCTGCTTAACCATTTCCTTGAGTGCCCCTATTTTTTTTTTGAGAAAAATAAAAAATATCTTTCTCACAACAAGTCTTTTCCAAACTGGAGTTTTATCCTCTTTCGTGACCCTTTCACACTAGCGTTTCCATATCTTTATCACCTCTGTTGTCTTTCTATGTCTGTTCTCTAATCCTACTATAACCATTTGAACAGGCAGTGTTAAACAAAAATGTCATTATGCCACTGTGTTGACTTAATTCTACTCCTTTTCAAATAATTCATACAATTTTCTTTGCCTTTTGGACTAACAATTTTTTTTCCTTTTTCTACAAAGACCTAAAAGACCACACTGACTCCCTTATTGCCTTCCTTAGTGCTAAGTGCCCAGCACTGCATGTATACTTCGGAATACGTCCTTGCCTTAGTCTATAAGATAAGCTTTGCTGCTGGCCTGAGAAACAAGAAGTCAGGAAGGAAACTTATTACTGGAGAATATTTCCCATTGAACCTCAGCAGCCTTCATTTCTCAGCTGAGTGATAAAACTAGAAAATAAATGATCTCTGTTCCATGCATTTCTCCTCTTCTATCTAACCACTGCACTGTAGGACAAAGTTTCCACAACTACAGTGTAAGGGATCTTGTTCTCCTGCTTTTGAGAAAAGCCCTACATATTGGTATCTTTCTTTTGGATATACCCATCAGCAGAGGGAACAAGTCAGGATTATGGAGGACAACCCAGGAAGCAACTTTTAGGTATCAGGTTCAAAGAGATTCACCTCTGTAAGGAATGGATTACTCCTTGCAAGGCTCTAACCTTTCTAGTGTTTGGAGAGTGGCTGGACCATTATTCTCATTTCTTTTTCTTCTCTCTCAGAAAAGTAGCTGTAACAGGGATCATTCACACTATACAAGTAATGTACTTGCCACAGACCACCTACTGCACTGATTTACAGACTGTGATAGATAAAACCTGTTCATTTTTAATACCATCTTTTTAGCAGATGCTAAGGGTTGGAGTTCAATGATCTTTAAGGCCCCTCCCAAACGAAGCTATTCTATGAATAGAACCCCCAAGTCTGGATGTCTTAGCTAGACAGAAGTTACCAAAGATTCTGGGGAGGACAGGGGTATTGAATGAAGTGCAAAGTATTAGATGTTGTTGTAAAGAGGTCGAGTATATCACAACCATAAAGTCAGGTGATGAAGAAAATATCTTTCCATGGTAGGCTTTGTAAATAAATTTTGCATGCTCTTTTCCCCCCCCCCCCCCCCCCCCCCCCCTTCAGCCCTCTTGAGTATGAGGCAGGGGAAAAAAGGGACCATTTGTATTACAGTTATTTGCAATCTAATTTGCCAAGCCAAAGGATAGTCTGAATGATCTAATTCTCAATATACTACAGGACTGAGGTGAAGTACAAATCATCTTAGAGGATCCAATAATTCTGTTTCAATTGATCAGCTTTTTAGGCAGTATCCTTCGGTTGAGACTTTTCAGATAAGTAAAGTAAATTAGGTTGAAAACAAAATGCTAGTTTCTGAAATGTGGATTTGGCAATGTATTTTTGATCTGATAGGAGCTTGGTAACATTTCTTCTATCTGCTTGAGGCCTACTGAGCTGCATATACTGTACTCTATCAAAGCCCAGTTCTTCGCAGCTCAGTGAATAAAGTACTGCAGTTTCTCCCATTGACTGACTGAAATAAAATAATCTATGATGCATGAACAAGTCTAAATGAAATAATAATATCCTTAGCAGTGAAAAACGGATTGGTAATACAGTAATTGAGCAGATTTATTGCCATCTCCTTGAGCTAGCCTGCTGAAACAGCCTGCTATTTTATTTAATCTCATATCAGAGGAATTACTGGCTGGTAATCCATTGTTAAACATCATTTAGAATGATGGATGAAAATGTCAGCTTTTCCAACATAATCAATTCATATCTCATTAGCACATATTATTTATGATTCTCATAATGGGACCTGCAGGGGTCTCCAGGGGGAAATGGAGACCTCAGCTGTTGTTGAAATGAGATGAGATATACTGTAGCTTATGAGTTAATAACTGCATATAAAAAATACTTCCCCACAGTATTGATTGTCCTTACCATTTTACAAATGAATTGAGTGCCTTGGCTTCCCCTCTTGCTGTGTATGGCAGCTCTTCCTTCTATTCATTTTGTTGCTAATAATTCAGTTAGAAAAATATTAAAGAGCATATGAGAAAGACTATTTTACAAATAACTTTTAAGACACTAGAGGGGGAAAAAAAAAAAAAAAAGACTTTGCAAAGTAATAAGAAACACTTTACTGCTCTGTTGCTGTTTGCTAAGGACTTTGGGCACTTTTTCCCCCCTCAGTCCCTATGAAGACAAATCGACATATTTCTCCAGCTACAGCACAGTTGCATTTTAAGGATACTTTCTACTGTGTGCTGCCTCAAAGACCAATGAAAAGCAAACCTTGATTCATGGATTTAATGCAGCTGATGGTGCAGCAGTAATCATGGTCACAGTGTCAACTGCTGCCTCAATTAAACTACATTTGAGAATCATTTTATGCTTCAGCTCATAAACATCAATAAAGGAAAATGAGTAATAAATGACTGTCTAGAGTACAAAGGACCAGCTCATATTTCAGATGAAAATGAAGACAAAATGTAGCTTTTATTTGCCTGTGGAATTCCCATTAACTGCATCACTGACAGGAGGGAGTTGGATCAATAGTTGGCTAGCCGCAGAAAACAGTTTCTGGCTGTTCAGCAGCCAATGCAAAAGGAAAACTGTCATATTGTGATCTTTATCAGGTAATCTTCATTACACCAGACCAATGATATATGTATATGCTGGTCAGCTAGGGGCACTTCTAATTCCTGCTTCTATTTGTGGTCTGAGTGCAGTGTGCTCACAAATTATTTGTTTACAGCTGTGAAAAACCTTCAATGTTCATCTCTTTTATTCTTTTTATAGGTAATCCATAACCGGGAACTTTCTCTCAAGACTACTTTATTCACTCACAATTTTTAAGAAAGTGCTGTATCAAAACTTATCTTTCTTCCTGCTTAAGAGGAATCTGCTAGGAGCTTTTGTGATTACCGTTGCTGAAGCTTGACTGAAAGATTTACTGAGTATCCTCCAGTAAGTTCTTCGAGGGTCTATGTGCCTTATTACAAGTGTTTCTAGGCTTATTTGAACAAAGGTGACTGCTAGCTTTGAAGGAAAAGAAAAACTCCCTATGAGCTGTTAGCTTTCCAGGTGGCAGCTTGTATGTATTGTAAACTATATATGAAATCATCTCTTAACCCCCACCCCCCAGCCCCTGACCTGCAAAATAGAGATATTTTGGTCCTTTACAGTGCTCTGTAATTCACATAGTTCCACCACAATGTGCACAAGTTAAGAATCTGTATATACAAGACAGAAGCTCTGGCTCAGTTGGTACACAGCTCTCTAAAGAGTGTGCTTCCAGAGCACAACAGAGATTTTTAAAGTGTCACCACTTGCAAATCTAAAGTAGGAGGAAATAATCACTTCCTCTCCATGCAGTGAAAATGTAAATTACATTATCAAAACCTCAAAATCTCAAACTGAATCATAAAGTAACAAAATACATACTGTTTCTCTATTTAGTTCCTTGTTTTACACTGATCCTGTGAAATTAATAATCTTTCCATTATGGTATCTAACACCAGACATTAAAAAAAAACAAACAAACAAAAAAAGAAACTTCAGAGCTGATGAGATTTCCTTTAAAAATTTTTAAATTCTTACAATTCTTACAAATAACATGTACTTTAACTATAATATGCAATTATGTTTAACCTGCAAACTATACATCTGTGTTTCAGGGTAAGAATTGAAACTGACATTTGTATGCATGAAGTAGACATTGCTGCTCCTAGAATTTCCCACTTCAACTTCTCTCACTCCCAGTCCTTAGATTCTGCCCTTTGTCACTGTTCTCCTCACCCTGTCACCTTCCCCTCAATGTATGTTCTCCAACTTTTTCCCTCTTCTCCACCCCTTCCCAGACTCCAGTTGTAATCCTGCTTTCCTGTTTTATATTTCTTCTCCCTTTCACTTAATAATGCAGACTAACAATAAGAAAATATACATACCGTGTATGACTGCAATAACAACCTAATTGTGCATTTTCCTTCAACGTCATCCCATTTCTTTTCAGTCTCCTCAGCTATCTTGTGCTGCTCCTCATCCTGTCTTCTCGCCGCTTACCCTAGTAAATCTCTAGTCTTATATACCACATATTTACTCTCTCCAACATGCTTATTTGCACTTCTAGTCTCTTTCTACAAAACCTTAATCTCTCCTGTCTCTTCATATCCTTTTCCACTCCACCTTTCTGTCTCTCCCTTCATGTCTCCCTTCACTGCTTTAGCTTTCTTCTACTTTTTAAGTCTCCCTGCACATCACAAATGCTTCCTCTAAACCCTGTCACAACCTGCTGATTCCTCCATTCTCCCTTGCTTTTCATGCTGTCTTCTGCTTCCTTTTTTTTTTTTTTTTTAAACAGTTTCTCTCCTGTTCGTTTAGTTTCTCCTGGACTGAGGTGTCTGAAAACAAAGTAAGGTACTGCCATCTTTACAAGACACAGGTTATTTCCAGGTGCAAAACTCTCAAGGAATGTTGGTCACCTCATCAGACAGCAGTCTGGAGGTGTCAGCTATTGTCAATGAATGGAAGTTTATGAGTTTTGGAGACAGAATAAGATGTTACACCGACCTCAGAAGACACAGTAAAATTCATGAAGCTACCAGCACTCTCAAGAACTTGCATAGTTAAACCTGTTTTGCAGAGTGCATTTCCTTGGTAGTGAATATGTGCTAGTCTTTATATTAAAAACATTACATTTTAGGACAGCTGAAGGGGTCATGTATAGGAACATGGAAAAGATGTCTATAAACTGTTCAAAATTTTAAATTGCAGAAAACATTTTTTCATATTATTAAAATATTTTATCAATATTTTAATATTGTAATACCCTAAAAAGATTTCAATTACACAGATTGTTTTATATACTATTATTTCAGTGCATTTCAACCTACTGAACTTTTAATTTTCTGTAACAGGATGTGGAGATTTTGTTGAAAAATGTCTACCCAGCCTGTTATCTGTCAACCACAGAGAATTAAGGAGTCTGGCATATACCAAAAGGACTATTTTTCATACATACTTAACACTGATAAAGAGAAGCCAAATTCCATATTTGGAGGGGAAAAAAAATGAAAGAAAGAAAAAAGAAAAGGCATAGACATGTTAATGTATTTCTCTGTATCTAAAGATACATGTACAAAATGAACTTTTTAAAATACAGCATTTCAGTTTCAGTCCAAATCTCAGCAGTCAACTCCAGAAGAAAAATGGGGATATGTATCAACAGGACAGGACAACAGTCAGGAAACCATGTGTTTATTCTGACTAGCCAGTCTCTAAATTCCACACCAGAAGCCTGAATATAACATTTGGATAATTTGACACTCTTTCATCATTCTCAGGGGATGAAAAATAGAATAATAAAAAAGTATATTATGCTGTCTTTCATAGAGCTGCAATTCTCTGGATTTGTTGTTCTCTTCCCTGAAAATAAATAAATAAAAAATAAGATCCCAAGAATTTTTCAAACTATTGCACATTGCACCAACAACGGGACAGGTACTGGCAGCCTATGTGAGACAATTGTAAAAATGTCATTGGATGAGGCTATCTTGCTTACCTGACCCTTTTCAGCAAGTCTATCAGTAGAACCCACCTGCTGTTCATATCAGTAAGAGGTAAATCAACAAGAGGAAATGCAGTCTAGCATTTCCAGCAATCAGAATATCCTTTCTCAAATACTCAGATTTTTTTAAAAGGAATATTTTTCATTTCTCTGAATTTGGCAATACTGTAAATGCTTCTGAACAACCTGACAGCTCATTAAAGTTATTACTGTCTGTTTAACATGATTGTATTTTGCCAGCCAATGGATGACTTCTAAAAAATATGAAATTCAACTTCAGAAATTCTGCAATAATTTTAGTCTGATCGTTCAGTAGAATTTCCTTTCATTTGCTCAACCACAGGGAAAATCAAAAAGCACCAGCAGCATGTGGTTTTGAGAAAGAAAAATGTCGTCTGCACCAATGACAGTAAGAAAATCATTGAAACCAAATGCCATTCTGCTGCAAAGAAAGGGAGGTTTTAAATTAGTAGGAATTCAAAATATACAACAATAAAAAAATCACTGAGAATGAACAGAGATTGCTGGCCTATTCTAATATGTGGGTTTTATTTTGCCTTTAATAAGTGAAAGCTGTGTAAATAAAACATGCCCTTGAGAAAAGATGACATTAAAAAAGTGAAGTTTGTTCACTGCCATGGAAGTGGATCTAAACTCCAAATTGAGACACTGGGTAGCATTTTTAATAGTTCTAAGAGAATGAACATTTAGAAAATGAAAAAGATCTGCTCCATAGATAGATAGATAGATAGAAAGAAAGAACAAACGAACGAACTAGGACGGAGACCTCAAGTTGCAGAGATTGCAACAAGTGTAGGATCTGACATATGTGAAGTGGCATAATACATTATTCCTTTGTGGGATGTTGTGTTATTCTTTGATAAAGACTTCATGACATTGCTATTTTTCAAAATTTTCTATATGGCTTATAATTAATGTTAGGTTACTACTTTATCATTGTGCTACAGATATAAAGGCATGTGCTTTTTCTTTTATAGTAACAGCTGGTGCTTTAATTAATTTTTGACAAGGTGGATAGATGAAAAAAGAACTTGAGAGTGAGCTTTGAGAAAACTAAAATGTTGCCCTGGACATGTGCACAGCTAAGATATAGATGAATAGTATTTTAATACATGGTTACTATCACACAGCTTTCATAAATATTTTCCAAGTGGTTGGATAATTTAGTAGTATTCCATTAAATATTGTTTTCTGCATAGGATAAACAAACATAGCACCCACCTTGATAACCATATTCATTAAATACAGTATTCATATGAGCCCATGATACTTTAGATGCAGTGTAGGACAATTGACTTTTATCTCAGTGACTTTATAAATAATCATTATAAGTAAAATAAATATAAATATTTATTACCCTTTTCTCTTAAATTAGTTTCTGGCTTCTCCACCCCTTTTTTCACTTAGTGGATATGTAGTTTGTTATATTGAATGAAAGCACAGGTATGAACAGCTTTATGCTAGGAGCTATCAAGAGTATGTAGCTAATACATCATATTGAATGACAGATTTCATAAATCAGTTATACAAGGGATCATGCAATGCTTTTAGCAAATTTCCAAAGAGTCATAAAAACTATAAATCAATGTATTTTTGATTAATCAATTCACAATGTCAACTTTTGGCAATAGTTATCTGTTGTGTCATTATTGCAGGTATACTAGGAAGCATGCTATTATTTGTCATAAGGAGATTTAAGGAAGAAAATGGGGGGGGAGGGGGAGGGAACTGTTGTGCTATTGTCGACATCCAGATACGTTCTCAAATTTGCTGCAATGAGGAAGATCTTAAGGCATACAACAATCTGACTTATAATCCAGAATTCCAGAATTTATGGTGAAAATAATGGAAGTTTTGAAAGGTGAAGTAAAAAAGTAGGTGAGCCATAATTCTGCAGAGTTCACAGACTATTAAAAAAAAACCACTGAACTGAATACATATTCAAATTTTTCTACCATTTGATTGTACTGTTTAGATAAACTGAGCACTGAAGTCAGTAACATAGATCCTGTTTCTGGATCTCACACAACACAGGATCACACAATATCGTAAGGGAGCAGAATCACAGATTTGCCTGTCTTGCAGTCTACATGCCTGCATTTAGCAAGGAACCACCACAGATTCATTTTTTCCAAAGAAAATGCTGTTGAACAGTGAAATCCCATACACATCGTAAAAGACATCTGACATCAATATTTAATTTTATTAGTTATCCTACAGGTACTCTAGGGAACCTGATGGAGAGCCTTCTCAGTATTGATTAGAATACAGCTATCCCACTGCACACTGTTCAAAAAAAAATAATTCAATTACAATTAATCTTTTGATTCACAATAATTTAAAATATACCATGAAAAGTTAATAAAAGTGCATATGGTTGGAACACGTTGGGATTTATTATTCTGACATGGAAATACTAACTACAAATTACTATGATCTTTAATTTGCATAATCAATGTTTTTAATTCATTCTATTTTCCTGTACAAGATTCCAGTATGGAATATTTTTAACATTTTGGAAAAACTTCAAAATTACCTTTTTCATGTGTATAATAAGTGAAAGCTGACTATTAGCGATGCTGTTCTTTTTCATTTGCACACAAAAAGAGATTTAATTAATAAATTGCTAATAAAAATGCAATGAATACATAAGAATCAAATCTAAATTTGGGGGAAAAAAAGTCATCTATTGGTTCTGTTATGTCAGAAGCCTCTTCTCCGTGGCATGCAGTGGGTTCTTTTGGGCTACCATCAATTTATAAATGTTATGTATGTATTAATTTTCAGTGTTATGGTTCAAATAAGGAATCACTTAGGACAAAATTGTCCTTGGATGGATTAAGATTCAAAACTGATAACAACGTTTATTTTACAAGACTAATAAAACGAAAAGTAGAACTAATTTTAAATTATTTTAAGAACAATAATGTTAAATTTCACAGTAACCTGTATTTAGCATAGCTATGTGAAAATACCTGATACTCTTCTGCAACATGCCATGCCAGAGCGGCAGATTTAGAGCACTGCATATAGCAGCAGTTACTGGTTTTCCGGCATTCAGTGTTGGAATAGTTGTTTGCTTTTACTTATAGAAAACTCAGAAAAACTGATTATTTCTGTATTGTTGGCTGTGGAAAACTGTATCAAGATTTATTCTTCCCACCTTTTTCAAGTATCTCAGGCAACAGATCAAGTGAGGGAAAGCACTGAGTGAGAAAATTTAACATCAGGCAGAATAGTTTGCAGACCTCCAAAACAGAAAGTCCATCAAAGTTAAGAGACTCCTGCAGGACACCTATAATTTAAAATCTCTCTTTTATTAATCTTTGTGACCTTACATGCAATATTCACCCCCCTTAACAGCATCAGCATCTAATTTGATTCTTAGGACAGTCATCTGAGATTTCTCCTGTCTGACCCTGCTCTCACTGACAGATCTCACTGCTCAGAATTACTGGAATGGAGAAGAGTTCTAGCTGTAAAACAGAAAGGAACAAAAATAATATTTTCTGTAGCCCATGAAAATTAATTCAGGTTATGAAGGCAAGCTGTGCGCTAATTTATAATATTTGAAAAAGATTTTTCAAAAATTTGGATTCCCATTCTTGGTAACTTACCTTAGGCAGTTGCATTATTTCTTGTCACTTTATTTTCAAAAATATTAAGTTGTAATCTGCAAGAAGTTAAAGCAAGAGAGTACAAGATCAAGAGTTTTTAATGAGGTAGTCAGCTATGGACAGTCTATGATCAAAAGACGACACAAATGAAGAACTATATTTTAGTATAGTTTGAAGCAGATAGCAAAGAAACATTGGCTCATGTGTAGAGTTTATTACAGCAATATGAAATTTTAGCTTTATAGTTTCTTTGTTTCTTTTTTTTTTTTCCCCATAACTATGTATCACTTTAAGATAGTATAACTTTTGTGTCAAAAGATACAAAATTTTGTTGACAATGTCTTAGGTAACAAAAAACAACTGAAAACTGCATTTTCCAAATTCTTTATATTATCTTGCTTAAAATCTAGCCTAAAATAAATAAAATTATTACCAGAGAATGTGAAGGATTCTATTGTTGTTTTAAGAGGGATATCCTCTAAAGACTCAATAATTAGTTGGCAACTGACAAGAAAATGAGAAAATGTAGATAGGAAATGAATTCACTTTTAAGTCAGGGCTGGAAAACCGTTAGGCAGGGTTTTATGTTTTGTTTTGGTTTGGTTTTTGGGGGTGGGGAAGTGGGATGGGTGTTGATGACATTTGGGATCTTGGGATTATTTTTTTTTTTTAAATTCACTTTAAGTAAACATGCATGGAAGGTTTTCCAGAGCAATGTTTTGGATTAAGAGTTTACACAGACCTACTAAACAAGTAAAACCCTGGCATGTAGGTAGAAATCTGACAGAATGCTTTAAAAGGTGCTGAGGCATATCTGGATATAATACAGCATAGAAAAAAAGCGCATATCAAACAGCACATCAGAGCATAGATTTCATAGTGCTATTCTTGCTGTGCACTGGGCAGGGACTTTTCATTTCACACATCATCATTCACAGTTTGCTGCAGTGACTCAACACAGTCAGAACATGTCAACAACACACAGTGAAATATTTCAGTGTTGCTTTCCCTTGGAAAATTAAGGACATGGGATTTTGATTTCAATTACCTTATGTTACAGTGGGAAATAATAGGAAAAGAGAGAATAGTGTTTTCTGATTTGGCAATAACCAATCATAGCAGAAGCACGTTCCAAAACCTGCTGTCAGCCAGGACAGAAACATGCATTTAAGAATAGAAACAGCTTATATAATTAGACAAGGAGATAAAAGTTGCTGTCCAGCCTTGCTCCTTCTCTCGTACCTACTAATACCCTGGGTTAAAGTAATAATAATAATAACATAATAAGCAATTTCTGAGCTGACAACAATAAGCTGGTTACATCTTGCTGTTTTCACTCAAGACGATATAAGTTGTATTTAGAAGGAAAAAAATAACAACCATGTGATAAAAACACACACACACAAAAAAGAAAACTCTAGTAAGACAAAACACAGTTCGTGTCTTCAGAGTTTGAATTGTTTCCCTTTCATTCCCAATCTATCTCAACGAATACCTGGTATTTCAAATATTGTGAGTAGTTGTAGCACATGGAAAAATATCACCAATTTTTTTACTAAATAAATGGCCTGCCAAGACAAGGGATATTGCATTATGATCATGAAAAACAGGAAAAAGCACAGGCTTTGAATAAGAAAACTTCTGGAAGAACCCATTCTTGTTCTGGTGCTTCAATTTCAATATATATAAATATATATATATACATATAGTGAAACATTCATATTACATGTGGCTGTGGCTAACACTGTGGTTCTTTATGCCATCTGAAATCAGATCTTGGAAGCAATAGCAAAAAACAGCAATAGCAAAAACAACTTAACATATTCACAACACACATTGATGGAAGATTATAACAATCTAAAAACCCCCAAACCCAGAGCAAAGTTCTGCTTTGGTTGTTTTAATTTACATTCTAGTAATGTTAAAAAATAATAAAAGAAACCACGATGTGCCAATCTCTAGCTTAATTTAATACTGAAGTGTCTAGAACCATATTGGAAGAAGAAAGTGACAGTAAGACAGCAGAGTACAACAGAATGATGATTTCTACAGAGTAAATTATGCTGGGCAGACTTTTTAGAGCATTATCAATGACAATTCAAAGAATATTGTTCTTAACCATGACATGAATCTCCTTGGAAACATTTCCCAAGCCACCTAATATCTATCACCCACACTTTTCAATCACATCAACAGTAATGAATACTGTAGTGGCTATTAAACAGGGTATTTAGCATTTT
This sequence comes from Heteronetta atricapilla, assembly GCA_011075105.1. Lineage (NCBI taxonomy): Eukaryota > Metazoa > Chordata > Aves > Anseriformes > Anatidae > Heteronetta > Heteronetta atricapilla. The sequence continues at coordinate 49,288,370 of CM021732.1, forward strand.
GATGTACAGTTCCTTTCCATGCTGTTTTAAATTTAAATTTATTTTGTGGAAAAGTATAGCCAGTGTTCGGTTTTGAATAGCAGTCATACACCAGATTTTCTTAATGTGGCAAGAAGGTCTTTCAAAGCATTTCAAATATTGTTAATTAATCTTTGCCCCTGTGGACAAATATTAAGACAAAAAGCTTGCACACAGTGAGCTTGTTCCTACCTACACAGACAGATCTAATCATAGCAAATTCAAACTCAGGCACTTCTTCTTAATTGTTATGTTCTAGCCAATAATCTGATTTCCCATCTCTTTGGTGTGAAGAATGCCAATGAAACTGCTAACCCATTTAGGACTATTTATGATTTTAAATGTATATTTGTTGGGTATCTTGTATGATTAGTTCAAAATGGAAATCTCAAAAGTAATTTGTTTTTACTTTGTTAAAAAACTTAGACTCTCTCCCCTTCTCATGCTCATTGCTTATCCATGCATTTTTTTATTATTATTTTTTTACTTTATTTTTCAATCAAAATCTGCAGCTCAGACTGGCCATTTGAAAATGATAGGGTCACTGGGAAAGAACCTCTGGCCAATGAACACTCCAGTGGAGGACACAGCTCCCCAGAAACATTATTTCAAATGAAAGAATCTGTTTTTGTAGCTCTGAACAAAGTTTCAGTTGAATACAACTGCTATTATTTCTTAATTTCATTGAAGGCATGAAATACGCAATCAGTAACCAACATTTCTGTCCAAGACTTATGTATTAACCTACAGGTGTCTCCAGGCCAAAATTAACTTTAAACTTTAAAGCAAAGAAACACTCGTAATGCAAGGATAGTAGGATGTGGTTTTTTTGCTCCTTCACAGATGAATCATATAGAGTTTCATAGTAAATACATCTTACTGTAATTCCAAAATATGTTAATTTTCATATACTTCCACAAGAGAATTACAAATAAATAGAGAATTCACTCTTAGTGTTGCATGGTTTTAGATCATTTCATACAGAGCCCTGTTCAGTGCAGCTCTATAAGTCTTCCCATGTTTTAAAACCATAAGAAAGCATTGGCAGTTGTGGTGGAGCTGGTCCCAAGGAATCCTCTTTCTCCTGATAACTGTGGTTCTTGGTCCCAAACTCCCAGTCACCAAGCAAGAAGGGAATTATGCATGTTTGTGGAAGGACAGTAGAATAAAATCAGTATTTAAATCCTTCCGTTTTCTCTAGAAAGCTCAGAAGTTAATTTTACATTGCCCTCCCTACAAAGGAGGACAATGTGGGTATAAGCATTGATGAATTGATTTGATAGCATTTCTACATTCTCTTCAGCGAAGTGTGAGATAAAACATTTTGAGAGAAAGAGGAATTTTTATATTATTTATTAGCTTATTTATTTTAAGCATCATGTAAGCATATAAACTGGAACTATTCAATATATATATGTATATTATTTGATTTTACTACTTACAAGGAAACAATATTGAAGGTTTTTTGTTTGTTTGTTTGTTTTTTTTAATATATCACTTGCTTACTACTATGTGCTAAAGGTTAATGGTATAGTTTTGTTCTTTAAAACACCTTGGAGATATCAGAAATGTTGAAGCCCTTAGAGATTTGAGATGCTTCCACTTGAAAGTCTATCCAAATAATGATTAATTACTGGTTATTTCAACAGTGGAAAAAAACTACCTGTAACTTAATAAATGCCTGCTAGTGAAATACATCTTTTAATGCTGATGTTCTGGGATTGTGATTCACATATACCACATGCACTTTATTATTACAATTACTAGGAAAAAATATTATTAATGAAATTAAAATATCATCTTTGTCTAATAATAAGCCCATGATCTATTCATGGCATCTCAAATATTTTCATTTCTTTGTATTATTTGCATTAGATAGAGTAATTCAGTGTAAAATTTGTTTGTACTGTGTTTTCAGATTTCAGCTGCTCTTTCTCGACTGTTTTTGTGTGGTTTTATTTTAAGAAAAATGGAGAGAATTCAGTTCTGTCAGAAACCCTTTGAGCACAGCTCTGCTCTTCTAGCTTGATACAATGCTGCCATCATATGGACCACATCCTGTACAGCATTTGGGGGAAAAGGAGGTTTTCAACCCAACACAACTGCACTAACCATATACTCAATGGTACAGACCCTTACTTGCTACACACAGATATTAACACCTGGGTAGTAGTGATACTTATCATAAATCATAAGACTTAGTGTCTTAGGAGGAGGTGGTGTCATCTTTTAAAGCTAAATTCCATGTCATTATAATTCAATTTATAGCCAGTAATTTTTTTTCTGATAGTAAACTAAGGTTAATAAAGTTAGAGAGTTATAGACATAACAGGCATACCCCTCAATATTAAGCACCTGTAGGACCATACCTAACATGAAACTTATTAAATATATTTTACGTCATTTAGTAGACTACTTAAGCAGGCTGTTTGTGTTGATCACCAATACTTTACTTCAAAGTAGCATGTCAAACTTTCATTATTCATTAAACAAATAAGGGAGAGATTGATTTGAACTTATCAAACCTTTGCAAAACAACACTAAGTATTGTAAATTTTATTAATCCTGAATTCACAGGAAGATTCCAGCCTAAAGAAAACTAAAAGTGTGTCTGTTTAACACAGTGATACCCAAAGCCCTCTAAAACAGTTGAAAGACTGCAGGCAACTACTTTATGATGTGAGAAATCACACAATAGTGCATTTTTTCCAGAGGGAAAAAATGAAATCTAAAGAAAGTCTAGCAAATCATCTCAGGTATCATAAATGAATATTTGATCAATTGGCTCCTATCCCCATATTTACAAAATACAATTACAAAACACATAAAGAGATAGTGAAATATTCCTAGTTTATGCTTTTTGTCTGATACTTTATCTACTAAAGATACAGTTACTACAAAAGATTGTGTGAGTCCTTGCAATCAAGTAAGGAGGAAATGATGCAAATAAGAAAACTAAAAAAATAAAACATAAGGAATCATTGCGGATTTTGTTCATGTTTACACATAACTGTGAATAGGGACTCAAAATGCATGTGACTGTGATTTGGGGTTCATGAATAAAGAAGTGGTCTGTTATTCACAGTTCTTTCCTTTATTTATTTATTTTTAAGTTGGTTAACTTATTATGCTTATTTCTGTTTCAAATAAAGCAGTGAAAATAATATTTTATTATGTAAGTAGACTTAACAGATTACAGAAACTTGCTAAATATTGATTCTGTGAAGGGGAAAGTTAAAGACAGTAGTTTGAATTGTCTTAAGTAGTGACCGGTTTCAAAAAGTGATGGTATACTGGTATGTCTTACAACAATAAGCACTATATTAAATGATGACTAGCAGTGTAAGGTTACTGGACTGTATTTCTGAGGGCAGGTGAAATAGGAAAAATGAATAATACGCTATGGTAAACAATGCTTCCCTGCTTAAACTTGCCTTGTATTTCTTTTTTTTCTAAAACAAATGTTACCTATAGCAAATATACCAGCAAATCCAAAGAGCATCATTTAAAACAAGTATATTCTGGGTAAAGACCTTCAGCGTCACCTACCCCTGTGTTCCCAGTATATGGTCCCAGGAAGGCAGACACATTCACATCGTCCCTTTTCCTAGTGCTACATCCTTAAGTAATGTGGACCTATATACCAAACACCCTATACATGGGCACTTGCCCAGCATAGGAAGAAAGGAAATAAATAATTTGCTTCAGTGTTGCACTGACTGTTCTTTTATCAGATAAGCCCGGCCAGCAGGTGCACTGATAAGTGACCTAGGACAGGCTCCATTCCTGTCTTCCTACTGTGAGGAGAGATAATAGATCCATTTTATTGTATTTACCCTGCACATCGTAGTCTTTAATTGTCCAAAAGATGTATAGAGGATCTTATTCTTTTTCTTCTTCTTCCTCTTTCTCTTACACATATGCCTTGATTCAATTCCATCTTGTCTTGAAACGTTTTTATGTGTTGGCATCTTCCTTTAATAATGGCTATTGAAAAAAAAAATATATATATATGTTTTAATCCACCAGATTTCTGGTCCTGATCATCAAGATTTGTAAATATTTTGAGCTATGCAATTTTACTATGTGGGTTAGTATATTCATTTTTATCTGCCCATAAATTAATAATGGAAAACTGTACTTACATGGATGCACTCCTTTTGAAAAAAAAAAAAAAAAAAGTGAAAAACATCTTTTGCTTTTCTTCATTGTTATGATGGAAAGCAGACTTCATTGATAAATGATTCATGATAATTTACAAAACTATTTTAACTACCTGTCTTTATTTATAAGTGTTGAAACTCATGGAAGCTGCTCTCTCTGAGTACCACAGCATTGTTTACAAAAGCTGTTGTTTTCTTACATGTTTTCTCATCTTTATTCTGTCCTTCATTTATTTATTTATTTATTTAGGTTTAGGTCAATCTATAATGTTAAAAGCTGCTAATGGATGAGAGGGAAGGGGCGTTTTTAATATATGCTCCTTTCAAGTAAATGAACTTTACATAGTTAAAGTCTGTGATTTAAAATTACTTTATATCTTTACATATACAATCTGCAACATTTTCTAATAGAAAATCTTTATCAATTTTAATTGTCTTTATTAAATACATGTACCATTTCCATTTTCCCTCAAAGATACATTTCAGAGGGGTGAGAATAGTTGTAGTTGAAGAAAATGAAGAATTCAAATGATTTGGCTCCACTTAGCACTGTAAGCAAACATAGCAGCATTTTCACTGTGGTAGCCCATGGCATCCATCCTCAAAGGATTGTTTTAAATAAATGTCCAAGAAAAGTGCATGAGTTCTGACTTTCACTAACCTGCTTGTCTTTGTGCACAAACTCTGCTTTAACACAATTCACTTCAACAAGCATATAGTCCTCCTGCCTTTGACCATTTTTAAGAAGCCTTTGAAAAAATAACTGATGGAAAACAACAGTTATGAGTTCTGCATCTTAATAAGAATCTGTACAAACCGCTGAAATGCTCTGTAAAACTCACCATCACCTGTAAAGAACTAAAGCATGCAGTTTCTCTTCATGAAAATATTCTGAATGTTAAGCATACAGTAAATGAAATGGCATAAATCTAGAGCCATAAATTAACATTGGCATAAATCTAGAGAGGAATTACATCCAAGAGATGTTACTTATATCCAAGCATTTGCAGGAACAGAATACTGGGTAAACAATGTGTTACTTTCTCTCTCAATAATGTGGAACAAAATCTTTTGTTTTTAGTCATAATCTTTAGCGTAAAAAGTCTCATGGGAATGCCACCTGCTTACAGTTCTCTAAGCATTCAAAGTATATTTTAAATACTGCTTTTCTGTTTCTGCATTTCAGAACCGATTCGGCAATCACCAGATGTTAAAACACTGGTTACATGATCTAGTTGAGTTTATGAGATATTTAGAAAAATAGATGTAAGCATAAAGTTAAAAGCCTCAACTGTTACTATAGGTACCGGGCAGATTAAATCTGGTAGCACTTTTTCAAATAAATATTTTGAGCAGGCCTGCAACAGAGTACATCATCCTGATTACTTTATGCAACAGTGAAGCAACCTTTTTAATTGATAGTGATTAGTGAATTTTCTAAATCTGTAAAACTACAGAAGTCTTAAGCTTCCAATAAATACCACTGTATAATTTTACACCACTGCTTCCATTTAACAGAAAGGATAATACATCACTCTGCAGCTGCTGATGCTGCAAACACCAAAAAAGGTGGAAACCTATCCTTCAGTAGTGAAGTGTCTCCTCATATCATGGCTAGAGTTACAAATATTTTTTTTGGACTGCTCCAACCAGAAAGAGAAAACTGAGAATTTTTATCACAGAATTATCAGGAGATAAAAAATTTGCTTCTTGCTATAATCTTGACACAAACTTATCTTGAGATCAATGACCTAATCAGCCTAATCAGACAGTCAGTGACGGAGAGTGAGAAGTTGAACTATCTTTTCATTTTCTAGTGTCTAATTATGATCACTGCTTGTCTTGTTCTTAAATTTGATTAAACACTGTTTGTGTAAGTTATAGAAAATTTAACTGTTTCCTAGCATAAGTTCTGGTTATTTGGAAATACATACAAATTACATGATGTCATTTCGACCTCAGCTGGAGCTCCTAGCTGACAAGCTATGTATAAATGTGCTGGAACACACAGTAAGAATCCCTGGCATTGGCAGTTTGAATTGAGAATTCAGGGGGGAACTGGTATGGCATCAGCATAAAAGGCAAGAGGTTTAGAGCATTTTGGTTAAACTACTTCTATATCCTGACATGTCCTTTTCCCTTCATACGTGCTCCACATCTCTTTTTGGACAAACTAATGTCAGCAGCAGCCACAGGAGCAGGTCTCTCTTCAGAGCTGGATGAGACTACTCAGAGCCTTCTCCAATTGTTTTGCATAGGACTGAGCTTCCAGTCTCAAATTATTCCACTGCATAACCTCCCTTGTGATAAAGAAATTTGACCTTTATCCAGGCAGAACTTCCCTTGCTGTAACTTGTGTCCCTTATTTTCCTCATCTGGCTCTGCTTTCTCTACAACCACACAAAATGTCATGTAGACATCACTAAAGTCTTTCCTTTGCCATCTTTCCTCCAGCTTGAAGAAATTTAGTTGTCCCTGCCTCTGCTTCTACTATGCATGTTCCAGCCTTCTGACCAGCTTCATGGCTTTCTCCTTTAGCATGTCAATATGTCCCCTGCACTGGTGGGGTCCAAAAGTAGCTATACTCCAAACACAGCTTCACAAATGCTAAACCCATGAGAAGAATTACTTTTCTGGACCTGACAGCCATACTCATGCTAATGCAGCCCAATACGCAGTTGCTTTTTATTGCTGCAGGGATGCATGTTTGTCTTCTTGTCCAAACGGTTTCCAGATACTTTTCTAAACAGCTGATTTACAGCCAGCCAGTTGCAGCTTATGCTGTTGCATGAAACTGTTTCATCACAGCTACAAAATTTACTTTTGCTTTTCCAGATCTTCATGAGGTTCCCTCAGCCCATTACTCTAGCTAACAATAGATTCTTTTACTCTAAAATTATATTTTCCTTCCATCTTCTGCTATAAATTACTAAAAAGATAAAAATAAAATAAAAACTCATCATTGATGATTCAAATTTTTCTCTGAATTTGAATTGTTCGGCAATACTCTCTAGAGTTGATTTGAAGATCAGAAGACACCTCATTCATAATAATGAATAATTTAGTATAGTCTGAATTCTATAAGAGTTTTGCATTCAGTCAGAAACCTACTTACCTTACCTAAAATTTTGCTAGCACTTGGATGGTGTTCATACCAATGGCAGAAGCTGCACAAAAGTCTATATATTCTCCCTATATATTTTCAGCATTATAATCAGAAAAGAGTTTCTATACACAGGTAATAATGCCTCCAGGAAAAAGAATATATATATATATATATACCTATATATTCCATATTTAAAATTCCATATAAATTAGATAGTTCTGTTTTGCTAGAGAACCCAAAAGTTTCCTAGATAAATTTTCTTTTTTTTTTTCTTCTTTTTTTTTCTTTTTTTTTTTTTTCATAAAACAGAAATTGAGGAGCCAGTATTAAAATTGATAAAAGGACATCTTAGAAATATATTTTCATGGGAGAAGTGGAAGCCTGTGTAGCTATATTCAGGGTAGCACCTGTGACAAGAGCCACAATGAACTACATATATTCATAGCTGCATCACAGGAGGTTGTCTACAAATGTAGAAAATAAGGCAGCTGGGGAAGGGGAGGAGGATGGGAAAGAATCTAATAATGACAAGAATAAAGTACTATCAGAGAAAGCACTGTCAAGCTTATGGAAGGAATTGGTCCCAGCTTAAATCTACTAAGATTAGAAAAGGCTACTTTTCAAATAATAGATCTAGAATTGAAAAATATGGTAAAAGTTAGACCTAGCTTAGGTTTGAGTAAATCATCAGCAGGTGTTAGTGAAAGAAGACTGAATTACAAGGGGCAGCGAATGATACAGAGAAAGTGCTGCAGGGTGGTGGGCTGCTTCAAACCCTAGTGAAAGCTGGCAAGGAAAGATTAAGCATTAATAAAGGGAAAATGGTTGTGTAATCCTTTATTACTTTTGCCTTTCCCTTTGCATGCTATGTTCCTTTGGGTAAATTAATAAATAATGCTTTGTTTTGAAGATACTCTTTTTGACACAGTTGCGTCAGCGACCGTTACAATTCCCCAGATTAAAAGGGCTTGCAGGTGACAAACAGCTGAGCCTGTTCCATGCATACTGCTTGGAAGAGGGAGAGCTATGGGCCCCAAATCCAGCCCCAGAGGGACATAGGTGCCAGCAGCTCACAGAAATGGATATTCAAACTGGGAGAAAAGAAGTCCAAAGCAGCACTTGCCCCTCAGGTCCCCTGAGGTGCACTTGGACACTGCAGAGCAACCCTGCAGTGGTTCTCTGGCCAGCCTGTTCAGGAACAAATATGCAGATAGGCTCAGTAATCCATGAGGAAACAACCTTTTTCAAATTGTTAAAGTTACAGTGTGTGTATTTCAAGTTTTGTCTTTAGAAATAAAGACGTGAAGAAGTTCCCACTTGTTATCCTCAGACAAGGCACTACATAGAGAGGTTAATGAGCAAGAGAGAACTGTGGTGACTAGCCCCTGTCCTGCCTCACCAGGAAAACTGTACTAGGAAGTGGCATCAGCATATCATTTCTATATAAAATAGAAAATTCAATTGCAAAAGTGATCCAAGTTCACATTTCAACAGTCAGGTTCCACAAAGCCCTTTACCAAAAACCCTGTGCTTACCTCGTTTTACTCAGAAAGAACAGCCACAAGAAGCTGTTTTTATTGCGGGATCCAGTTGTTGGGTTAAAAATAATCTCAATAAAAGATAAAGAAAGAGTTGCAGGTTCCAAAGGAAGAAATTTGATAAAATTAAAGTGTAATAGACACTTCAAACTGTGTGATCTGGCCTAATAAGTTATTAATAGGGAACCATTACTCCTCATGCATTTTTTATGAGGAAGGCATTGCCTTTTTGTCAAGATTAGTGGATTATAAAATATTTGTGCTACACAATATAAATGACCCTACCTATTAATAAGTCTCTGGAAAGATATGCTTAAATTGAATTACATTAAGAAGAAAAGTGCCAACAGAAAATTAGGCATAATTAATGGGAACACATAAATAAACCAGAGAGAGAGGGAAAAGGACATTCTGTCCATTGATCATTTTGAGAATTAATTGCTGATATGCTCTAATGACATACTAACTATTACTGTTTTTATAAGGACCATTTCACAGAAGATGAAATCCATGCAACTATGAATATGTATTGTGATTTATTGCCACAAGATAATTACACTGATCACATACCTCTAATTAGCCAGTATAATTTTGAAGGCTAAAAGATACAGCTTAAAATGTAATATACAACAAAGGCTCATTAAATTCTTCCAGTAAAATAGATTTTTTTTGCCTGATATCAAATGCTCAGCTTTCCCTCCTTGTTTACTGTACAATGACCCAGGACAAACCACACTGAAAGTGAGGAGGTGGGCAACATTGCTGTTATTTTCCAAGGTTTGGAGCCAGTGGTCCATTCAGAACTATGATACCTTGGAGATGTGGGAAATTATTTTTCACATCTCATTCACATAATGAACAAAGTGAATAGAGTTACACAGAAAATGAGCCCTCCAAGTCTTCTTCATTTGCCAACGTATATAAGGTTTCCTTGGACATTGCAGTACTGCCTCCAGTGTGTTTGGCTACATTCTGTTTTTCAAAGACTCACAGAAAGTTTCAAAGGCTTTAATTATTAATCGGGAATGTAAATATGAAGGCTAATTGCTGAATCTTTTAAACAATACTATAGAGATAACAAACAGGAAAATTATTTTGTTCACTAAATTAAGTGTTCAAATACCAAATAAATAAGTAAAAAGTAAAACAAGCCCCTTTCTCTAGACAGAAGAAAAGAAAGAGGACCTATTCATTAGAAATAACCACCTGAAACAAAACACCTTACACTAATCCTCTAAAAACCTTATCTACTCTTTGACACTGTTGTAACAAACACTTCAAAAGTACTGTGCCAACATTGCTCATGTGTTCAGTGGATTTTAATTAGAGCTCTGAAAGCTTGGGAAAACTGGCCAAGTGAGCAAGTTTGCTCTTTTCAAATGGCAAGATAACTGTCCTTTTACCCACCTCCCAGTCATAGCATATGTTTAATTAAAATCAGAGCAAATAATGGAGACAGAAGAGAAAAATCTGCCTCCCACAAATTAGTGAGGAAAACATGATTAAGAAGGTACTCAGCAAGATGAAGAAAGTAATCCATGCTGTTCTTTAGTTGTACTCTGAACCCAATATCTATGGATAGGTCTTGAGGAACAGACCTATGAATAGGTCTCGTGAACAGTGTGAATGGCTTAATGTATTAACCTCTTTAACTGCTTTAGAGAGCACAGGGATATTTAATGATGGTTAGCAACAGGAAAACTACAGCAGATAAGGGCACAGAGAAAGACACAGAGTTCTGACTTTCTGCTGTTGTAGTTGCAATTGCCCCAATTATTTGTCATATAATAGTTCTTTCTATAATTCACTACAAGAGAGTATCTAGCTATCACCTTTACTAAAGCAAACCAATTGGGTTAGCAGTACCACATCTCAAGGGCAAAGCAGGTAGTCCAGGAAAACCGAAAGGTTTTGCTGCCTGCCTTTGTGACAGCTCCTAATGCTACTGTGCTGTCAGTCTCCCAACCTAGCACACACTCCCTCTTCACCCTGTTCTTGGATCTACCCCAGGTACAGAAATTAGGGGAGGAGAGCAAAGGTCCAGCCATAAGAAAAGGCTGTGAGGAACAAAGAAACTAAACTTTGGGCCTGTTGTGTTGTAATCACTCCAGTAAGGAACTTCAGGCTCATTATGAAGAGACATAAGATAAACAATTAACTGGAACACAGAACAGAAAATGCACCAATGAGTAGAAAGATTATGAGAGACAAATGAAAATTAATAGCAAAGAGGAAAAAAGGGGGGCAAGGGGTATAAGCATGTAAGAAGGAAATATGAAGTACTAAACGGAGATGTGAGGGATGACACTCAGAAGGACCACTATCCCTTACTATGGTTTACTCTGATGCCTATTTCTTGAAGCAGGCTTGAAGATCAAAAATATCAATAGAAAAACAAGATGATTGCACATAGGATTTCAACTGGACTTGAACATGCACTGACATTAACAATGCTGAACCTAAAACTACCATATTGCTTGGGAAAGTTAAAGTTGATATTTCAGGGATATGGATCACATTCATTTTTGATAGATGTAAGATCCTGAAGGTATGTGAAATACATCTAGAGAATCTTGATGTAACTCAGACTACAAACCTAAGAATTGTGGTCCGCAAGGTTACTACAGAGCATTTCCAAATTCTCAAAAACTTGAGAGGAAAGTTGTTACCTGCAGCTTGCATGCCTGCTAGACAGTAAGTAACAGGCAGCGTAAGAAGCTAATTTTTCATGAAGTCATTATTTATACCAGCACATGAAAGATTCTTTTAAAATGCTTAGAAAATTCAAAGCCATTTTTCAAGAACTCTATTTGATGAGCTGTCAAAGCTTTACATGTTATTGCTGGAAAAGAAGAATTCAAAAACTGTTTGCTGATCAGTTTCTGAAAAATTGTGAAGCAAGGTGACAAATACAGGTGATAGGCACCACACTCACCTCTCAAGGAAGTTATCAAAGAAGATTTTGAAAACTTGTTCACATCTTGAAGAGACATTACTGTTAAGTTTGTGACAACTATGCTTTCACCCACAGTGTTGAAATCATAATCATCTTATAATGCATATAAATGCAGTTAAGTATATCCAGAACATCAGAAAATAACAATCATCAACTTTAAATCTCTTTTCAGCTTCTGAGAAGACAGCAAATTTGTCCCATACAGCAAGTTTATATATCCCATATTAGATATCTGAAATTAATCTAAGGAAAAAAAAAAAAAAAAAAAAAAAAAAACAACAACACACTGTTTCAGATACTATTTCAGCTCTGCCTTCTTCTTTTAGCTTGCACTATTCACAACATAAAACCATGTAAAAAGATTGTTGTCATTGCTGTTTTCCTCTAGTATGGTAACCAAATTATTTCTATGTCTTTTACCCTCCAGTGGCCAGGAGAAGAAAAAAAATCGTGAAGCTGTGAGATGCTTCATGAATTGACTGCTTATATCTGACGTATTAGTGTCCTTAAAATACCTACTTTAAGAAACTATGATGTTGAATTGTGATTAACAAATGAACATAGCTATGATTAGTAGGGGAAGTTATTAACTGCTTGGGGGGGGGGTGGGTGCAGAAAGAGTAATCAATGAGTAATCATTGCTTCAATTTAACTTTTTTAGTACAAAATATTAGTATCCAAAATCAGCAAATCCTGATGTTGTACATCCTAGTTTTGTACATTGTACAATCAAAAGTAGTTTGTTTCTCACAGGTTAATTCTTTTTGACAGGTCCATATAGATTAGGACATTGAATTTGGGCATAAAAGGAGAATTTCCAAAAGTATTTTCCAATTTTAGTCTTGAGTTGTCCCTGACTTCGTGATGGATTAACTGCTGACTATTTTACAGATTCAATGCAGTTTAAAACTGTATGTTTCAAACACAGATGGGAAGCTGAATTTCAAAAATTCCTACAGGAAATGTAGTTGCAGAAAAAAAAAAAAAAAAAAAAAAAAACATATTTTATAAGCGTAAGATACCCACCCTGACAATATTCAATAGACTGTTTTGCTTCTCTGATCTGTAAAAGGCATGGCTCTTTACAACTCTTTCTCCAAAGAGATAAATTTGGGGATATAGATATCCACTCTCTAAATAATGTTATCTTCTATGCCTACTCATTCAGAAATAATTGCTAGTGTGATTACCAGTGTTAAGGATGTGTTGTTTATTACAGAGACTTTTTAAACCAACCTCATTATCCTCCCATACCATTCTACAGCTCCCAAGTTCTAAAGTATTACATTACATTGCATTAGTATTCACTAATCCTTGTGGCTGTCAGAAGCATCTCTGTTGAAGAGGAGACACAAAGATTAAGAACATAAGGGAAATGAAGATAGAAAATCTAAAATTGCTGGTAATGATCAGAAAACATATTAACCAATTTATATCTTGTGGCACCAACCACATGCCTAGTAGGAAAGTGGAATATCCTGAAAGTAGTCATTTCCAATACAAGTAATGAAAAATGTTGCCAACAATTTCAAGATAATCTCAATCACAAAATAAACCCACTGGATGTCAATCCCAGCTCCTTCCAAAACCACACACCCTTTGCATGGGTTAAGCCTGAGCTAGAATCCATATTTTTGCTATTTTTGCTGTGCTGGCTCTTTACAAGTGTCAGCTTGGTTACTTACCAAAATATATTGCTTATGCAGCAAGGTTTGTGATCCCAAACCCTTTTTATTTATTTATTTATTTTTCCCTCATTGATATAGGCCGACATTTGCAATGTCTGTACTTTCTAGAAATATTTATTTGGATTTCTGGTATAATCAACATGTATCTATTTTTTTACATTTGTAGTAAAGTTGCATGCTATTTGTGCTTTTAGCTACAAAACAGGTTTGTTTCTTTTTATCCTTACTATTTTAAAGTACTTGCCAATGTTTCTACATTTTCATACTTATCAAGAGCCCCCAACAGGGGACTCACCATCTTTGAGAATCCATAACTTCAGACAGTAGCATTCAGAACAAAGCCCCTGCATGTGTTGTCCTCTGGAAGAAGTGGCATAAGGAAGGGAGACTCCTCTAGAATATGTTGCCTTCCTAAACCACATAATGCATTCAGAGAATTAAATTTTTAACAAGCCATTTACTGAGAGCTACTCTGTGAGTGCCACTTCACCAGCTTAAGTTTCTTTTGGTTCCACAGTCATTTATAGGACAGGGCTCTGTTATGGAAAGATGTTATATGGAAACATTTCTATTTGTCTTTCTTTACCAGTGTTTGTTCTCATCAGACAAGGTCAGAGTTAACAAAAACAAACAAACAAACAAAAAAATCAACAGTTTAATAACTGAGCCCTTTATTTTCAATAGCAATTATGGAATAGCAACAGCTCTCATCAGGGTGGAGGATAGGGGCGGTGATTAACTCAGTGCATTCACTATTGATGGGCAGCAAGTGTAAATGAAACTGCAGCAGCTCAGTGCTGTGGGATTTTAGAGCACGTTTGTCATTAACCAGGCTTTTTGAGATCGTTATCATTTCTCTGAAGAGAATACTCTTTGGTGGAACATTTCTTGCAATGGAATATATTTACCATGCAAGTATAACAAGGTGGTATAAGTTCCACCAGGAAGTAATATCATTATCGTTTTCCTTTCTGGAGATATCAAGTTTTACTTTTTCCTTCCTTTTTTTTTTTTTTTTTTCTTGGGAGGTGGCGGACAAAACCAGAAATAGTTGTAAATGGTCACAAAAAGAAGAGATCCCAGCTAACTGCATGGTTTAGAACACTGCAATTTCAGCTCCAACCACACACTGACTCAGATATAGCTCAAATACTTTTTGTGCTTTCTCAGCTTTATTCTAGTATATATCAGCTGTTTTCATGACCTGATCTTTTCTTTCAGCTGTAAATATATATTTTTTTAATGTATTTCATATAATAAGTATACATTTGTGTTCACTTAAAAACAAACAAACAAACAAACAAAAAAAGCCTTCCCCATCCTTCAAGCTTTCTGTCTTCTGCCAAAGAGGGTTAATTACTACTTTGTGAAACTTGGTACTGAGTCTCGGAGTTCTAGTAATATGAGCCAAGGTAATGATCTTTTGAGTTTACAACTATTCACTAAATTTTCTTTCCATTCCTGAGACCCCAGGCAAATCAAACACTAAGCCAACAGTGACTCTGTATCAGAAAGCCTTTTACCTAGCACGTTTGCCTTGTAAACGTATTGTAGATCACCTTCTCAATCCTATTAATTTATTTTATTCCTTCCATGTGTTTTTCCAAGTTTGTTCTGCTGCTGTAGCTTCACACATGAGTTGGGGTCTGGTATAGAAAATCCTTCATGTTATATTCAAGATTTTAGGGGAGTTTAAGTAGCTTCTTTTTCAGAAGCCTGCTCCAAACATCAGTAACAACATTTTTGGTTCCTTTTATAGGTTTGGGAACCTCAATAACCGGATGAATCAGACAAGTCATCAAGAGTTAAAACAAATTTATGGAAACTACCAAGAGTGAGATATGTTGTATATGTGAAGATTTTGTTTGAAGGGCAAAAAATCATGTGTAAGATGACTTCATTTAGAACACCAGGTGCAATTAAAAACAAGAAAATTAAATATCCTCATGCCACCTGCTGAGTGTAAGAATTCGTTAAGTATCAGTAAAAGAAGTTACTTGGATTTGAGACCTATGGAATAATCTTGTGAGGTTCATTAAATAAAACCAGGTGAGGCAAGGTTTGGCAGAGTGTTACAAAGAATGTTTTCTTTGAATCATGCTAAGGGGTGATGGAAATTTGCACTACTGATTTCCATGATTCCTATGTGAAATGGAAATAGAATTGTTCTATTTTCAACTGAGAGAGATTATTGAAAATTTCATGTTTATTTCTTTGATAAAAATATCCAATGTTTCATGCAGCACGGATTGGCACATCACCACTGAAGAAATTTGAATTTGCATCAAAGGTTTTGTTGACTGTGTTATTCTGATCCTGTCTTATTCTGTGACTGAACAATTTGTAACAAATACTAGTCACATTACTTAAGATGTCATTACAATATGCTCAGATAAGAAACAGACAATTGGAGAAGAATAGAAAAAAATATACCGTGGAAGGAGACGGTGAGTAGCATACAAGTTACAGGACACTAATATCTGGAAGAAGTATACAAATGAGACATGCATAATTTGGTGTCATTGAGTTCCTTGATGTCTTTCCTATATGCAACAGTCCTTCTTTATGGCTGAATACTATTCCAAGGGACAATTGCATCCTGAATTGCTGCCATCAGAAGTGAAAACTGAACAGGCTTTATGCCATCTATAAAATCATCTATGCAGTTTACTTTGTGAAATGTTTCCTACTTACAGAAGGTCAAGTGCAAAAGGTGCTATTTAATCAAGCTGGTTCTGCTGTATAAGATGTCTGCCAATGAATGGACAGAAGACAGGACTGCAATTTTCCAATTATTAAGCATTAACTGAAAGTCCACTTGATTAGAAGTGAGACTCCTTCATTATACATGACCATTACAGTTTATAGAGGGTTTTTTAGTTCCTTCCTTCAACTTGATTTTCTTTGACGATGTAATACAAATGAGTACTTTGACTGCTCCATGACAGTTACCTTCTTCCCCAGTCATCTCTCTGGCCTGACCTTGACCTATAGATACACTTTGGCATCTAGTGATAATGTGGTTTGTGGTAGCAGTAACCGCAAAACAGGATCTTCCCAGTGGCTTCAAGCCAGAATGTTACTCACTGGCTAATGGTTAGAATAGAAGGATAATAGATATAGGTAAATAAATCTGAGATTTTGAATTTGTTAGTTTGAAATAAGATAAAAAATCTGCACTTGAATCTGCACTACTTTGATCTTGCAAAAGTGTCTTGATTCTGTAAAGCATGTCATTACAAAGTTATAGTAAAAATGTATTAAAATGTTTTGTCCAGGTATCTAGCATCCATTGTCTCAGTTGTGTAAATATGGAAAGTCCCCTACCTAGAAGTTCAATCATAAGTTTGTGTTTTTATTTTCCTCAATATTAGTTTTGTACAAGAAAATTTTTATACAAAGCAGGGAAGCAAAATTTGTACAATCATCTACTGCAGTAAATTGAGTCAAAAGAGCAAAAATTAAGAATGGACTTTGATCTGTCTATAAAACAACTTTCTAGCAAGCCAATAAAGCAAAATACATAGTTAGTTATGGTCAAAATATACCCTTTGCTCTGCATGATACCTTGAATAATTTTTCAGGTGAGAAAAATTGTATGTCTCTGCTATACTTAATCATTTTAACTGTGCAAGCATCAATTTTCAATATGCTGGTGCATCTTGATATTCACGGTAAGCTTTGGTGCAAGAACATAGTAATCTCTTTTGCCACCGTGGGAACAGATCAATGAACAGATCATAAATTTCAATAAAAATAATCTAATAACTGCATAACTAGCTACATGATACCAGTCCCTAGCTTTAGTCAAATGAAATCCATCACAATTTTAATATACTAAAATTACTTATGACAAATTTGGTATGATAAAACATGAGCCTCCCTGGAAGGGCTGGGCCATTTGCCTGTTCTCACTCTTTACATTAATACTACATGAGTACCCTGGAGACACAAAGTCAGAAAAAAAAAATAATCTGAATTTGAAATGAAATTTAGAAAGTTTGCAGTTATTTAAGGAAGTACCCAGCAGAATGGGTGTTTTCCACTCACACACTCACACAGAATGCAAAATAAATTCTGGATGCCCACTTCATCATTATCATTTTGATTTACTATCTTTTACATTTGCAAGTCATTATCTGCTGGATCTTCCATTTGTTAAATAAGTTTAAAATGTTGGTAATTATGCAATCATCAGAAACAGCAACCTAGTTATTTCCTGTTTACCTTTCCGTGCCTTTTGTACAAAGCAAATATTTTTTAGACTTGTAAAATATTTAGGCAATTTTAATAGCATAAATATAGTACAATTTAACAACAGTAAATCACAAAATATTAGACAAATGCTTATTATATTTCTCGCTATTGTCATGGCTCTCTACAAGTCCTATTATGTTTAAACTACTATTGCCCTTCATAATAAAAAACAAACTGATCAGTCTGGCATGCAATGGCATCTTCTTTTCACAGAAGATGTGCCCAGTCTGAAACTCCCAACTTTATGACTGGTATACCAGCTCAAAACAAGATTAATTCCCCTTAGTGATATATAACTGCACTAATTCTTAACTGTAAAATATTTTGAATGGATTTTCTAAGTATTGACATAGTGATAAAAAGTTAAATTACCTCCAGGACATGGAAAAAGACTTTGATTAAATATTTTTGAAGGATTTTCATATGCTATAAAAGTTGTTCTTAGGCATTTTCTTTACCCATTATGCAAATATGTCAACGCATTAATAATTCAAAATAGGCAATACATTAATAATTAGCATCCCCCATTATAAATCTGACCTTTAATTGAATTCTATAGAAAGACACTGTGAAAAATGAGCCTCTTGATTTATGCTAAGAATAAAGGTTAAAAAGCGTTTTCCTTGTACATCTAATTTTTATCATTATTGCCTAAGCAGAAACATTGAGATAAGAAACTTTTTTTCTCAGTCTAAACTGTTTTTTTGGAAAGGCTACTTCTATGAAAAAAAAAAAAAAAAGTTAATTTATATGTAGTTTAGTACAATGAATGAACTGTGTCACTGAACAAGCAATATAGGCAATCATATATACTTCAGAGGTTTAAAAAAAGTCAACTTCTTTCCTTCATTTTTCTTTGCCAAACAACCCATAGGCTTCATGTTTACATAATTCTTCACACTTAACTAATTATTTTTCATAATTCTTCTTGTTAACTTCATCATAATGTTTAAAGGTAAAAACATTAACTGACTACATAAAATAATAATTACTTCCAGTTGCAGAACTGACAATTAAATTGCTACAGAGTGTTGCAATGCTGCTGTGATTATTTGCTTCCTTATTCTCAGTTCTTCCTAGAAAAGTTGCATTTGTGATGCAATTATGACTTAGCAGACGAATTTATTTCTTGTGAGTCTCAAGTAAAAACATAACCTAGATACGTTAGAATACCTGTAAGGAAATGGACAAGGAATGAGGAAAATGCCTAAGAGCACAACAGAGAATGAGAGAGGACTTTTTTCCCAAGAAGGGAAAAAAGACTAGTACTACATTGGGGAAAGATATGTTATACATCCTTGTTGCAGTTAGAGTACATCGAGCCTAAATCATAGAATCATTTAGGTTGGAAAAGATCCTCAAGTCCAACCATTAACCTATCACAGACAAATCTGCCACTAAACCAGGTCCCTAAGCATCACATTTACACATCTTTTTAATGCCTCCAGGGATAGTGATTCAACTGCTTCCCTGGGCAGCTTTTTCCAATGCCTCACAATCCTTTCAGTGAACAAATATTTCTTAATATCCAAACTAAACCACCCCTGATGCAACTTGAAGCCATTTCTTCTTGTCCTATCACTTGTTGCTTAGAAGAGACTGAACCCCACCATGCTACTTGAGGTAATTGTAGAGAGAGATAAGGTCTCACTTGAGACTCCTTTTTTCCAAGTTCAATAACCCCAACTTCATAATCAGCTCCTTATTAGACTTGTTCTCTAGACTCTTCACCAGTTTTTTTGCCCTTCTTTGGACACAGTCCAGCACCTCAGTCTCCTTCTTGTAGTGAGGGGCCCAAAACTGAGCACAGTACTTGAGGTGTGACCTCACCAGAGCTGAGTACAGGGGGATAATCACTTCCCTAGTCCTGCTGGCCACACTATTTCTGATACAAGTCAGGATGCTGTTAGCCTTCTTAGCCACCTGAGCACACTGCTGCCTCATATTCACCTGCTATCAACCAATACCCTGAGGTCTTTTTCAGTTGGACAGCTTTCCAGCCACTTTCCAGCTTGTAGCATTGCAGAGGTTTGTTTTGCCCCAAGTGAAGTACCTAGGACTTAGCCTTGGTGAACCTCATACAGTTGGCTTCAGCTCATCAATCAATCTATCCAGATCCCAACGTAAAGCCTTTGTACCTTCAAGTAGGTCAGCACTCCCATGCATCTTGGTGTTGTCTGCAAACTTACTGAGAGTGCACTTGATCCCCTTGTTCAGATCATTGATAAAGATAATTAAGAGAACCAATCCATAGTGCCATGGATGGTACCATCCATGTGAACAGTTAAAGCAGTTTTGTCACAGACATATATTTGGAATTAGATGATCTTTAAGGTCTTTTTCACCACAAATCTATGATTTAAATATTTTGAATATAATTAAAAGATCACATCTCCTCTATTACTGAAAGGGGTATGAATAACCAAACATCCACTTAGCTCTCACACATCTTAGACTGGAAACCTGAAAACCCACAATAAGCTTTTGACTCACTGAAAACACTTGTCAATACCAGTACTCTTAAAACTAACTTTTCCAAGATGCATATGAACCAGACTACCCAAGCCTTGGCTGTGCCAAGCATGGAGTCACAAACATCTGCATTTTCATAATACAAATTCAAAACCAACCTGAGTAACACGAACATTGATTTAACCCAGAAGTACTTGCAAGCCACGGTGACAAGTTTTATTAGAATTAGAATTAGAATGGTTCAGTTGGAAGGGACTTTAAAGATCATTGAGTCCAACTGCCTGACCACTTCAGACATAACTGAAAGTTAAAGCATATTAATGAGGGCATTATCCAAATGCCTCTTGAACACTGAGAGGCATGGAGCATCAGTCACCTTGCTAGAAAGCCTGTTCCAGTGCTTCATCACCCTCACACTAAAGATTTTTTTCCTAATGCCCAATCTGAACATCCCCTAGCACAGTGTTGTGTTGTTCTTGTGTATCCTGTCCTTGTTTACCACGGAGAAGAGACTGGTACCGCCCTCTCCATTTCCCCCCTTAGGAAGGTGTAGAGACCAGTGAGGCCACCTCTCAGCTTCTATTTCTCCAGACTAAACAACCCGTGTCCTCAGCCTCTCCTCATAGGATATACCTTCCAGTCTTTTCACCAACTTTGTTGCCTTCATCTTTCAAGGACCTTAACATCCTTTTGGTATTGTGGAGCCCAGAACGGCCCACAATATTCGAGGTGAGGATGCAATATCACTAAAAATAGCAAGAGAATCATCTCTTTTGTCTGGCTGGCTGTGCTGTGTTTACTACACACCAGAATGCACTTTGCCCTCTCAGCTGCCAGGGCACAATGCTGACTCATTAATACAATTATAATTTATCAGCTCCCACAAAATACTTAAAAAAGAAAGCATCTCTGTGTCCAAAAGAGTTGGCACTTCTGAGGTCACCTGCATGAAAATGCTGTTGTGGGGACAAATGCCCTGGTTGCCCGAAGGGCTGTTAATTTCACTCCTGTGGTAACATATACATTATACAGACTTAAACTGTCCATCGTCTGAAAGGCACTACATCCAAGAGAGTCAATTACGGTGAAACTGAACTACAACTAATGTTATGAAAGAGACCAACAGCTTCCTCATTAATGGGCACAGCATGAAACCTCCTACAGAAGATTTAACGTCACAGCCCCAGCTGTACCAGGAGAGCTGGTGAGTGGCTTATAAGTGTAACAGCCAAGTAGCTCTGAGGTCTAGCACACTCCACACCCCTAAGGCCTGATTTTGTTATATGTCTTTGTGGGACCAGGGAAAAATGAGGATCCTTTGCTTCTTAAAGTCAAATGCAATTGTGATACTTTTTTCACAATGGAAAAGTGTGTTGTTAGTGGTTTTTTGTTGTTGTGTTGTTTTCACTTCTTGATTTCCATAAATAGAACAAATGGCAACTCAGCAGAATAATGGAAATTACAGATTTTTCAATAATCACATTCTTCCTTTTATTGAATCATAGAATCACAGAATGGCTTGGGTTGGAAGGGACTTCAGAGATCATCTAGTTACAACCTCTTACCATAGGCAGGGACACCGCCCACTGGATCAGGTTACTCAGGGCCTCATCCAGCCTGACTTTGAACACCTCCATGGATGGGGCATCCACAAATTCCCTGGGCAACCTGTTCCATTGTCTTACCACCCTCTGAGTGAAGAATTTCTTCTTAAAATATCCAGTATAAATCTCCTTTCCTTCAGTTTAAAACCATTCCCCCTTGTCCTGTCATTATCTACATAAGTAAAGAGTCCCTCTCCATCCTTTTTATATGAACTCTTTAAGTACTGAAAGGCTGCAATAAGATCACACCAAAGCCTTCTCTTCTCCAGGCTGAACAGCCCCAGCTCTCTCAGCCTCTCTTCAGAGGAGAGGTGCTCCAGCCCTCTGATCATCCTTGTGGCCCTCCTCTGGACCCATTCTAATGGGCCTATGTCCTTTTTGTGCTGGGGGTCCCAGACCTGGATGCAATACTCCAGGTGGGGCCTCACAAGGGCAGAGCAGAGGGGGACAATCACCTCCCTTGACCTGCTGGCCACGCCTCTATTGGTGCAACCCAGGATGCAGTTGGCCTTCTGGGCTGCAAGCACACGTTGCTGGCTCATGTCAAGCTTCTCATCCACCAGAACCCCCAAGTCCTTCTCTGCAGGGCTGCTCTCAATGAGTTCTTCTCCCAGTCTATATTCCTGCCTGGGATTACTCCAATCCAGGTGCAGCACCCAGCACTTGGTGACTAACACTATTTTTTTTGGCTTAGGATAAAGCTTAGAGATTAAGTTAGTACACAGCTCAGCCTGAAGTGCTGCCAATTTTCAGTGCAACACCAACTAGGACTCCCATGTTCCAGCACTTGCACTGTACTCTTGCCTCCTCCAGCCACCTTCTGTCAGAAATAGCTTGGAAAGTAAGAAAAAAAGAGCAAAAATCAAGGAGCTCTTAATACTGTCAGTTATTCTTCACCATCACCAACACTACAAAAATTGTTTTTCATATATATGTTCAGGGTCTTTTTGCAACTGAACTGCTAGTATCCAAAAGTGCATTACTATTTAGTAGCAGTATTGCTAAAGTTTGTTCTCATGAGCACATACTCTTACGTTCATGTAATACTTTAGAGTGAAAACTCTTGAAATTATAGTGTGACTTGGAACATACCTTTGAATTCCTAGACTGAAGAGCAAGTCTTTTTCTACTGTAGCAAAATTTATTGTTACTTTTTCCACATCTGTGCCACCACTTAAAGAAAAACTACGAGAACTTCTCCCCACAAGTGCAAGTTCCTCACAATTTCAGGGGAAGGAGCATTAAAATAATTGATTTATGCCATGGATTGGAAGAGTGTTTTCAATATATTTTGATTTTTCCCAAGCAATACCCCCTTTCTATTTGATTGTACCTGTACTATATACAAGTGGCAGACACCACTTATAAGGAAAAGGGAGGGGAGCTGGGGGGGCTGTAATTGTCATTATTTTGCTTTGTTGCCATCTGTTCCACATATGAAAGAAAAAGGGAAAAAGAAAAAAAAAAATCATTATTAAAAAGGTTGCAGAAATGCAATCAATTTTCTTAAGAATCAAAGACTCATCGTCTAGAATTGTACTCATTCCCTTGGACTCCCTAGATAACAAAGAAATAAAATTTAATCCAGCAATTCCTCTAGCTGCAGAATTATTTGTAAATGAAGAAGATCATCCTTTAGACAGACTTCAAACTGAGTTAAATTCCTTAGTCAATGAATAATTTTCCATGATTCCTGGAAAGTTGTCCCATTAGTTAATTACTGTCATTGTTTTAAATGACCATTTTGTTACTAGATTGAGAAATATTTGCATATGCATTTCTTCACAGAATGAGATAAATTTACCTTAGTAAGCATTTGTCCTTATTTTTCAAATAAGAAGTTGGAAATGAAATATATCATCATTATGCTTGTCAAACTTGACATGAGAAGCTTGACATGAGCTGGAAATGTGCACTTGCAGCCCAGAAAGCCAGGCAGATCCTGGGCTGCATCAAAAGCGTGGCCAGAAGGTCAAGGGAGGTGATTGTCCCCCTCTGCTCTGCCCTTGTGAGGCTCCACCTGGAGTACTGCATCCAGGTCTGGGGCCCCCAGCACAAGAAGGACATAGGCCCATTAGAATGGGTCCAGAGGAGGGCCACAAAGATGATCAGAGGGCTGGAGCACCTCTCCTATGAAGACAGGCTGAGGGAGTTGGAGTTGTTCAGCCTGGAGAAGGCTCTGGAGAGACCTTGTAACAACTTTAAAATACCCAAAAGGGGCCTACAAGAAAGCTGGAGCGGGACTCTTTGTCAGGGAGTGGAGTGATAGGACAAGGACGAATGTCTTTAAACTAAAGAAGTGTAGGTTTGGATTAGACATAAGGAAGAAATTCTTTACTCAGAGGGTGGTGAGGCACTGGAACAGGTTGCCCAGGGAATCTGTGGATGTTCCATCCCTGAGCTGTTTAAGACCAGATTGGATGGGGCTTTGAGCAACTAAGGTGTCCCTGCCCATGGCAAGGGGTTTGGAACTAGATGATCTTTAAGGTCCCTTCCAATCCAAACCATTTTATGATTCTATGAGATAACATAGAAAAAAAATAAGTGATATAAACCTTCAAACTAAGTATCTAATTTTTGTATACTGTAACACAAAATATAATTTTAGTCAGATTAGCTGTCTAGCTATTCACATATTACTGCATCCTTTATGGAAAAGTGATTTTTTTTTTTCAAATTCTTGCATTTAAAACAGCAGGAACTATTTAAATATTTTGTATTAAACTGATCACGGATTGTTCTGTAAAATTTGGGGTAATCTCAGCTCCCCCAAAGTATTTGGGCAATTGAGACAATTTTAGTCCCACAGTGCAGGCAATAATCAAATCTAGCAATGATGATACAACAGCATAAAATGTGTATTTTCTTCCACTTCTCATGTTTCAAAAGGACCAAGGCAGAAGCGTATATAATAACAAAAGCAAAATCTTCTGAAGTTGTTGCATAATGTTGCTAGCCGTATTCCAGGGAGCAGTGTAAGTGACCCAAGGTTCATTAGTGGGTAAGAGCAACAAACTCCTATGCTATGATGTGACGTATTTACCTAAATGCCCAAGTAATTTTTTCCTGCTAAGTACAGTATTACTTTCTATATTAACTATAGCCAACAAGATGGTTCAATGCCAGAATCTGTGAGTCTGGCTTGAACTGGATAGCACTTGGTAAGGGAAATAGTTCCCATTCATTTAGTGATGCTGAGCAAGTAACTAAACTTTGAAAAACATGGTCTTCCTTATTGTATTTTATTCATTATTCTCATATTAAAAAGATACAAAACTCAGGCATTCATTGAATAAAGCAAAACAGAAAGCTTGTGAAACAATTTGTGCCTGTGAGTAGGTACTTTATGACTGTACTGCAGCGAAGTTTGTTATTAGTCTTTTGAGTGAACAAATTTTTGCTATGTACCATATTATTACTAGCTATTCTCCACTATTTAAAAACATTTTGTTTCAAATGTGAATACTGCAAACAAGAATAGTATCATGCCTGTGATCTGCAGTGAATCAGCAGAGAAGAGGATGATAGAAGGAAGGAAGGAGAGATGGCCTGAAGGAATATTCTGTCAGTTCTAGCAAAAATTCTCCAGTTACTAGGATCTATCACAATGGGAAGCAGAAATGGGTGGAGCAGACACTGTACTTGGATGGTGCATGCATGCAAGCAAGCACCTTCTTAGTTAAGACTGTAAGCTCTCCAGCTGTAATGCTTCAAGTCTAACAAGTCAGCATGGAAATTATAACTACTGTCAGTTGGGAGCTTCTAGATCAGTCTATTAGGTGGGTGATGTTATAGATTATACACAAAAACAGTGGATGGGTGACCCAAAAAATGGGTGTAACAGATCAACGTTAGGGTGAGGAAATCATCACATTATTTTAGGAATGACACTGTAAAGAACGACTTGTCACATTCCACACATTCCAGAAAGAGTAGCAACATTTGTAAAAACAAAACAAAACAACAACAAAAAAAAAAACACCAAAACACCACCACCAACACAACAACAAAGGGGGCAGATGTACCACTAAATGAAATACCCATACACACAAAGTTGCTTATATGCATACAAAAATTTCCAAGTGATTCTAAATGTATTTGTATGCAAATAATTCAAAAATCAGTCAGTGAAGTCATGCTGGCTTTACTTTGCAGGAAGATGATCTGATAGAACAGGTATGGTGAGTACTACAGGCTTCTCTTAGCATTGCTTTCCATTTGTGTAGCTCATTGTGCTTAATTCCTGTACTGCTTTTTTTTTTTTTTTTTTTTTTTAGATTTTATTCCTCACTCTAATTATAATGAATAAGGTAATGATTAATGCTACAAAGCATTCCCGTGGGTCCTATCACTGGTGGTTAAGGAGTGTCCTCTGGACACTCTGCAACTGTTTTACACCTTTTGGTACTGTGGTACCCAGAACTGCACACAGTACTCGAGATGAGGCCACACCAGCGCAGAGTAGAATGGGACAATCACTTCCCTCAACTGACTAGCAATGCCAGCTATCCCCAGGATACTGTTGGCCCTCCTGGCTGCCAGGGCACACTGCTGGCTCATATTCAACTTGCTGTCAACCACAACCCCCAGATCCCTCTCTGCGGGGCTGCTCTCCAGCATGTCATCACCCAGTCTGTATGTATAGCCAGGGTTGCCCAGTCCCAGGTGCTGGACCCGGCACTTGCTTTTGTTAAACTTCATATGATTGGTGATCGCCCAGCTCCCCAATCTGTCCAGATCTCTCTGCAAGGTCTTACCACCCTCAGCCGAGTCTACAACTTCTCCAAGTTTGGTGTCGTCAGCAAAAACACCTTCGTTGCTCAAAACACCTTTTAGTCCTACATCCAAATTGCTTATAAAAACATTGAAGAGGACTGGCCCTAAAATGGAACCTTGAGGGACCCCACTAGTGACCATCCGCCATCCTGATGTGGCCCCATTTCCCACAACCCTTTGAGCCCTGCCTGTCAGCCAATTGTTCAACCATCTTATGATGTTTTTGTCTAGTTGTATGCTGGACATTTTGTCCAGTAGGATCCTATGAGAAACCATGTCAAAAGCTTTGCTGAAGTCCAAAAAAATCACATCAGCTGGTTTCCCTTGACTGACTAGATGGGTGATCTTATCATAAAAGGAAATCAAAATTGTTAGGTGAAACCTACCCTTCATGAACCCATATTGGCTAAGACTATTGACTGCATTGTCCCCCATGTGCGCTTCAATAATTTCAAGGACCATCTTCTCCATAATTTACCAGGCACTGATGTGAGACTGACAGCCCTGTAATTGCTAGTCTTCTTTCTTGCCCTTCTTGAAAATTGGCACAACATTTGCCAGCTTCCAGTCTACTGAGACTTCTCCAGATTTCCAAGATTGTTGAAAAATAATTGAGAGAGGTCCCGCGATGACGCCAGCCAGCTCTTTAAGCACCTTGGGATGAATCCCATCTGGATCCATGGACTTGTATGGATCCAGGTAGAGCAGCAAATCCCACACACATTCAGGGTCAGCTGGGAGTTTATCATTCCCACCGTCATGGTCCTCTAACTCAGGGATCCCTGGGTCCCAAAGCCCATCATCCGTGTTGAAGACAGGCAAAGAAGGCATTAAATGCCTCTGCTTTGCCTATGTCATTGTCTGTGAGGAGACCTTCCCCATCAAGTAGCAGACCTATGTTTTCTTTGGTTCTCCTTTTCCTGTTCACATTATCTATAAAAACTTTTTTTATTGTCTCCCACAGACATGGCCAGATTCAACTCTAGTTGGGCTTTGGCAACACAAATTTTCTCCCTACAAACACGAACAGCATCCCTGTATTCCTTCCACGTTGCCTGACTCTCCTTTCAGCAGCCGTACACTTTATTTTTTTGCCTAAGCTCCAGTAGAAGATCCCTGGTCAGCCAGGCCGGCCTTCTGCCCTGCCTGATTGACTTCTGATATTTTAGAATTGCCTGATCTTGTGCTTTTAGGAGGCAGTGCTTAAAGATTGACCAGCACTGATGCACGTCAATGCCTTCAAAAGCAGTTTCCTAGGGGACCTTGCTGACTAGTTCCCTAAGCAGCCTGAAGACTGTTTTCCCCATATCCAGGGCTGAAGATTTGGTGGCAGTTTTCCTTCTGTCACTGTAAATTCTAAACTCAACCACTTCATGGTCACTATGACCGAGATGGCCGCCAATCACCATGTCCCCCACAAGACCCTCTCTGTTCTCCAGTGACAGGTCTACGAGGGCACCTTTCCTAGTTAGCTCCCTTAACACCTGCACCAAGAAGTTATCATCTAGGTGCTATATGAACCTCCTGGACTTGTTCCTGTCGGCTATGTGGTGATCTCAGTTGATGTCTGGCAGGTTGAAATCCCCCATAAAGACAAGGGGAGTTGATCTTGAGGCATCTCTTAGTTCCACAAAGAACAATTCATCGGCGTTGGCATCCTGGCCAGGTGGTCTGTAATAGACTCCCACAATGACATCCCCTTTATTTGTTTGTCCCTTAATCCTTACCCAGAGGCTCTCAACTTTGCCATTACCAACCTGAAGTTCCACACAGTCCAGCCCCTGCTTCACATACATTGCCACCCCACCACCTCGCCTACCCTGCCTGTCCCTCCTGAAGAACCTGTAACCATCTGTTGCAACACACCAGCCACAGGACTCATCCCACCAGGTTTCACTTATGCCGATGATGATGTAGCTGAAGGACTGAGCCAAGACTTCTAGCTCATCCATTTTATTCCTCATACTGTGTGTATTTGTGTAGAAGCACTTCAAATGCACCTCCCTACATGCAGCACCTTGTGGAGCCGACTGAAGGACCTCACTAGCATACAGTCCCTCTGATTCTAGTGCACCATCACTTAGCACATCACCGGCATGCCTGGTTTTATCCCTTTCCCCCTTCAACTCTAGTTTAAAGCCCTATCTATCAGCCCTGCCAACTCCTGAGCAAAAATTTTTATCCCTCTCTGAGAGGCCTATCCCCTCTGGTGCCAGCACACCCTGTGTTGTGTAGACCTTCCCATGATCAAAAAACCCAAAGTTCTGCCAGTTGTACTAGTCCCTAAGCCACATATTAATGTGATGAGTCTGCTTGTCAACATCGATCCCCCCTATCGGAAGGTCAGGGACAAACACAACCTGTGCCCCTGAACCTTTAACTAGTTACCCTAAAGCACTAAAGTCTTGGATTTCTCTTGGATTTCTCCTAGCTGCGTCATCATTACCAGCCTGAAAGACCAGTAGCAGGTGGTAGTCGGTGGGCCATACCAAACACGTGACTTTCTTAGCAAAGTCTCTCACCCGAGCTCCAGGGATGCAACAGACTTCTCTGTGGGTTGGGTCCAATTGGTATACTGGGCCCTCTGTCCCTTTCAGAAGGGACCCCCCCATTACAATAACCTTTCTTTCTTGACAGACAATGTAGCAATGTGGGGGTAGGTTGCCTTGCTTTAGGCACCCTCTCCAACTGGGATGGGCTTTCGTCTACATCATTGTTCTGACTGTCATGTTCTAGATCCTCATACCTGTTATATAAGGTTAGATGGGAAGGTGAAGTGGGCAGGGACAGGGCTTGCCTACCACCCTGAACAGGAACCTGCCTCCATTCCCCCCCTTGGCCTAGGTCTCCTCCTACTGCCTGGTGGGATGAGGGAACTTTTGTCTTCTGCATAGCAGGAGACAGTTGTGCTGTGGCAGGCTCGTGAGTCTGTCTCAGAGAGGTTAGAGTACACCTCCACCAGTCAATTTCCCTCTCTGACTCCCTGATGCTCCTCAGCCTGCTCACCTCCTCCCGGAGCTCCGCTACCTGGCTGAGCAGCTCTTCAATCTGGGCATACCTCCCACAGGCATACCCCTTGCTGCTGCTGTTGGATACCGACAGAAGACTCAGTCACACCCTGCAGCCCAAGACCTGGATGGTGGTGTGTTTCCCCGAGCCCTCCGTCTGAGTAGCCACATCAGTGACTGTGGCTGGAAAGGCTGCAAGAGATGAGGAGGACATGTTTTTCTGCCTGGTTGATACCATGGCTAGGCTCTTCGCAAGCAGGTTACAAATACCGATGGGAAAGACCGCTGCAAAACTTGTCAGGGGAGTTTTAGGTTGGATGTTAGGAAGAACTTCTTTACCGAAAGGGTTGTTAGACATTGGAACGGGCTGCCCAGGGAAGTGGTGGAGTCACCATCTCTGGAAGTCTTTAAAAGACGTTTAGATGTAGAGCTTAGCGATATGGTTTAGTGGGGACTGTTAGTGTTAGGTCAGAGGTTGGACTCGATGATCTTGAGGTCTCTTCCAACCTAGAAATTCTGTGATTCTGCGAAAAGAGTGGCGAGGGGCCCTCCCTGCTCACCCTGCCTGCATGAACTGCTGCGGCATGCCCTTCTGATGCACCATGCCCTGTTTGCCTGTCCTGGTCGCCGCGCTCCCCAGGGGTTGCTTTTGAACGTCAGGGCAGGGGGCACTGCTGTCTCCACCTATGCCTCATGAGCCTCCGTCGCAAGGGCTGCCGGGTCCTGGCGGCTCCCTCAGCTGCTTCGAGTGGCCTCAATGCCGACAAAAAGCCATGCCCGCCTCAATCCCCTGCTCTACTGCAGAACACGTCTGCCTCGGAGCTGATTGCCTCAGCAAAAGAAGAATATAATAAAACTAAAAACTCTGATTCAAAAGCAAAATGTATGATTCTACACAGATTTATAAATCTGGGCTTTTGAACAGCTAACCTGTAAGAACTTCTCATTGGCTCATGAAATATGGAACAGAGATTCTATACACAGGTTGACCAAATTGATTAGGGAGATTTCCAAATATATTGCAGGATTTATATTTCATTGCATGCATTTCATAAGATATAGGTAGGTAACAATTCAGGAATTAGTATTATAATTGGGGTGAAATGACTCATTTTTGTAGGATTTAATTAAAGTCTGACTTTAAAGACCATCTCTTAATAACCTGTGCCCCAAAAGTTGAGTGTCTCAACATGAAAATTATAATTTCTTTTGTTAAAAAAATATTATTCACAAAATTACTTTTATTTCTCAATTCTAAATTTACACAGACTTCTTCCTAGACATTCCTATTCCTTCCAGGGACAGTTTCCTGGATGTTAATGAGCCTCTCTGTCCCCTTTTATTCTTAGGTCAGTGAAGTGATCTTTGAATAAAAAGCTGCTTTCAGGTTGTGCAATTCTGTAGCAGTTTTATATTCTCTCTACACAGGATGTTATTTTTCCCTGAAATCCCTGAATCACAATTGATGTTTTTATTTTGTTTAATTTACTTATGGGGTCCAAACTGCTTAATCTGTTTAGAATATGTCCCAAACCAAAATAAACTTCCATACTAAGTATCCATTGCATAGAGTTATGAAATATTGTTCTGGTTTCAGTTAGGATAGAGTTATTTTTCCTCCTAGTAGCTGGTAGGGTGCTATGTTTTGGATTAGGATGAGAAGAGTGTTGATAACATGCTGACGTTCTAATTGCTGCAGAGCAATGTTTACACTAAGCCAAGGACTTTTCAGCTCCTCGCTCTGTCCTGCCAGCGGGCAGGCTAGGGGTGCAGAAAGAGCTGGGAGGGGACAGACCCAGGACAGCTGACCCAAACTGGCCAAAGGCGTATTCCATACCGTCTGGCGTCATGCTGAACAATATATAGGGGCAGCTAGCCGGGGTGGGGGGCCAGCTGCTTGGGGTTGGGCTGGGCATTGGTCAGCGGGTGGTGAGCAATTGCATTGTGCATCACTTGTTTGTACATATTATTATTATTATTATTATTATTATTATTATTATTTTCTCTCTTAATAAACTGTCTTTATCTCAACCCACAGGCTTCACTTTCCAATTTCTCTCCCCCATCCCAGAGAGGGAGGGGGGAGGGTGAGCGACCAGCTGTGTGGTGTTTAGCTGCTGGCTGGGTTAAACCACAACAGTCCTTTTGGCACCCAACGTGGGGCACGAAGGGTTGAGATAACAACAGATCTGACCAGAGTATGTTAAACTAAAATTGGTATAAGTATTAGAGCTGCTTCATAGTTGCTAATCAGAATGCTGATTGCTTTAATCTCAAATCTGCTGTGGCTGTATTCCAAACTGAATTTTGTAGCACGTTACTTTCTGTATGTGATCCCCGTTGTGCTGTTAACCCTTTCCAGGCCCTGGTGTAAGATCATTATGGTACTGTGCGGTGTAACAATAGCTTACGATATGATGAAATATCTGGCCATGATTTAACTTGGTATTTGTACTCAACACTGTCATCGACTCTGTACTTTGGCAACTATATCTCGGAAACCATTAACAATTACACCTGCTGCCTTTTTTCATCAGGGAGCCAGTCAGTGGAGGGGACAGGGGAATATATTTTTCCCTACTTGTTCACTCTCCCTTGCTCCTTCAGCACCCTCTTATCCCCTGAGCTAGTTACAATAACTCTCCAAGACGTTGAATATCCTTGGGATACGCAGAGCAGCATGTTGTTGTTATGTCTCTTGAATGCACTTCAGGTTTTGTTTAACAACAACTACTTAGGAATCTCATCCAGAGATCTGTCCTGAGGCAGATCTCTGCTGGAGCTCCTGCTCCAGCCCCTGCAGCCACTCCTGCTCCAGCCCCTGCAGCCACTCCTGCTCCTGCCCCTGCAGCCGCTCCTACCCCAGCCCCTGCAGCCACTCCTGCTCCTGCAGCTGCTCCAGCTCCTGTGGCTGGGCCAGAGAAATGAACTGTTGCAGTGCAAGTTGGCCCTGCAGAGTGTATTACAACCCCTGTGGCAGGCTCTGTGGCTGAGTCAGAGAAACGAGCTGTAGCAGTACAAGTTGCCCCTGTAGACAAGGTGAAAAAATGGTATAGAGACTGAGGTCGTTTAGAACGCAGAGAGTCTAGGTATGGAGAAGATGAGGCTGGGCCATCAGGGATGCAGGAGGATGAAGCTGGGGATGTTGAAAAAACAACACTAGTTTCCCGAAGCCTATACCAGCGTGAGCTATGAGATATGCAAAAAGATTTTGGTCGCTGCATAGGTGAGCAGCTTGTCACCTGGCTGCTCCGGTGCTGGTATACCGGAGCCAATTATGTGGATTTAGAGGGCAGGGAAGCCAGTTGGCTGTGATCCCTTGCTAAAGATGCAGGCATTGAAAAAGCAATTGGAGAGGGAGTATGACCTTACAGCCTCTGGAGGCGTCTCCTGTACGGTGTAAGGGAAAGGTATCCCTACAAGGAAGAACTTGTATGTCTGCCAGGCAAGTGGAACACTATGAAGAAGGGAATCCAGTACCTGAGGGAATTAGCTATACAGGAGGTGATTTATGCTGACCCAGATAATGGACAAATACCCGTAGATACAGATGAAGTCAAGTGTACACGACCCATGTGGCGGAAGTTTGTACGGAGTGCACCATCATCATATGCCAGCTCATTGGCAATAATGGCCTGGAAAGAGGATGAGGAACCCTCAGTGGGTGATGTGGTTAAACAACTCCGGCAGTACGAAGAAAGTCTCTCCTCTTCCCTACAGGCCTGCGTCTCGGCTGTGGAGAAACTTTCTGAAAGCGTCCACCATCTAAAAGAGAATACTTTGGAGAAACTTTCTGAAAAGGTCCACCAACTTGAAGAGAGATTATTTTCCTCCCCACCTGAACAAACCAGTGTCTCAGCTATTAGGGGTAAGCGCTCATCCGTACAAGGAAGACGACATGGTGGATACATACCTCGTGCTATCCTGTGGTTTTACCTACGTGACCATGGAGAGGACATGAGAAAATGGGATGGAAAATCCACCGCGACCCTAGAGGCACGGGTACATGAGTTGCAAAAGAAAACAAGCAGGAAAAAGTGGTTCTCTGAAAAGTTTGCTGCTCCAACTTCCAGCAGGCAGTCCCTTAAACACAGGAATGAAGATTCTGACCAGGATTAGAGGGGCCCTGCTTCCAGCCAGGGCGGGGAAAGGGACAATCGAGTTTATTGGACTGTGTGGATTTGATGGCCTGGCACATCACACGCACAGAAGTATAAAGCTTTAGTAGACACCGGTGCACAATGTACTCTAATGCCATCAAACGATAAAGGGCCAGAGCCCATCAGTATTCATGGAGTGACGGGGGGATCCCAGCTACTGGGATTATAGTATTGGAGGCTGAAGTGAGTCTAACTGGGAATGAGTGGCAAAAACACCCTATTGTGACTGGCCCAGATGCTCCATGCATCCTTGGCATAGACTATCTTAGAAGAGGATATTTCAAGGACCCAAAAGGGTTCCGCTGGGCTTTTGGCATAGCTGCTTTAGAGACAGAGGGCGTTAAACAGTTGTCTACCTTGCCCAGTCTCTCAGAGGACCCTTTTGTTGTGGGGTTGCTGAGGGTCGAAGAACAACAAGTGCCAATTGCTACTACAACTGTGCACCAGCAGCAATATCGCACCAACCGAGACTCCCTGATGCCCAACCATGAGCTAATTCGTCAACTGGAGAGCCAAGGAGTGATCAGTAAGACTCATTCACCTTTTAATAGTCCCATATGGCCAGTGCAAAAATCTAATGGTGAGTGGAGATTAACGGTGGACTATCGTGGCCTGAATGAAGTCACACCACCACTGAGTGCTGCAGTGCCGGACATGCTAGAACTCCAGTACGAACTGGAATCAAAGGCAGCCAAGTGGTACGCCACAATTGATATCACTAATGCATTTTTCTCCATCCCTCTAGCAGCAGAGTGCAGGCCACAGTTTGCCTTTACTTGGAGGGGAGTCCAATATACGTGAAATCGGCTGCCCCAGGGGTGGAAACATAGCCCTACCATTTGCCATGGATTGATCCAGTCTGCGCTGGAGCGGGGGGAAGCTCCTGAACATCTGCAGTACATCGATGACATCATTGTGTGGGGTGGCACAGCAGATGAAGTTTTTGAGAAAGGGAAGAAAATAATCCAAATCCTTCTGAAGGCTAGTTTTACCATAAAACAAAATAAAGTTAAAGGACCTGCACGAGAGATCCAGTTTTTAGGAATAAAATGGCAAGATGGACGTCATCAAATCCCAATGGATGTGATCAACAAAATAACAGCTATGTCTCTACCAACTAGCAAAAAGGAAACACAAACTTTCCTAGGTGTCATGGGGTTTTGGAGAATGCACATTCCAAATTACAGTCTGATTGTAAACCCGCTCTACCAAGTAACCCATAAGAAGAATGATTTTGAATGGGGCCCTGAGCAATGACAAGCCTTTGAACAAATTAAGCAGGAAATAGTTCATGCAGTAGCCCTGGGGCCAGTCCGAACAGGACCAGATGTAAAGAATGTGCTCTACACCGCAGCCGGGGAGAATGGCCCCACCTGGAGCCTCTGGCAGAAAGAACCTGGGGAAACTCGAGGTCAACCCCTAGGGTTTTGGAGTCGGGATTACAGAGGATCTGAGGCCCACTACACTCCAAGCGAAAAGGAGATATCGGCAGCATATGAAGGAGTTCGATCTGCTTCGGAAGTGGTTGGTACCGAAGCACAGCTCCTCCTGGCACCCCGACTGCCAGTAGTGGTCTGGATGTTCAAAGGAAGGGTCCCCTCTACACATGATGCAACTGATGCTACATGGAGCAAGTGGGTTGCACTGATTACTCAGTGGGCTTGAATAGGAAACCCCAGTCGTCCAGGAATCTTGGAATTGATTATGGACTGGCCAGAAGGCAAATACTTTGGGATGTCATCAGAGGAGGAGGTGATCCATGCTGAAGAAGCCCCACTGTACAACGAGCTACCAGAAAATGAGAGGAGATATGCCCTGTTCACTGATGGGTCCTGTCGCATTGTGGGAAAGCATCGGAGATGGAAAGCTGCTGTATGGAGTCCTACACGACAAGTTGCAGAAGCTGCTGAGGGAGAAGGTGAATCTAGTCAATTTGCAGAAGTGAAAGCCATCCAGCTGGCTTTAGATATTGCTGAACGAGAAAAGTGGCCAGTTCTCTACCTATACACTGATTCATGGATGGTAGCAAATGCCCTGTGGGGGTGGTTACAGCAATGGAAACAGAACAACTGGCAGTGCAGGGGCAAACCCATCTGGGCTGCTGCATTGTGGAAAGATATTGCTGCCTGTGTAGAGAACCTGGTTGTAAAGGTACGCCACGTAGATGCTCATGTGCCCAAGAATCGGGCTACTGAAGAACATCAAAACAACCAGCAGGTGGATCAGGCTGCTAAGATTGAAGTGGCTCAGGTAGACCTGGACTGGCAACATAAGGGTGAATTATTTATAGCCCGATGGGCCCATGACACCTCAGGCCACCAAGGTAGAGATGCAACATACAGATGGGCTCGTGATCAAGGGGTGGACCTGTCCATGGACACTATAGCACAGGTTATTCATGACTGTGAAACATGTGCTGCAATCAAGCAAGCCAAATGGTCAAAGCCTCTTTGGTATGGAGGACAATGGCTGAAATATAAATATGGAGAGACCTGGCAGATTGATTACATCACACTCCCTCAAACCCGCAAAGGCAAGCGCCACGTACTTACAATGGTGGAAGCAACCACTGGATGGCTGGAAACATATCCTGTGCCCCATGCCACCACCCAAAACACTATCCTGGGCCTTGAAAAACAAGTCCTATGGTGACATGGCACCCCAGAAAGAATTGAGTCAGACAATGGGACCCATTTCTGAAACAACCTTATAGACACTTGGGCCAAAGAACATGGTATTGAGTGGGTGTATCACATCCCCTATCACGCACCAGCCTCCCGTAAAGTTGAGCAATACAATGGACTATTAAAGACTACACTGAAAGCAATGGATGCTGGGACATTCAGAAACTGGGATACACATTTGGCAAAGGCCACCTGGTTAGTCAATACTAGGGGATCTGCCAACCGAGCTGGACCAGCCCAATCAAACCTGCTACGTACAGTAGAAGGGGATAAAGTTCCTGTAGTGCATGTAAGAAACATGCTGGGTAAAACAGTCTGGGCTACTCCTGCCTCAGGAAAAGGCAAACCCATTTGTGGGATTGTTTTTGCTCAAGGACCTGGATGCACTTGGTGGGTAATGCAAAAGAATGGGGAGGTCCATTGTGTACCTCAGGGGGATTTAATACTGGGTGAGAATAGCCCATGAGTTGAGTTGTATTATGTTAATTATTATATAATACTGTGTGTCATTACTACCATAGATGAAAATAGTGATTAACTAGAATGTATTGGAAAGAGTATAACCTGAGCATGACATAAATGGTATGGAATAAGGGGTGGATATATGTCCTGGTTTCAGTTAGGACAGAGTTATTTTTCCTCCTAGTAGCTGGTAGGGTGCTATGTTTTGGATTAGGATGAGAAGAGTGTTGATAACATGCTGACGTTCTAATTGCTGCAGAGCAATGCTTACACTAAGCCAAGGACTTTTCAGCTCCTCGCTCTGTCTTGCCAGCAGGCAGGCTAGGGGTGCAGCAAGAGCTGGGAGGGGACAGACCCAAGACAGCTGACCCAAACTGGCCAAAGGCATATTCCATACCGTCTGGCGTCATGCTGAACAATATACAGGGGCGGCTAGCCAGGGTGGGGGGGGGCGGTTGCTTGGGGTTGGGCTGGGCATTGGTCAGCGGGTGGTGAGCAATTGCATTGTGCATCACTTGTTTGTACATATTATTATTATTATTATTATTATTATTTTCTCTCTTAATAAACTGTCTTTATCTCAACCCATAGGCTTCACTTTCCCGTTTCTCTCCCCCATCCCAGAGAGGGAGGGGGGAGGGTGAGCGACCGGCTGTGTGGTGTTTGGCTGCCAGCCGGGTTAAACCACAACAAATATGAAGAGGCACCTTAGGAATATTAATAAAACAATACATTAAGGTGTGAAAATCACATCACAGCAAATCCCTGTTGTAAAACCATGCATAGTTATTGGAATCTCAACAAAATTCAACAGCTCACTGAAATTTTAAAATAAAGATTCTAAAAAACACACCTGTACCATGCCTACTGGAAAAGAATTAAATTCTTCCTCCATCTCTGAATGACACTAGGTCAGACACAAGCTGAAAAAAATCATATAGTTCACAATGTTACACATATTTTGATCCTCTCCCATGAGACAGACTCATTACAGGCTGCTTCTTACTTAAAGCAGAAGCTACCAACCTTCTCTCTCTCCAGATGCTATTAATCTGAGTAAACCCACAAAAGGCTTTTCACGGGCAGCCATCCCTTCAGGCCAATAATGGACCAGTGAATCCTTAGAAAACAAGGATAAGTAGGGTATAAGCTCAGCTACGAATTCATGTCCCAGTATTTCAGACTGTGCTTTGTACATATGTTATATGCTAGAAGAGCTCTCCCAGACTCTTAAGAGAGAAAAGAAGTGTCTCTTTCTTGAAGATCAGAAAGTGCTCTGGAAATGTTACTTCAGTTCAGTCACTTTGTTCTAGTCAGCTATCCCATTTATTTTAATACCCTTAATCATGCTGTGAAATGCAGTTTCTCATATGTCATGTTAGGTCTTGGGGAAAAACTAACAGCTATAAAAGTAGCCCTCAAAAAGCCTATAGCCTGTTTTAAACTGTAGCTCTCTTTCTTCCATCTTGACTTTACTTCTTCTTCGGGCTAAGCTGTAAACTGTTGGAAAACTCTCTTTATCCAGTGCCATAGAGTAACATTCAGAAATAACAAACATGTCTTTAAAATACCATTCTTCTCCCAGTCCCAAGGTACATTTCATTCTCCCTCTCTCCCTGCTGGAGTCCACCACACATCATCGCATCCTCATCCCATCCCCTGACTCTTCCAGCCACCCTCCAGCCATGAGGAGCACCAAGCAGATGGGCTGGATGGCACCAGGAACGCTGCCCCATTTGCTGTGCCTGAAGCAGGCCCTGTAGATTGCCCACATTGGCTGACTACAAATGTCCATCCATTTCTAGGGGCAGGAAAGCTGCATTCATTTAACACACTCTGGGAAATTTTAATAAACCAAAAGCCATGTTCACGTAGTACCGAATACCAGATAAAGCTGCCTGTGCTTCCTCAGCAAGAAAAGAAACCAACAAAACAAACAGGACAGTGCAACACACAAGTAAGAAATTATCTTAAAATTTATGCATGTATGCACAGAGAGCACCATATAACCAATGCACTGAAATAGCCAAAAATATTGCTTATTAAAAAATCAGTCTTAGATATCTATGCACTCCAGGTTTTTATGTCACCAGCAAGGGGGTAGCCTCAGAGGAGCCTTGCTTCTACAGCATTTGCTATGCCAAAATTCCTTTGCAGTCCTTAGAGGCACAATATATGCATAACAAAATATATTCTACAACTGCAGATCTCCGACCTACCTTGAGGGTGGTTTTCAGGAGCAGGTCGTTTATGACTACATGAGTTTGCACTGGCGATCTTTTAGTGCTGTACAGTATTTTAAGTCTTTTTAAGAGAATATTTTCAGTTTGTTAACTGATGAGGAGAAAAAAAATTTGTGGGAGGAGGACATCTAGTGATGTGATGTGTATTTACATGCTCAGCTGTTTCCTTGCCCAGCTGAGCTAGCCAGCTTGTAAATTATAGAGTCTTTTTTAAAAGTTATTGTCATGGGCAAAACAGACTCAGAGTAGGGAGATTAAAGAAATTTTTTGTGAGCAGGCATGCATCTGACTTTGCTAGAAAATAAAGGGATTTTGATAAGACAACAACCAAGACAACTGCAGTAATTTACAATTTAATTCTCAAATCAACATCTTTGAAATTAAATATTGCAAAGACTTTGTGATCATTTCCACACTTACCACCTACAGCTAAAACACATCCAAATCTGGATTATACTGGCACTAATGACCACCTACATAATTCATGCACAATGACCACTAGCATCATGATGCCCTTACAGGCAAAAGCTTCCCCTCGATGGTCACAGATGGTCAGTATAGAAATAACCTTGAAGTACAGTGATAGTTCTCATTTATAATTCTTTTTTAAATAGATATTTTTTAAAAAGTTCTCCTGGCAGCAAGAATTATTACATGTCAAACTGATGAAAATTAAAGAAGTTATTCTGCATTGTAACTCATCTGAGCTAAGGTTTTGTCAGTGAAATACTGAAAAATTGTCACTATATAAAACTCAGGCAAATACAACAGCAACCCATAAGACACAATTGTCATTGCTAGTATAGACTTTAAAACTGTATATTACTCGGAAAAAAAGTGTGAAATAACACTAATACACAATAAATATCAGTAATAGTCAGTTGGAACCACTAACCTCAATTTATAAAACTTCTAGAGTGATATCAAAATATTATTTTCATATTTTTCAAAATAAAACCAAGTTATACAAAACATGGTAAACTATTAAAATAATTAAGGAAATGAGTCAATTAAACACTGGTAATAATAATTAAAAATAAACTAATATAATAATTAAAAATATATTATCAAACATGTTGGTTAAATAAAGGCGTATGTATTTTCAGAGAGAAAGTCTACAAAGACACATTTGCTTACAGGCACTTAGAGATATGATTTAGTAGCTCAAGATACTATTTAGTAGCTTAGTAGCTTAGTGGGTAGTATTGGTGATAGGAGGATGGTTGGACTAGATGATCTTTCCAACCTTATGTTTCTATGATTCTATACTTTTTTGTTGTTTTGTAGTGTTGGGGCTAAAAGTAGCTAAGTAGCTGTATGAAAGAATCTGTAGGTGGCTTAGATGCTTTTATTATTATTATTATTATTATTTTATTAGTACTATGAATAGCATAAAACATAAAATTTCCTTCCATTATTGATATAGAAGGAAATAACATTTTACCAATGTTGCTTATTTCAGTGAGATATATGACAAAGAACATTTCAGCTTTTGTATGTCTGTGCATGGGACAATACCTCCATAGTCCATATTATTAGCATAACAGACAGAAATAACAGGGGAAAATAAAATAAAATAAAATATAAAATAAAATAAAATAAAATAAAATAAAATAAAATAAAATAAAATAAAATAAAATAAAAGGTCAGGATAATGCCATAGTTAGGAAACAGCTCCTGGAAGAGCCACAGCACATCAGTAATAGCAGAGCATCTGGGCAGCTGTGCTACACAGTGTTATTAGCAAGCATCTCTCTAGTCTGGAGATTGCTGCCTTATACTCCATTTTTCAGGGCAGACATTCTCAGAGCCTTCCCAAATTCACTCAAGAAGCTTATAATTGAGAATGAAATTATTACATAACCACTGAGCCAACCTCTTTAT
This sequence comes from Heteronetta atricapilla, assembly GCA_011075105.1. NCBI lineage: Eukaryota > Metazoa > Chordata > Aves > Anseriformes > Anatidae > Heteronetta > Heteronetta atricapilla. Next base: position 49,329,389 of record CM021732.1, read on the forward strand.
GATTACATGGATATTTCCTGTCCACTTTCAGTTTAGACAAAAACTGCTAATAACATGCGTATATGTTTGCACTATACATGTAACTGTCTGGGTTGAAGTTATATATGTGTGTTACAGACAAATAACAGTAAAAGCAAACCTCAAAATCACAGGGAACATCCAGATGGACTAAAAAAATTGTTAACTCCATATTAAGAAATTACTTCCCTGATTCTGGTCGCAAAATTTACAATTTGTAATAGGACAAAAACCATACTCAAAATTGATTTTTTAAATAATATCATATATTGGCAAATCCTATATGGTATGGAAATTAGAAATCTCGGCATTGATTTATAATATCAGAGGTAATGAAAGTCATATCAGGGTAAGAAATGTACTTACTATTTACTTTGATGTTTAGCTGATTACTGCTATAGTTACAAACTCACATTTTGTCAGACAGTTCACAGTATTTCAATGTGAACTAAACTTTTCTGGTATACTACTTCAGTCTTCTTCATAAGAATCATAAACTGGTAGAACACCTCAGGTGTTTTCCAAATCCTCTTAGAAAAAATCTATGTAATTACCATAGTACTGAAACAACTGTATTTTTTGTCTAAATAATTCTATATTTCCTGATGCAGCTATGAAAAGCTTTGTTTTCCATCAAACTAGAAAAATCTCCATTCGTCATTCCAATTCTTTGCATTGCTTCTTCTATTTCAATTATTTGCATGCTTTATACACCTTTATGTGATGCTGTAAAGGTGCTGACCCAGAACTGGGAACAGAAGATTTGAGGAAAGGCAAATCCTAATGAGGCTGAGCTGGTTAGATTGCACAGGGTAGAGCACAAAACACACAGCAGAGCACAAAACTGATATTGTTACAACAACGTGGTGATATTAATGACTACTTTGTGAATCAGTTTGTATCACATAAATTTACCATGATGATAAAACAAATTAGTTTCAATGAGAACATATGGAAGTATGAAAACTCTTGAGGGTTTGGGGAGTAAAGTGAATAAATACAAAGTAGTTTGCTTTTCAATATGTTATTTATCATTTTTTTTAGTGCTCTTAATTAGTGTCTTCATATTCAGGATATCTTCTCTTTCCACTAAAAGCAAAATGTTAACTGAAACTGAAATATTTCTTGTACTTTATGCAAAGTCATATACTGAAAGAATTAGGAATTATATGTTCTATAGAAATAAAATCAGATAAAAAGACTTCTTTTATCCCATTGTAGAACCCAGAGCAAGTAGGATGTTTGTTTTCTAATTTATGCTGATGCAATTTATTAGCCTGAAGCCTGTCTAAAGACATTCTTAATGAAATCAGTTGAATTCTGTATTGTTGTCTATTATTGTATTTCCTCAATAATTAATACAGGTATACAAAGCGCATGACCATTTTATATAGAGAGAAAATGACTTAGCCTTCTTTCACTTTAGACAACATAGGCCACTGAAATTTGTAGCTGCAAGAATACTGAGTAACTTTTTAAGAAAAATTAACACTGGGTCCCTTTCAATCTCGTTGCCACTAATTATATTACCACTATATATTTACCACTGTAAACTCCTTTGATTTTTAAAATAAAAATTCAATTTCCCTTACTCACTGACAATTTCTTTTAGGGAGAGGGTAAGTTTCTTTGTCATGAAGAAAATTTTCATTCCAAAGTTTTCTAAACAAAATTGGCATTGACATTGCTGTGATTATTACAGTCAAGCTTCTGATTTTTAATATTTTCAACCTGACAGATTTATTTCTTCTCAAAACAACAAAAAAAACCTTCTTAGAATAAAAATATATAGCTTCCTTATATTTTCCCATTCTGAAAATTACCAGGTGCCAAGCTGTGAACATAAGGAAATTGAAGACCCTTGAGGGTGACCTTAAGAACCACAAAGGTGGGGAATTGTGATATAGTGGTTTAGGCAATTTCATTGCAGCTGCTTGGTGCTAGAAAAATGAGAAATGGGTTTTCTATTACTAAATATAATGAATTCCCTTTCTGTTCTGTCACAAATTGTCAAACTTCATTAATGAGAAGAAAGATGTGGTGCATATATATATAAAGGATGATATGAATATGCATATTTAAAGTGGAGAACTGCTGCATATCACTATAGGAGGATTATTTCTCTGTATCAGATATTGTGCAATTCTTTCTAAATAAGATATTTAAAAATTAGCAGGCATAGCAACATAACACAACTTCTATATCTTCAGAGCAATTTGTTTTTTTGGTTTTCAAGTGCATAGACACAGCTTTTCAGGTTGCATTTCAGAATAGTATTTAAACCACATTTATGTTTAGATCTATGAGCATCCAATGGAAGAAGGCAACCACATTTAATTATAATTAGGTTTAAACACCTTGCTGAATGAGGACTTGAATACATCATATAGTAGTAAAATTACTTGCTCTTCTAATTGTCTTTGGGATTACATTAAATTCAATGTGGCTGAGTCTGACTTTGAAGATAGCAATGGTATAACTTATTCTTTTCAGCAAAATATGAGTAAATACACTGTCCATAAGAAATCCACAGATTTCTCTTGATAATCACTGTAAAATATTTTTGTTTGGAGTTATGAGAGTAACAGAACTGCAGAAACCCACATTATGCAAATTTTGATAATATCCCCAGCCTTTAGACTACATGTTTGCTAGTTAGACTGCTCTGGGAACAAAGGAGATGACTGGAATCATTCAGGACCCTATAACTGCATATTCCATAGAGCTCTTTTAAAACAGAAGGTATCTTGAGGACAGTACAAGCTTATGTATATCTTACATGCATGATGAATTCCTTTGTGATCCAAAACCCTTTCTGGCAAATTATTTTTCACAATTCTATCAAAAAAATTCTACACCTAAACTTTCCAGAATGTAGAAGTAGTATTTAGATATTTAGTAATGGCAAGATTTCTGCAACTATATTAGTAATGGCAAGATTTCTGCAACTATAGAAATAAAATATATGTCATACAGTTTTATGGTCCATGTTGTCCAGTAAACCACAATGGATTTCTTCTGTAAAAAACTGAAAGTATTCTGGAAGTCACTGAGCAACTTGAACATATCTACTATCATAGTAGAAAAGGCATTTTTAGTAATTCAGAATACCCTGACACCTGAAATTGCAAGTTCTTGAACAATAGGTAGCAGAGAAGTCTGACCATCCGGAAAAGAGTTTTCGTTTATTTTTTACTGGGGTGGACCAATGTAGCAAATTTGCAGTAAGTGCTCAGAAACTCTTCAGGTCTTGTAATCTAGTCACGTTCTCTCCTCCAGTAGACCCTGCTCACAAAGTACCAGCTCCAGAGGCTCGATGAAAGTAGCTGTGCGAGGATTTGTTTCTTTCTGAGTGGTTCTGCAATCACAGACTCCACAGGAGGTTATGTCCCTGTACCTAACCTCTTTAATCACTACCCAAATCCTCCACAACATTAACTCGACTGATGCTGTATTTGAAAGGATTATTTTTCTTGTCTTCTCTGCAATTGCCTCAACAGTGTCAAAAGCTACATCAAACCTGATCACTGGTTGTGCTCCAAAGTCTCCCTCAGGGCTTCCAAGGTCCATCCATCCTCATCGTACACATCCAACCTTCCTTCCAGTGGAAACCAAGGCAGTAGAGGCCCAGCAGGGGTTTATTAATGCACCCAGGTTTTAGCAAAGTCAGAGCAGCAGTCTTCTGGTTTAAATGTAACCAAAGGGTTTTTGCAAATGACTTATCCCTCAGAAATTTTGCTGTAGTGCGTTTTCCACTGTTATATGTTTAGGGCATTGCTCTGTCCCACTTACGCAGGACATGCTTGTTTCTGGTGCTTACTCAGCAATCCTAAACTTGAGAGACAGACTAGAAAAGTTTTAAGTTCTGTAAATTAAATCAGAAAGAGAATATTTGCATACAGTAACAAATAGAAAATCTAAATTTCAGTTCTGCAGAGAAAGATTATCCCATCTTCCTGAAGTTTGCAGGAACTGTTACTGCTCATGTCCACATTCCACATTCCAGTGATGTTCTTTTAAGTAAAGCAGGCTTAGTTATATAAATAAATATGCATGAAGTTAAAGTGTGTATGTGGAGCATTTGTCAAACATGACTGGCCTTACTGGAGACATCACATAAACAAATCCAGTTGTTCAGGTATGAGAATGGGAGGACCCCCAGTAAATCCAGTTCAAGTCACCATTACCTTCACTAAATATAACAATTTAAAATTAAGAAATCAGGATCTTTTAAGGATAAAGGATTTGTTCTTAGAGCGTATTTCTTAGGAAACAAAAATATAACACTATTATTTTTCTAGAGTGGCTATTGTTTGCTCCTTCTGTTTTTATATACTCATGAAATCAGAATTAGTCTTTTTAACTGAAGACAGCAATTGAAATTCTCACTTGGTGCAATATCACATAAAACAATCAGTCACATTTAAACATTCTTACCTATCAGTATTAGGGAAATTGGAACATAATTATATAACAATTATAAAGCAGTAGTGCAGCAACAACCTTGCATGCAGTTGTGCAAATACAAACATAAAAATCAGCAGCCATTGCCTGTGGCAGTTACTTTAAGACTCTTCTCAGTGTTGTCCATAGAGGCCTCTAGTGGAGAACGAGCTGCAAGACCTCAATTTCTCCCATAACCATGAAATTGGATAGATGTAACTTTTTAAACTGATCTGTTACCAGATCAGTGCTTTTTAGCATAATGTGTTCAAAAGAGCAGCAAAGGACAAACGCAAGGTGAAGAGCAGAAGACATCAGATTTTACTGAACAGCATGGAGGTCCACTGGTGGTATACTCAGGTGTGAAAGGTATCCACCAGTCTCCCCAGTTGCTGGCATCTGTAGATATTAGTTCCCAAGGCCATGGCTCTACTCCAGTTGCTGGCGCAGATCATCTCACCAGCACACATTAATATGCATGTTAAAAAAAAAAAAAAAAAAAAAAGCTGTGAAGTGAGCCAGCCCTAAAGAACTTCTGTTTGTTCTGTCTGTCTAACAAGCGCTATCTCTTCTGCTATGGCAACTAGCATTTTGTTATGTAGAGTTGACGTCTTTGTTTCTTGTCCCAGAAGATGGCAGTAGTGACACAGTATTTCATGGATTCAGAGAAACTCTGCTCTTCAAGCCTGGCTGTGCTTTTTCATAGAGTACTATTTTTGAAGTAAATATTAGCATTACTTTGCAACAAACATACCGTTTGGAACTGACAGTTTAACACCAGCTCAGAGAGTTTTCTTTTGTTTCAAATGAAACTAAAACAAATATACATATATATATATATATATATATAGAAAGTATTAAAATTCCTTATTAATGCCCTTTAAAAGGACATGTCATGCTGTATATTTACTTCCTAATACAAAGAAGACATTAAAATCTGTTTTGTTTCCGACTGAATAGTAGAAATTTGTACTGACAATTCAAGATTGAGCTAAGATATTTTTAAGACAAGGCTGGCCAAAACTAGTTTAATTGCAACCCAGAGCTATAAAAAGACATAACTACTTACAAAAAATGGCATTTGTGTCTGCTGTTAGATAAACAGAGGTTCTGCTACTTTCCACTTTCATGTTCATTTTGCTAATTCTCCAATTCATTAGAAATATTATACTTGGCATTTTCCTAGATTCCATAAAATGAATCATAATAAAAATGTGAGCTTGTCTTTTTGAAGAAAGAAAGAAAGAAAGAAAGAAAGAAAGAAAGAAAGAAAGAAAGAAAGAAAGAAAGAAAGAGAAAGAAAGAAAGAAAGAAAGAAAGAAAGAAAGAAAGAAAGAAAGAAAGAAAGAAAGAAAGAAAGAAAGAAAGAAAGAAAGAAAGAAAGAGAAAGAAAGAGAAAGAAAGAAAGAAAGAAAGAAAGAAAGAAAGAAAGAAAGAAAGAAAGAAAGAAAGAA
>CM021732.1:49335703-49445169 GCA_011075105.1 Heteronetta atricapilla
AGAAAGAAAGAAAGAAAGAAAGAAAGAAAGAAAGAAAGAAAGAAAGAGAAAGAAAGAGAAAGAAAGAAAGAAAGAAAGAAAGAAAGAAAGAAAGAAAGAAAGAAAGAAAGAAAGAAAGAAAGAAAAAGGAAGGAAGGAAGGAAGGAAGGAAGGAAGGAAGGAAGGAAGGAAGGAAGGAAGGAAGGAAGGAAGGAAGAAAGAAAGAAAGAAAGAAAGAAAGAAAGAAAGAAAGAAAAAGAAAGAAAAAGAAAGGAAGGAAGGAAGGAAGGAAGGAAGGAAGGAAGGAAGGAAGGAAGGAAGGAAGGAAGGAAGGAAGGAAAAGAAAAAGAGAAAGGAAGGAAGGAAGGAAGAAAAGAAAGAAGGTCTATCATACTGCAGTTGCAAAGGAAATTGAAGACATAAATCTTCAGGACCCAAAATCCAAGTGACAACAGAGAAGATTATATCTGTGTATCTATGTAGGCAGCAGCACTATATTTTGAAGAGAACTCATTGGCTAGAGGTTCAGCATAACCTAAATTCCATGAGAGCACAAGAACATGGATGAATTCTTTCCAAAATCCTGTTATATTTATGGTCTCTTTCTTACTGTAGAAGTTCCTCAGTTGCATATGTTCTTTAGTTGCACATGTTCCTCAGTTGCATAAGTTCAAAATATCATATTTGGTGTGTCACAACCTCAGTGACACATCTCTATGTGTTTTACTGCAACTATGCCCTGTGTCTGTGGGAAACTCCTAAGTACACAAAAAGACATCTGTAAGTACACAAAAGATATTGTCTGGGAGTTTTGTATCTTTCTTGATTAAAATAATACATCATCGCAGTCTACAACTTCCTCACGAGGGGGAGTGGAGAGGCAGCTGACCTATTCTCCATAATCACCAGCGATAGGACTCATGGGAACGGGGTTAGGCTGAGGCAGGGGAAGTTTAGGCTGGACATCAGGAAGAGGTTCTTCACTGAGAGGGCTGAGAGGGTGGTCACACACTGGAACAGGCTCCCTAGTGAAGTAGTCACTGCACCAAGCCTGTCTGAATTTAAGAAACATTTGGACTGTGCACTTAGTCACGTGGTCTAAACTTTTGGGTAGACCTGTGTGGTGCCAGGAGTTGGACTTGATAATCCTTATGGGTCCCTTCCATCTCCAGATATTTTATGATTCTATGATTCTTTGATTATTTTAATACCATCTTAAATATTTCCAAAGGCCAGCTTCTCCCTGAGTGTCTTTCAGAGTCTGCAGTTTCAATTTTTTAATCCACAATCCAGCAATTCATAGCATTGTGCTTAATACACCTTTCCACTGCGCTCAGTGTGAAACAGAGAATTACATTAGAGCTTTTTAAGGATGATATAAGAATTATAAAGCAATAAAGCAGCATTTTTGAAATTACCATAGTGAAATCCTAGCAAGTATTCTCTGAACTCAGTTGATTTCCTCTCATAATATCTTGAGACTACTTCAAGAATGAGTGAGGAACAATTTAAAAAATAAGAATCCCTCTTGACTGTCTGTGAGAAAAAAAAAAAAAAAAAAAAAAAAAAAAAAGTGTTAAGTGTAATTATAATTTCAAATCCTTCCCCTGTATTTCAGCTGCCAGGAGGTGAATACTTCTTCATTACCTTTGCAAAAATGACTGAAAGTCCCAATTTCCCTCCCAAGACCCTCCTGAATGTCTTCAACAGTACTGAACCACAAGACATTAGGGACTTATACAAAATCATTACAAGCTTGATATGCACATGATTTTATACACCATTAAGGCTTCAGATCCTTAAACTATTAACAATGAGTGAGAATGGTCTGGTGGAAAGTGAGTTCATGTCTTGTGCCTCTCACAAAAGGAGTCGGGCTGCAATCTCTGCAAATACCGAGCTAGAGCACTAAGCCCAGAGATGAACATGTATGTACTTTATTCACAGTTAGTTCACAGCCTGGAAGCTAATAAGTGGATTCCACCACTTTCATACAGAAATAATCACAAAATTCATCTTTAATATTACATATTAATATAAGTAGAACTATTTCTACGTGTAACCTGGAGCCTTTTCTTATCCCCACACAGTGCCTGCAAAACTGGTCTGCCATACACTGGATTAGAAGAGAGTTTGAAAAACAGACAGATCCAAACATTTTATGCCAGGACTGTAGTACAGGGCTTTTGTTCTGGCATAATTGCCTGTGGTATATTCCTATTTTCTCTGCTCAGAGCATGGTGCCTCAGTAGAGTGGATGGAGCCAGCAGTAAGATGGTTTCTGATGTAATTGCTATACAAGTGAATAATAGGTGAATAATAAATGAAGTTTCCTTTATTTCTTTACAGCTGGAAGAAGAAAAACACCTTACCCTTCTCTAAGAGGTAGGATGCACAGAGCTACAGACCTATTGTGGTCCTCTGGAAAGTTATGGAGAAAAATCCTCCTGGAAGCCATGATAAAGCACAAGAAAAAGAAAGTGATTGGAAATATCCAGCTTGCATTTACTAAAGGCAAGTTGGACCTGACCAGACTGATGACCTTCTATGAAGTGACTGGCTGTGTTGAAAAGAGGACAGCAGTTGATGTTTTCTCACTAAGAAATTTGACTTAACTTTATGAAGACTTTTTATGGTTTCACACTTACAAGCAAATTGCTGGTTGGTGGTTGGAAAATTGCCAGTGTGCCCAGCTCCAAGTGTTGAAACCAGTGGCATGAAGTCCTACTGTCAAAGAGACACCAATGACATTCCTCAGGGGTCAGTATTGCAAACGGTATTTAAAACATCTTTATTAACAATCTGGACAACAGGATATAGTGCAACATCTGTATGTTCATGGTTACCAAACTACAGGCAGCAGTTGATATTCAGGATCCAGGCAGGCTGGAAAAAAAATTTGCTTATGAAAGCTTCATGAGAAATCTCAAAATGCTCATGGAAGGTCCTGGACCTGGGATGGAATAATCCTGTACAACAGGGCAGGCTGGGGACAGCTCATTGGAAAGCAAGTTCACAGATCAGGTCCTGGACCTGGGATGAAATAATCCTGTACAACAGGGCAGGCTGGGGACAGATCATTGGAAAGCAAGTTCACAGATCAGGTCCAGGACAGGCTGACAGAAAGCTGATTTTATGTGAAGTGTGCTTTTGCAGCATTGAAAGCCAAATGCATCCTGGACTTCCTCAGCAAAAGTGTAGATCTAGCTGCTAGCTATCTTGCTACCATCCCTTGCTGTTCCGTAGTAGGGAAGTGATTCTTCTCCTCTATTAGGCATTTGAGGCTACCTCTGAAGTAGTGTCTAGTTGAGGATCCCAAGACCAAGAAACATATTGATGTACTGGAGAATGTCCTGTAAGTAGGTACATTTAATTTAAGACTCCTATGTAATTTCAGTTTCATCTGAAATAGATCCTGTGGAATTACAGATGAATACTGATTGCAGAGGTCACTGAAACAAACCCTGTGGGAACTAAGAGTTACACTAACCTCTAGAACCTAGTTCTATAGTAAGGAAATTTGTTGGCTGAATATGAGCCAGCAGTGTGCTCAGGTGGCCAAGAAGGCCAACAGCATCCTGGCTTGTATAAGAAGCAGTGTGGCCAGCAGGGCTAGGGAAGTGATCGTCCCCCTGTACTTGGCTTTGGTGAGGCCGCACCTCGAGTACTGTGTTCAGTTTTGGGCCCCTCACTACAAGAAGGACCTCGAGGTGCTTGAGCGAGTCCAGAGAAGGGCGATGAAGCTGGTGAGGGGCCTGGAGAACAAGTCCTATGAGGAGCGGCTGAGGGAGCTGGGCTTGTTCAGCCTAGAGAAAAGGAGGCTCAGGGGCGACCTTATTGCACTCTACAGGTACCTTAAACACCAAGTCATTGTTTAAAGAATAATTCAATGTCACAATCATAGCTGAAAGCAAAGTGTTTGCAATACATACTTGGGAAAAATATAGATATTTACAGTGGATATAATTAAATGCTTTAGTACACATCAAATCAAATTCCTCAAGCTTTCTGACAACAATCTTGTTGTGTTTTGTGAGTGTGACTGGTTAAATGACTCCATTTGTACTGCCGTAGCACATGAAGATGCTCGAGTGCTGAAGAGTTTTTGAAACTCCCACAGGAGAACAAACCTTACACAAGCCACCATCTTAATGCTATACGCTCATCTTATGTAATTTGCATTCTGTCTCCACAGCTCTTCTAGTAAGATTTAACAGAAGCCTAAGAGAACTATGAATACCTAATAAAGAAAATATTTTCTCAGATTTACAGTGAAAGAGCTTGCATTTTTTAAAAACAACTCTGTTTTTTTTTGTTTGTTTTTGTTTTCTCTAGGAAGAAATTAGATTAACACTTTCTATATATTTAAGCAATTACACATTTTTTACACATTTAAATTACATATTCACTCACAAAAGCAGGAATAAAATGTTCATACCTGTAACTAATTATGGCAATCTCAGCACCAGTTATATTTTGTCAGTGCTAAAAGAGACACACTGAATGATAAGGAAGAAAAGATTATTTTCACAATAATCTGATGTCCTGATATGCCAATTTCAGATATTTCAATGATGTAAGAACATAAAATTAGGAGATGCAGTTCCAGTGTCTAACACTACTATTAGATCAATTCTAGGACCAGATCTAGGATCTCCTACAAAATGTTCCTTCATTTCATAAGGAGCCTTGAACATATATTGGAATGTTCTCGACATAAACTCAAAACTGAGAAAGACTCCTAACACACTACGAAAATTAATTCCAGTGAAGAAAAAGGTGGAACTAGACAAAGTACATACCTAAAAATTCAGTCCTTACTGAATACTAACTATCAAATAGCGATGACTGCCATCTGTAATATATAAAAATTAATTTTCACCATGTTTTCTTCATAATGACCAAGTATTTCAGATCAACGAGTTTAGAATATCAACCATCAAGGATTTTATGAATATTAAGGAAGGTTTACTGCCTATATAAGTGCAGAGAAGAGTTTGAAAAAAAAAAAAAATGTGCCAAAGGTTTAAGGGAACATTTGCTGACACCACAGAATTAGGCAATTTGTTACAATAGGAGTCTGGCAATTTTGAAAACTTGAACCTTGCAGCACTGAATGAAGCAATCTGAGTTTGGGACTGAAACAAAAAAAATTGGATTTGGTATGTACCTTATGGTACGTACCTTTTTTTTCTTTCAGTTGGGTTCAGTTAAAGAACTTGGAGCAAATAAGAGACAGCCAATCAAAATCTAACAGGTTTTACTGCATGTTTTCGGTTTCTCCCTTCATTTCAGAATTTTCTAAAATAATCCCTACAGCTTCTTCAAGAGCCCAGATTCCTCAAATCTGTACTAGAATTATAGAAGACTAAAAAACTGTTATTTCCTTCCTTGCACTCTATTATACTTTCCCTTAAATGAACTGGCATCTGCAAAAAGTGATAAAATATATTTTTGGGCATGTGTCACTCACAATCCAGACTGAACCCATGATCTTGGCTTTGCTTTGAAATGGGAGCTGAGTTAGTTTTGCATTCGTTTATTGCATACATTTACCCCATGAGTAAATAAAATAGAATTATGAAGTTATATATTTTATATTGTGGATATGGTTTTGAGAAACCTTCTGAGAAGAGACAGATTCACAGGAGCTGCTGTGGTTTTTGGCCACCATGGTTCTGCCCTTACCAGCACAGTTTCTCTGCCATGCTTTCACACTGTCTCCTTGTTGGCTCCAGCACTCATTAGCCAGCAGTGAACCATTTCAGATTATTAAACCAGCAGAAAACCATTCATTTTGTAGCTAGATTTACAGTGCTTAAAGATGGAAAAAAGAAGTTAAATAAGCTAAATAAGTTAAATAAGTATCAAGCACAGTAACCACGGTCCCAGCTCAACCATACCAGAAATCTTATTTCTAAATTGTACTTTATAGATCTACAGGGAACAACCCACTCCTCTAATTTCAGTTATTGATAGATTGCATTCCACAGCACATGCAGAAATAGAGACCTGTGAATACATGGTCTCCATAACCAAAACCCTTCAAATTAAACAGTTACTCTTTCAGCTTAACTGCAAACTTCTTCACTGATGTTAGGCTTCTTTCAGAACACTGATAACATAATTAAGCAGCAGAGGCCAAAGAACTGATCTCTGCAGGATGTCATGAGAAACACAATCACTCAATAATGATTCCTTATTTATAATTACTATTTGTACTTGTCATTTAATCATCCCTAAAGTCATTAGTGCCATGCTGATTTTGTATTACTCTGATAATTGATCAAGAAGTCATGCAACACTAAGTCAATGCCTTACAGAAACAAGTGTGCTATATCAAAAATATTAACTTTATCAACCAAACTTGCAGTCTCATCAGGAAACAACTCCATTAGTAGCCATACTCTCATTTTATCCAAAATCAGTACCACAGCTGATGTACTAATTGCTTTTTTATGCTACTTTACTCCATGTTGTTGACTGTTGGTGCAATGCTAGTTTTCTGCCTGCTCCTTCTGTTCAAAAGCTTCTTGGACAAATTTTGAATTAAGCCCTTCTGGAACTGCTGTTTTTTTAAACATCTGTCTTTACTTATCAACATATTATGAGTGACAGTTTAGTTATAATATATTTATTCACCATTATTCAACAGGAATACATCACCTGTTTGCTTTTTCCCAAATGCAGAGCATAAACATAAAACAAAAATCTGAAACTCTGAATTATTATAGAGAACTCCACAATACTTACTTAATGATTGATTGGTACCACTGGCCTATTACCTTTTCCTTAATCCTTAAAAGTTTCTTTGCATTGTTATTAGTGCTTCTGATTTGTATTTTTGTTATTGTTTTTGTTTCACTTACAAATTTTCTATCCTTGTTTGCATATAACTTATAGCTTTTGATGCCAATGTACACATTTCCCATTTGATTATTGTCGGTGGTCTTGTGGATAAGGTTATAGTAGCTACTATTTTAAGATCAGCCTTACCTGAGGACAAAAGTAGGCCATCCAAAGTCTTCTTTGACTAATCCCCTTCTAGTCTTCTTGCATTCATAGAATCTTAGAATAACTTGAATTGGAAGGGACTCATAAAGAATCGAGTCCCATTCCTCATTCCACATAGGACCATCCCAAAATCAAACCATATGTATGAAAACATAGTCCAAGTGCTTCTTGAACTCAAGCAGACTTGGTACCATGACCTTGTTCCAGTGCCCAACAACCTTCTAATTGAAGAACTTTTTCCTAATATCCTACTTGAACTGCCCCTGTCGTTCCCCTCAGGTCCTATTACAGGTCACCAGAGAGAAGAGATCAGCACCTGCCTCTCCACTTCCCCTCATGAATAAGCTGTATGCCACAATGATGTCTCCTATTAGTCTCCTCTTCTCTAGGCTGAACAATCCAAGTGACTTCAGCTCTTCCTCATATGTCTTGCCCTCTAGACCTTTCACCACCTTAGTAGCCCTTCTTTAGAAACTCTCTAATAACTTTATTTACTTATTATATTGTAGCTCCCAAAACCATACACAGTACTCAAGATGAGGTTGCACCAGCAAAAATTAATCAGGACAACCGCTCCCCTCAACCAGCTAGCAATGCTGTGCCCAACGCACCCCAGGACACAGTTGGCCTGTTTGGCTGCCAGAGCATACTGCTGACTCATATTCTCCTTGCCATCAACCAGAACCAACAGATCCCTTTCTATGGGTCTGCTCTCCACTCTCTTGTCCCCTGGGTTGTATATACATCAAGGGTTGCTCCATTCCAGGCCCTTGCTCTTTTTAAATTTCACTCAGTAGGTGATAACCCAGCCCTCTAGTCTGTCAAGATCTCTCTGCAAGGCCTCTCTACCCTCAAAGGAGTAGCAGCTCCTCTTAATTTAGTATCATCTGCAAATTTACTATGCATTTGAGTCCTGGGTCCAGGTCATTTATGAAAACATTCAAGAGAACTGGCCCTAAAATGGAGTCCTGGGCAACCCCACTAGTGGCTGGCTGCCAGCCTCATGTAACCCCATTTACTAGCTATATGCTGAAGCTTTTGTCCAGAAGAATACTGTAAAAAACAGTGTTGAAAGCTGTGCTAAAACCCAAAAAGATTACACCAACTGCCTTGTCATAAAAGGAAACTAAGTTTGTTAAACATCTGCAAGGCTGTTTCTCACTCCTCTCGCTCTCCCAGCTGCTGTTCCACAGCAGTTTTTTTGTTTGTTTGTTTGGTTGGTTGGTTTTGTTTGTTTGCTTTTCCCTGTCTTAAATTTGCCCTCACAGAGGTGCAAACAACATTCCTTATTGGCTTGGCTCTGGCCAGAAGCCGGGCCCTTATCTAACACAGGACAGCTTCTGGATTCTTCTCACATTAGTTACCCCTATGGCCCCCTGCTACCAAAACTTTGCCATGTAAACCCACTACAACTGTTTAGCAAGGGATAATTTTAGATAACTTAAGAACAAGCAGTAAGTCTGTTTCTTTCCTCAAGCTGCTAATGTTTTAAAAGCAAAGGCTGATTTATATTTGAATATGAAGATTATCTGGGGTTTAAACTCTTCGTTTTAGAAGAGTTTCATGCACTCATTAAGGAATCCTTAATCGTCCTGAATTACAAAACATTTTTTTTCTGTTAATATTGAATAATTCAAGTCATGCAGTCCCCCTTAATATAAGTAAGAGGGACAAAAATAAATAAATAAATAATAACAAACAATGAGTTGCTGGCTATATGCTTTACATTGCTATGTACTTTACACTAGAACAACTGATTTGATTTCTCCCGTAACATATAAGCTTAAAAATACGACTCTTGTTTAAAACTACTTTTACATCTAATTAATTGATTTTATTATGGAGCTTTGACTGCACGCAGTGTTGCTCACAGTGAAGGATTGAATTTGTCTTAGAATTGCTGACTACCTATATTTTCACATTGCTCAAAGTAATTCAATAGAGATCCATCCCCTCTGTGTATAACAATTCTGTTGCAGGACTTTAGGCTAAGTAAAGCAACATGCAATGGTTGTATGATAGAAATATTTTGTTGTTGTTGTTAATTTGCAGGTAATTATATTTAACTTCAGAAATGTGTACCGTGGTTTCCAGGAACAATAATTTCCCCCCAAAGAGCCATTAGTTAATCTCTACTTTGCATTAAAACAACATTTCAATTTTAGAGAAATGAGTGCATATTTATTGCCTACAGCCAAAGCAAACAGGAGGAGAACACAAGTGTAACTTTATGGTCCAAAATACTGCAGTTTGGGCTATATTCTACTAAATACAGCCAATATTGCTTTTGGAATCTGCCCAATAATGTTCTGGTAGGTCTAAATTCTGTAGCAGAGAAAATAATAATGTGTGGTACTACAACATGAACAATTCAGAAAAGGTTTAAAAATATTTTTCATTTCACTGAAAGTTATGGAACCAATTTTAGGACTCACTAGAGCACTCTTGAGGATAACTTGGAAGAAGAGAGACAAGATTAACACTAATACCATCTGAAAAGAAGGAAAGTTGAGAAGTGGGGAAAAGAATGCCTTTACAGGTGGGTCTGAGCTGGAAAGGGTATGACTCTTTCCCCACATTCACATCTCTGGATTTTGGTTCCGTTTTCTACCTAAATAATAAAATTGTGCAGAACTACCCAGGAAAAGGAAGTATAACATTAAGACAAGAAGAAAAATTTGTTAGACATACATACATACATTTTCTTTGCAACATACTTGGCTAGCACTGCTCTACTTCATGATAACACAGTAATAAAATTCAAGATCACATAGATACCAAAATTTTCAGACTGCAAAGATTTCTTGTTGTGCAAGGAGTATTGATTCATGGTCTGTTCATTTTTAATGAACTTGAGGAGGCACAATTTGCTCTCTCTGCACATTACAATGAGGAAAGAACCAAGAAAAGTCTTTTTTTTTCTGCTGATTTTATGAGAAAAGCTATTGATAAAAGATCTGAGGAGTGACAGGACACAAGAAATTAACATGATGACAGCAGTACCTTTTAATGTCATTCTTCATTAAAAGAAATAAACAGCGCGCTAACAGAGTTTAAAGCATCAAAATTTGTTACAAAGGGAAAAAATGACAAGAAGGTTAAAAATAACATTGATGAAGTTGATGCCATTCAGCCTAAAGAATTAGCTGACCTGATCTCACAGAACTTGTGAATTTAAGGTTTCAGAGAGGAAAATAATGTCTGTTTTTAGAAGGAAATAAGGGTGATGCTATATATTATGATGCAATACCTGGAAAAAAAAAATCCAACTATATGGGAGAAAAAATAGGGAGTAATGGACAAATATGTATATGGATAAATATATTTGTCAA
Organism: Heteronetta atricapilla; assembly: GCA_011075105.1. Lineage (NCBI taxonomy): Eukaryota > Metazoa > Chordata > Aves > Anseriformes > Anatidae > Heteronetta > Heteronetta atricapilla. The sequence continues at coordinate 49,346,029 of CM021732.1, forward strand.
AAAACTATTCTAATAATCTCAAATCAATCCAATCTCCTCCCGTGACAGTACAGAGTGGACTAGAAGCTGTAGATATGAATTTCCATGCACTAAATCAGGCCTTTGACATTTAGTCAGATCTTCTCTGACAGTGTCTAATAATCAAGATTTTCGATCTCAAATAGATAGCAGTTACATTAAGATGGGTGCAAAACACTGACCTGTGAGGTGCTGCAATTCCAGTGATGAACAGAGTCAACAGTCAACACAAGTATGTGGCAGAGCTTTAAGCTATCCAAGGACTCCTTTTGATATAAAGCAGATAGCACAAAGACTCCTAATGATGAGTTATACCCAGCATTGAGTACAACATGCTAGTAACTGATAGTGAAGAGATTTCAAATTAAAGCAAAAAGGATAATTACAGGTCTATAAGAAGGATCAACAAAAGAAGGCTGAAACTCAACTAAGACCATTAAGAGCTGAAAAAATCAACACTCCAGAATTCTACAATTAAATGAATGGTAATTCCTAGAGGGAGTTAGCATCCTGCCATGCACAAGTTCCACTTAATCCACCCTATGCAATTTGATCCTCCCTGTGGCTTCACAGTTTTACCTGGCTGCTGCTAAGTCTCTTAGCCAGCTTTTGAGTCTTGCAGTGAGGCCTAAATTTTTCTTATATTTAAATGAATTCTCTATTGAGATATAATTGATTGCAGTTTTATGGTAATACATTAAAAGCACAAATGTATTTTCTGATTTTAAATTTGAGTGGTGCTGATCTCAGACACAGCATATTTTATCAGAAGGCCTCCAGCTGCAACTCCAATTATCTTTACACTAATTGAAATGCTTATTCCAAAGAAAGAAGTAACCAGATCCAGCAAATTTCTGTCACAGCAAAGCAAGATATTAAAATAGCTTAGTGTCCAGCCTCTTCGATATTCACTTCCCTTCCAAACTGCATTTTCATAACAGAATTTTCAGAAGATTTCTCCCATCACAGTAGACATTAAAGATCACTAATGTTGATGTTCATGAAATCCTGATACCCTCCCAAACCCAGAGGGGACCTTCCTGCTTTCTTATCCTTTTATTTCCCAAAGAGATCAAAAAGGAAAGTTAAGCCTAAAATATGATATTAGAAGTGGAATAAATAATGCATAGAAACTGGTTGTGACTAAATTTAGGTTAGAAATTAGAAAATACTTTGCAGTCACCACACAGTGAGATTCTAAAACAGTTTCCTCATAGGAGGAGAGAACCACATTTCATACTTACTCTTAAAATGGATTTCAATAAGTTTGTAAATGCTCTTACATGAGGCAATTGCATTGACAGCAGGATTTTTTGTGTTTTTGCTCCTACTATAATTCTTTGAAAACATTTGAGAAATCAGAAATGTAGTTGGGCAAGGTGTGAGATACATGGTACATAGAAATGTACCTTTATGCATGCTCTGTCACCACCGAATTACAACTCTTGCAGCTGGAAGCTTTTAGAATAACATTGATGCATAAATATTTTACACAAAGCTTCTGTGTGAAAGAAGCTTTCTACCTGAAAGAAAGCTCTCTACATGGGGGAATTGATGAACATTGCAAATTTAGACCTTTATTATGGATTAAAGTAACTTTCTATGGGTTGTTGAGGTAAATTAATTTCAAAGTCCTTTCTGGCTTTCACTGATAGTTTACCATTGTTGGTAAGCTATGAATATTAATTTCATAATTGCTAGCCTGAATTAACTAGACTTCAGTGCTTTCTTTTTTTAATTAATGTAGAAAAGGTTGAGGTTGAAGGGGACCTCTGGTCATCATCTGGTCCAAACTGCCTGATCAGGCAGGGTTAACTAGAATAGGTTGCCCAGGATCATGTACAGACAACTTCTGAAGATATCCAAGGAGGGAGACTCCACAATCTCTCTGTGCAGCCTGTGCCAGTGCCCCACACAGTTTGCCGATGTTCAGACAGAGCCTCCCGTGTTTCAGTTTGTGCCCATTGCCTTTTTTCCCGGTACTGGGCACCAATGAAAAGAACCTGGTTCTGTCATCTTATCCATACACACGAGTAAGACTTCTCCCTGAGCCTCCTCTTCTCCATGTTGAACAGTCACAGCCTTCTCAGCCTCTCCTCATAGGAGAGATGCTCCAGCGTCTCCAGATAACATATAAAGAATCTTATAGAAAATATCAGAAGGTAAATTGAATTATTGATTGGGAAAACAGCTAAGCCTTAGCAAATATTCATTGGAAAGGTAAGCTACAAGGCTACCAGCCGATTGACTCCTTAAGTCACTAGGTTTTGTTATGCTGGAGTGATGAGAAAATGAGAAACGAACAAGCTACAGCTTATATGATTTTAAAGCAAACGATTCAGATAGCATGTATAGTAATCCCACAGGTAGTTGTTTTTGAAAAAAACTTAGTTTCTCAGTGAAGAGATGAGACATACGGACACTAGTAGAAATAGATAGTGCTGAATAAATAATGTTTCAGAATACAAACCTGAACATTATAAACCTATTATTCTCAGAAGGTAAGATGAGATACTGAGAGAGGTACAACAAGTACCTCACAAATGGGTAAGAAATGGGTAAATTCAATCATCAGATCAAGAGGAAAAAAACAATTGGGATGAAACATATTCCCTTGTACACTCTGAAACTTTGATAGAATTGGATAATGGAATGAAGAACCTACAATGAAAATTTCCATTTCTCAGTAACAGTAATAATACCCTAGTAGAAATGCAGAGTTTTAAATATCAGGTTTTACCTTCAAAAAATAAAAATAAAAATAAAAACCTTGCTTACTAGCATTTTTTTTAACTTGGTGCTCTGTACATTGCTTATGTCACAACAAAATAAAAATATCTACATGCCTATGTATAACATTTTTTTAATTTATTTTTTACACTGACAATATCCACTAGTATAATCTTGCAAAGATAGATCTTGGATTTGCCAAAATACATTGCAGGTATATTTTCTAATGTAGATTCTCTCTATCCTATTTCATAATTCTGGTTTGTATCTATTTTCAGTCAGAGTATGAACCCCATGAGACACAGCTTAGATGATGCACAAAATAAGGCAAGTAGTGTGCAGTAAAGCAAAAAAAATGCAAAAAATGTCAAAATACAATGCAGATACACAAGCACAGTGCTCACAAATGCATATATAATTAACAGCAATGTTCATTATTTACATTTGCAATTTATTTTACTGCAGGAAGTTTGGGACATATTTAACATTTTGGAGACTTTGAGGAAGGAAGGTAGCTTGGAGAAGTTTCTAGGAATGTCACAGTATTGATTTATTGGAGAGTTCTTGGATTTTTTTTTTTTTTAAGGAAAAGAAAAAAACAACAATTTATTTCAGACATTGCTACGTCAACCACATCTCTTAATATGACCTGTGCATCTTATTCATTTCTTTATATGTTTTTTCCCATCATCCCACTTTGTTTTGCCAGATTTATTTTCTTCTGTTCTTGCTATTTACTTTTATATTTCTTTTCCCACTTTTCCTTTTTTCCCATATCAAGGAATATAAATACTAAATAAAATTGCTGGCTTTAGTGTAAGCTTTCTTGCAGAATTAGCTGCAGCTACAGTTTAAAGTTGTTTTCTTATAGTTTTTATTTGTATGGGCTTGATTCATAGAGTATAATTACCACTGCAGTTACATCATAGTATTCAAATAAGTGAGGTCTATGTATGAACATATAATTATTAGAGTTCAAAACTGACCTTCTTTTCTAAGATATGTTGTAACTTTTAGATTTATTAAATCATGAGCTGAGCTTAGTGAAGATTTTTCTGTAGCAGTGAGCACCAGGGCCCTTAATTCATATTTCATTTCCTGAAAATCAATTTTATAAATGATGTTAAGACTCCTATGCAGTAGAACAGCTTAATGATGAAAATTAACCTTTGAAAATGTACTTTTAAAAATGAACTTCCCCCTCTATTACTTACTCAAGATTGTATTAAACTACTCTAACAAAAAAAAAAAAAGTCATATTAACCCATTTTTAACAGCTATTTGCTATCATTGTACTATTATGAAATATTTATGCTATTTTTATTTACTACTTAGAATTATGATTCTAAGTAGTTATGATTACTTAGGTTGGAAAAGACCTCCAAGATCAAGTCCAATCGCTAATGTCTCACTGCCAAATCTATCACTAAACCACGTCCCTAAGTACCATGTCTACATGTCTTTTGAATGCCTCCAGGGATGATGCCTCAACTACTTCCCTGGGCAGCCTGTTCCAGTGCCTCACAATCGTTTCAGTGAAGAAACATTTCCTAATTTCCAGCCTAAACCTTCCCTGGTGCAACTTGAGGCCAATTCCTTCTTGTGCCTCGGTTTGTTGTGTGGGAGAAGAGACCAAACCCCACCCCACTACTACCTCCTTTGAAGTAGTTGTAAACAGCAATAAAGCTCCCCTGAGCCTCCTTTTCTCTAATGTAAATATTGCACCACTGTTAGGGTCTACGCTGTCATAATCTCTGTTTTTTGATCAAGCCTTCATAGCAAATTGTATAAATGGTATTCAGGATACCTCCCAATTTTATAAAGCCTCCAGCGTTTTCCCAGCATTTGCCCAAAATCAGAGGCCATGCCACCCTGCCAACTCTGAATCCAGTGAAGAAATCACAAAACTATAGTCTGCCTCCAACACAGGGGTGCAGTCTTCAGCAGAATTAGAGGTGTAGGAATTGCCATAGCAAATTAGAATACAGTCTGTTAAGTATCCTGAGGCCAGTAACATATGATTCACAGAAAAGAAGTGGTAGGTAAATGTAGAATAATCTGTTGTTACAGATGTTTTTTCTTACCCATTTGTGAAAAATTAGATGTTACACATCATGGCCATGATACAATTATCTGCTTACCTGTGATATTAATGTTGCCTTAAAAGGGTAAAACTGAGGAAGACTAATAAGGAAAATAATTGAGAAACAGAACAATGGCAAAGAGGAAAGATTGCCATGGCAAATACCACGGGTTCTTAATGAAGTTGCTGCTGAGACACAAACCCTAGTTTGAAGCACACTAGAATGCCAATATTGACTCTTGCTGGAACTTAAAATCTAACTGTATATCAAAACTGCAAAACAATAATTTGAAAAGATGGGAAGAGTTCCCTGTTGAGGAGTTTGTCAATGACACAAGTGAGTTTAATATGGAGCAAAACCAAAACCATGCTGTTAAGACATTCCTTTAACGATTTGTGGGAGCATCTGATTGTTGAGACATTTGCAGTGTCCACTGTTTGAGATGGGCTGCAGAGGTATTAGGTGGTATCAATACTGCAAAATGTTCACATGTGAAATTCAGCTGTAGTTTATAGTGTGCCTCTCTTTCTCATCTCTTAGGGTTACTTACTACAGAACTACTGTGGATGTAGCTATGCAATTGTTGTAGTTTAGCCCTGGTGGGCAGCCAAGCACCACATAGCTGCTCACTCTCTCCCTCCAGCGGGATAGGGGAGAGAACTGAAGGGCAAAAGAGAAAATTTGTGGATTGGGAATAAGACAGTTTAATACTTAAACGAGGGGTAGGGGATGACACTACAAATTATGGACTCACTCACCAGCACACCCACCTATTCCCTGAGTGAGAAGCAATGTCAGTGTCAGAATCAGAGAAAGACTTTATACTGTGTAAAAGGACTGCTCAGCAATAACTAAAACACTGTTGTGTTATCAACACTCTTGGTCACAATTCCAAAACACAGAGCTATAGGGGCTGCTCTGAAGAAAATTAACTTCATCCCAGCCAGATCCAGTGCAGCAATACAGCAAATTTCAAAACCAATTTAAATAAAGCAGAAAGGCTTTAATTCATGGCATAGTGACATATGGAAACGTAGACAAAAACACAATGAAGGTTATACATTTTCCTGTTTATTAACAAATGCGCAAAAGATAGTCCTATTTCCCTATGTACAAACTGTTTGCATATGCAGACTATTTCCAATTTTATAAATAAAAGTCTGAGGAAAAATAATTACTAGTCACAAATCTAGAAGCGAGACCCCATTTCAATCCTTAGAGAGCTCTATCTCTTTTCCTGTCAGTGAAATATCATCTTTCACTCTTTATCCTCATGACTAGTCCACAGAAAGTATAATCCTAAGGCAAAATCATTTACCATCACAGAAAAGTTTTTTTCCACTCTTCTTATGGCATCCTGCAAGCATGCCAGCAGGCCCCAGTGCTGTAGTAGTGTTGCTGGGTTTCTCTGGATCATGGTGATGAGGTCCAACAGAATTCTATCTTCACTACATGATGCTGACAGGTGTTTTGCGTCACCTGGGCACTGCTAACTGTCCTCCATAATTTGGGCCCTGCAGCTGTATTTGTATTGGAGGAGTCCGGGATGTTAGCTGAATCCAGTTTGGATGTGATTACTGCAGACATGGGCATGTTACCTGTCCCCTGACCAGCTTTCTTTTGGAAGCCTGGGTAGCCATGCAAAATGGAACTAAGGAATGGACTTCAGTACAAATCTGCTGAGGACCCAGCTGTACACTTGACGTTAACCCACATGAAATATGGGCTGCTGCTTTTGTCATCTAGTGACTACCTCTGCTAACCACAGCAATGAAACAGCCAGTCCTTATCCAAACTATTTCTTGCTCAGGTACAGATGTGTCTTTACCTGAGCTGGTACAGAAATGTTAACTGGAGCAAACAAGCAGCAAACATTTATTTTTTGTCACTAGCATTAGCAGTTGTAACTCTAGACTTGTAGTCAATTTTCAAGGATCTATTACATGAAATACTGGTGTGTTTGCTTGCTATTTCAGTTAATTGAAAATTGTGGAACAGTGGGGTCTTTCAGCATCAGCTGCAAGTTAAACAATGCAACATATGTTCCTATCATGTAACACAATACTCTGGAGAAAATGAAGCTTATATTATTGATGCAGGGGAAAAATATTGTTGGCACTGGATGGTGTACTGCTATAAGCCATGTTTCAGCCCAGAGCAGATTTGGATGGCTAATTTTATGTCCCAGTGGTGGAAAATAAATAAATAAATAAATAAATAAATCCATTCATGCAAATAAACTACGAGAATGTAAACTGCACCCACAATAATTCACATTACATCCTCAGTTATCTAATCTTAGTTGTCATATAGGGTTTGGTTTTAATTGTAATTCTCTTGGCCTTTTGATACTACTTATTTATTTATTTGAACAGAAACTCTTCATATTGTCAGTGTTTAGTATTGATTCTGTTCTCAGTGTAGGTTGAAGTGGGAGACACTGAAAGAGAACCCTCAGTTAGTGTCTATCTTTTGAAAGTAAAAATGTTCTTACACCGTTGACATTATAAAAAATCAAAACAAATACACCAGTTTCCTTTAGAGATGTTAACACAATTCCACATCATGGACAGATTGTATTATGATAAGCAAAAAGATGTGGTTTTAAGTGTGCTAGCTTCATGCAATTACATCACCACAGCCTGAAGCTCAGAGGAGAATTGTCTAATCAACGTTAAGAATATGTTCCACATAAAACTTCTTTGCCTCCCCATCCCCAAGTAAAAAACAACCAAGATGCCTAAAAAATACTTAATCTTTCATACACTGATTTAAAAAAAAAAAAAAAAAAAAAAAAAAGTTTGAGCTCTTTCTCTGCTAAGTTGCGACTGAACTAGTCATCTATAGTGATGGTACTGATGGTACTGATCAGTTACAAATGCAGCCACATTTTTTGATCAGCGTATCAGAGCTGTGCACAGAAACCCAGAGAATAATTTCTCCAACTAATGTGAGCTTTTCTTTAGTTAATATGTTATTAAGTTCTCCTTTGCTAGAGTTTCTCACACAGGTTATGTTGGTGGATAAATATAAGCTACCAGCTGGTTACATACTTTGTTCTAAAAAAAAAATCGAAACCTTATTTTATGTTAGTAGAGCTAAAAATAATTGGTTGTTGGTGCTATATGCTATTATTGTATGTGCTTCACTGATCCCATAGCAACCTGGTAGGGGATAAAGGAAAAGCTTCCAGAGAGGAAACTGTAGACCTAGATGATGGAATATGTTGAATGCACTCAGAGGGCTCTCAGGGACAGACCAGGCTGCAGAACACTCTCAGCATATACTGGATTGAAGAACACTATGGAAAACGATATACTTCATGGGAAAGTCTTAACAAAAATATCACAAGAAAATGTCATGTCAGTGTTGTGTTACTGGACAAAAAAGAGTGGTAATAATATCCTGTACATCTTTCCGAGGCCCTCAGAGGACTACGGTGGAGTGCTGTATAGATGTTACAGGAAGGTGATAGCCAGAGCATGGGTGTTGAAAGGGGCAGATCCAGCCATTTAAGATCAAAAAGTTTGTGGAAGCCAAAATGCCAGAGGATTTGAGTATGTAAAGCTACATAAGATTCACCAAAATCCAAATCAGTCTAGGAGGTTTCTGGAGAGCGTGGAAGATAGCTTCCTGACGCAGCTGATTAGTGAACCTACCAGGGGTGGTGCCCCGCTAGACCTTCTCTTCACAAACAGAGAAGGACTGGTGGAGGATGTGATTGTCGGGAGCTGTCTTGGGCAGAGTGACCACGAAATGGTGGAGTTCACTATTCTTGGCGAGGCCAGGAAGGGGACTAGTAAAAATGCTGTATTGGACTTTCGGAGGGCTGACTTTGTGCTGCTCAGGACACTAGTTGGTGGAGTTCCTTGGGAGGCGGTTCTAAAGGGCAGAAGGGTCCAGGAAGGCTGTGAGCTCTTCAAGAGGGAAATTCTAATGGCGCAAGAGCGGTCTGTCCCCATGTGCCCAAAGATGAGCCAGCGGGGAAGAAGACCAGCCTGGCTCAACAGAGAATTGTGGCTTGAGCTCAGGAGAAAAAAGAGGGTTTATAATCTTTGGAAAAGTGGGCAGGCCACTAGGGAGGACTATAAGGATGTAGCGAGGCTGTGCAGGGACAAAATTAGGAAGGCCAAAGCTCATCTGGAGCTCAATCTGGCTACTGCCGTTAAAGATAACAAAAAACGTTTTTACAAATACATCAACACAAAAAGGAGGACTAAGGAGAATCTCCATCCTTTACTGGATGCAGGGGGAAACTTAGTCACAAGAGATGAGGAAAAGGTGGAGGTGCTCAATGCCTTCTTTGCCTCAGTCTTTAGCGGCAATACCAGTTGTTCTCTGGATACCCAGTACCCTGAGCTGGTGGAAGGGGATGGGGAGCAGGATGTGGCCCTCACCATCCATGAAGAACTGGTTGGTGACCTGCTACGGCACTTGGATGTGCGCAAGTCGATGGGGCCGGATGGGATCCACCCAAGGGTACTGAGAGAACTGGCAGAGGAGCTGGCCAAGCCCCTATCCATCATTTATCAGCAGTCCTGGCTATCGGGGGAGGTCCCAGCTGACTGGCGGCTAGCAAATGTGACGCCCATCTACAAGAATGGCCGGAGGGCAGACTCGGGGAACTATAGGCCTGTCAGTTTGACCTCAGTGCCAGGGAAGCTCATGGAGCAGATCCTCTTGAGAGTCATCAGGCGGCACTTGAAGGGCAAGCAGGCGATCAGGCCCAGTCAGCATGGGTTTATGGAAGGCAGATCCTGCTTGACGAACCTGATCTCCTTCTATGACAAAGTGACGCGCTGGGTGGATGAGGGAAAGGCTGTGGATGTGGTCTACCTTGACTTCAGCAAGGCTTTTGACACCGTTTCCCACAGCATTCTCCTCAAGAAACTGGCTGCGCTTGGCTTGGACTGTCGCACGCTTCGTTGGGTTAGAAACTGGCTGGATAGCCGGGCCCAAAGAGTCGTGGTAAATGGAGTCAAGTCCAGTTGGAGGCCAGTCACTAGTGGCATCCCCCAGGGTTCGGTGCTGGGGCCGGTCCTCTTTAATATCTTCATCAATGATCTGGACGAGGGCATTGAGTGCACCCTCAGTAAGTTTGCAGATGACACCACGTTAGGCGCGTGTGTCAATCTGCTCGAGGGTAGGAAGGCTCTGCAGGAGGATCTGGATAGGCTGCACCGATGGGCTGAGGTCAGCTACATGAAGTTCAACAAGGCCAAGTGCCGGGTCCTGCACCTGGGGCGCAATAACCCCAAGCAGAGCTACAGGCTGGGAGATGAGTGGTTGGAGAGCTGCCAGGCAGAGAAGGACCTGGGAGTGATGGTGGACAGTCAGCTGAATATGAGCCAGCAGTGTGCCCAGGTAGCCAAGAAGGCCAATGGCATCCTGGCTTGTATCAGAAACAGTGTGACCAGCAGAGCTAGGGAAGTGATTGTCCCCCTGTACTCGGCTCTGGTGAGGCTGCACCTCGAGTATTGTGTTCAGTTTTGGGCCCCTCGCTACAAGAAGGACATGGAGGTGCTTGAGTGGGTCCAGAGAAGGGCGACGAAGCTGGTGAGGGTTCTGGAGAACAAGTCCTACGAGGAGCGGCTGAAGGAGCTGGGCTTGTTCAGCCTGGAGAAGAGGAGGCTCAGGGGCGACCTTATAGCTCTCTACAGATACCTCAAAGGAGGCTGTAGCGAGGTGGGGGTTGGTCTGTTCTCCCACGTGCCTGGTGACAGGACGAGGGGGAATGGGCTTAAGTTGCGCCAGGGGATTTTTAGGTTAGATGTTAGGAAGAACTTCTTTACTGAAAGGGTTGTTAGGCACTGGAACAGGCTGCCCAGGGAGGTGGTGGAGTCACCATCCCTGGAAGTCTTTAAAAGACGTTTAGATGTAGAGCTTAGGGATATGGTTTAGTGGGGACTGTTAGGGTTAGGTTAGAGGTTGGACTCGATGATCTTGAGGTCTCTTCCAACCTATAATTCTGTGATTCTGTGATTCTGTGTGAAAATTCACTAGCCGCTGCCTACATACAGATTTTCAATGTTAGGGAGTATTTGCTGAAGGAACTGAAGTTTATTGTGCTTACCATTTAACAGCCTAAACATGCAGTGAGATACACATTCCAAGCAGCAAGATTGGGCAATTCCACATGCACATTTAAAAGACATCCAATTATTATTTTTGAGTTGCGGAGCAGCAGACTCAAGCCAACTGATGGGAGAAACTGCACATTGGTGGTTCTGGGTGGCTTTGTGTGTGTTTTGTTTTTGTTGTTGATTGATTGTTTTTTTCATATTCATTTAAATAAAATAAACATGTTTCAGTAAAGTATATAAAGAAATCATAGTTTATGATGAAAAAAAATAAAGGACTACCTCGCAGAATCATAGACACACCTGCACTCTTTCATTCTTTCCATATTACATTTATTTATACTTGAAGATCTTTCTTTTGTTATCATTTTCCTCCAGATAAGGTAAACATGTTGTTTAAGAGACTGTTCATAAACAGGTGTATGAACCCTTTTCATAAACAAACACTGAAAAGCTACACTCATGGTTACTATGTGCTGCATTATATGAATTTATCTTGAAGAACTGTATTTTTGAAGGCATGTAGGTAGTAGTTGGACAACCCTCAGTGACATTCTTTGCTCATGGGGTGTTTTTGAAAATTTTCATCCACAAATTGGTCTAGGAGTGAATATTCCTCTTTCAAAAATAGCATATTATTTATAGCAGATAATGCATGCAAGTAGCTGCTTCTCTGGCTCCTTAAAGTGTTCTCCAAAACATCAGTCATTCTTTACATAAAATGTTACTGTTATTGCAGTCCTTGGTATTGTAAAATTTGTAATATTGTAATATTTTGGTTCCATTATAGTAAGAATCAAATCAAATTGCTCATGATTAATTTGAGTAAATCATGGGCCTTTCTTTGATGTTTTGTTTTTTACTTTTACTGGTTATCTCAACTGTGTGAAAAATCAGTATTATATTTTATAATAAGCAATCACTGTGTAAAGGTCTTGGCAGACATATTGCAGCTCCTCTTACTGGTTATGTATTACTCCCATAAATATGAGCAATAGACCCATGACAGCATTACAGTTTAACATCCAAATTATACCAGAATTGTAGGGTGCTCAAGGTCTCAGCATAAGAAGAGCAACCTAAGTCCTGTGCCTATTTACAAACAGTTCTGTGCACTGCTGCATTGCACCAGCCCATCTTTTGCCTCCACATCTCTCTCTTCTCAAAGCAGAGTCAGTACCACTACTTGTATAGCAGCTGCTATTCTCCACATTGACAGGTTGGGTTGAAATTGAGCTACAACCTCTCACTCTCTGAAAACAGGACTCTTTCTTTCCAGGTGCTGGGGGAGAAGGGGTGTGTCTAGGTGTTAGTGGGAATAGATGGGGTTATTCCCACACCTCCCATAGGCAGGGAGCAGGAAGTCCCATATTTCATAGGAGCAAGAGAAGAAAAGCTGTTTCTACCATACTGAGGTTCTCCATGTGAGATTTCAGCCCAAATCTGGCTTTCAAGATGACCAAACAAGCTGAATGCCTTGACGGAAGAGCAAAGGACCTCCACCCTCAATTACTTCCTAATAAGTACTGCCAGCAGTTCAGGGGGATAAGATGCAGTTACCTCAATGTCTCAGTATCTTCGAGGTTTCTCACTAGAATGTTTCCCATAAATTATGCAGACAGATATTTTTAGCATATAACAATGTAAATGAAGGGCAAGAGAAATAATTAAAAGTTCTGTTAAAAAAAAAAAAAAAAAGTTACAACAAATCCACTGAATTTAATATAACATTTACCATTTGAGGATTGTAAGGCTTGCAGTCCAGAATCGTAAGTCCAATCAGCAGTGACTCTCTGTGACATTGTGACATTGTCTTCTATTTCAGTGAGTTCCACCATCACACTACCCACACAGACCTAGGAAAGAGTTGTGCCAGTATTAGCAAACAGTCTAACTGTAAAACTGTTTTATTGGAAAGCAGTCAAATTGCTCCATTGTCATAATATACTAATGATAAAATGCTATTACATTATTAACACTCTATACTGTCTCTGTATAAAGATGATCTACTAATATAAAGCATTGTATCTTAGATAAATAAATCTTTTTTTTTTTTTTTTTTTTTTTTTTTTCTGTACACACCATCAAACTCTCAAAAATAATTACAGGCGTGAAAATGATAGGTAACTCTTGTTCTAGGCTCTTCTTAGGATTTCCTTAGGCAGTTTTTTATTGTGTTGCTGACTCTGTAGTTGATTTCCAATGTTTCTCCTTCATATTCAAGTGAAGGAAAAGTTCAATATGGTGTGGCTTTTGCAACAGATGCAGCATTATTTAAATTAAATATCAGTTAGTTGAATTATGTTGGATTTGGCTTGAATTTTATTTTTGCCTCTAGTGAGAATTTGTCTTTAAGTATTAATAGCCTGGAATAGTCAGGGTTATTTTCTTGCATTTGTAGAGCTTTTCAAACTGAAATATTCCAAGAATATCTTATAAATTAGAGCTACTGGTTATCCAGTTTCAAGTCATGTGCACTCTACCCAGTAATAAGGAGCAAAGAATAATTTTGGTGCTGGAAATGACAGGAACATTTAATTTCATATAATTTTTTAAACTGCTTTTGAAAAAAAAAAATAAATATAATAATAATACTGGCTGGTTTCCAGGAACAAGAATTCATCACCGGGAAATTACCACAGATGTCTTTTCAACAAGGACTTTTTGTGGACCCAGTGAGTCTAGAAACAGCAGCAGGTGCGATCAGGCCATCCTTCACGTGTCTCTGCTCAGCAAGGAGCATCTGCAGCTCAACAGTACAAACCCTACCAGACCGCCTGATGCTGAGAGGTGACCAAGGGGTGCTGGGGACTTGCCCGCCAACAAGAAGCCACAGAAGAAGCTGGGGAAGCACAATTCCATGCAAGCAACTTGGAGTGACTTCCCAGGGAGATGAACTGGTAGCTCCACTGGTGGGTTTTTATTGCCCTAGGTCTTGCGACGGCGTGTCACAGAGATCACAAACATCCTGTTAAACCAATAGCGAGGTGAATGTACAGCTCTCCTACCCTTCTGCACAGCCTTGTCTTCAGTCATAAAACCATAGTCAATTCTTTTATTACTATTTATTTATTTGTTTATTTTGAGTTGGACTTTAGTCCAATTGAAGACAAAGAACAAAATTTGCTTAGATTTGCCACTTCTGGGAGAACTGTAGTTCAAGCTAACATATGTTAAGGATATCTGAAACATATCTGAGAAAAGTATGGATTTCTCCATCTTTCAGCTATATTCAGAAGAGTGTGATACAGTTCTTAATCATACAGTCATACGAGGTAGAGTTCTTTATAGTGTCTCATAAAAATAAACAAATATATAGACCTGATTTTCGATTTTCTCCCACTGAAACTTCATACTATAGAAACTGACAGCTGTTTTGAACACTGCACTGTTTCCTCCAGCATTTTGAGAGTGATCATTATTCTCACATATTCACTGCATGAGAAAAACATATTCTTTAACAATTTTTTTAATATTTCAGAATGAAGTTTTAATAGGTTATGTGTAGGGAGTAAAAAACATTACAATACAGAAATTTAATTTTTCAATTTGTTTTTTAAAAATCATATTTACGATATTTTATTGCCTATGTCAAATAAAACAACATATTATATTTCTTCTCCAGGCTCTGGACATGTGAGGATCCAATATTAAAAGTTTCAACTAATGGGATATGCAAATTTCAAACTTTGCCTATACAAAAAAAAAAAAAAAAAAAAAAAAAAAAAAGGATCTTACAGCATCTTTTTTTTTTTTTTCTTTTTGGTACACTTTGTTTAAAAATAGCAAAAAATGCAAAGCTGTTGAGTTAATAATTCAGACTGATATCATCTTGGGCCATATTTTCAGAAGCATATACTTCATTATCTTCATGTTCTTAATGAAAATGTAAATGCCCTTATGTGGATTATGTGTCTATGTACAGTGGTTATACATTCAGTGGTTTCATACAAACAGAAGCTTTCCATTTCATTTCTCAACTGCGCTACTTACAACCTACTAATTAAAGCCCATTAATTAAAATTGCAAATAGTATTATGCAAATCCATATATTATGTAATTATTCTCTACTCCTTTCACTCGTGTTCATTAGATATTGGATATTTGCTACTTTTGCTTTAGCATCTCTCTTGTTTCTTGTCCTTGTCAATTCTGTTAAAGTGTGAATGACAAAGGATGTTCAGGCTAATGAAGAATCTATGACTAATTGAGGAGACTGATGTGAAAAAAAAAGGGAAAAGGTGGGGGGAGGGAAGGGGGAGTACCCATTCCCTACTTTAACTGCTTAAATGCATTCAGATATCAGAATAAAATTTATTTTATTTTTACTAGCCTTGAAATAAAACCATCTCTTTTCTACCATAGTTTACATTCAGTTTTCAAGGCATTTCTAAAAATGGGTTTATTACTGTAAGCTGAGAAGTTACAGCAAGAGATTGCTTCCCAGTCCTGTTTTATTTTCCCAAACTTTATGGCCAATAGATACAGGTTACTGATCTAGTCTTTATTTTCCTCACATATTATGTCTGAATTTTTGAGGTCCTAAAATAATGTCTGTGTAAATCACACACACACACACACACACACACACACACACAAAAAGCCATTTAAAATATAGTAACTCATTTTCCATGTTCATATAGTTAATAACTGGTGCTTTTGTCTTGATTTTCAAGTAAATTATTAGGCTATAAATAGGACTATAATCATTTGGACAAGTTAATGCTTTCTATGTGCTGTGCAAATTATTTGTTTTAATTATCTGTTGATATATAATTGTGGGAGGAAGGGAGGATCTTTGTCAAAGATGACACCCGTTATTTTCTTCTTTAATGATAAAACAGAATGGTGGTATAATGAATAACTGCCAATGAAGGAATAGGAAACAGTGTTCCAGCCAATTCTTCCAACCTATTAGCATATGTGTTAAAATTCCTTGGAGCTTGATATTACAGATAGTTTCACCTGTGTTTCAGAGTATTTTGCTTGATTACTCAGAATTGTGACCACACAAACACTGCAAACCACAGTTAATCATATACACCTTTCCAACCAGCTGGCTGGTTTTACCTGTTTACTATGCCAAAGCACAATTGTCCTGGAGCATCTGGTGCTAATTCAGCTACTTTTACTTTTTAAGTGTTGCACAATGACAGCATTTCTACAATCTAATTACAAACAGATGGATTCAGACTAGGCACAAAGACCCTTGCATAAATACCTCACACAGGAATGGCCGGTACTCATATAGTCTGTGTTTCACAGTGATTTTCATGGCCTCACATTTCTATGTCTTGAATCAGTCCATGTCCTACTCTGCAATGAGTACAGTGGATGCTGGTTATTCTCAAATATTGATAAGGAACAGTCTGCTGCAGTTCAGAGATACCCCTGAAAAGAGAGCAAAAAATCCAGTGAAAGTACACAGAATACACTCACAGAGAGAAGGAGGCTGCTACACACTTTGCCACTGAATTTGGCAAAGAGCTCAGAAAAGAGCACCTCAAATGTTTAAAGTCTGCCAAAATTATGAAGTTTTATGGTGGTGAGTGATTGTCCACTTTAAAAATGTGTTTTCATACACTTATAGTGATACAAAAGCTACAGAAGACAAAAAATCTGTAAATTCATAGCTGTTTCTTGTTGTTGTTTTGTTTTCTTTTGTTTGTTTTCAGTGTATTCAAAAATCCTTTTAAAATCCTTTTAGGTTTTTGAAACTACAATTAAAACTAGCATTTGTTTTAGGTTTTTACTTTTCAGTCTTACTAGAAGATAATACATTTTCTAGTATTTTTGTATAGTTTAAGTTCTGTTTAATGCTGTGGAGAATTAATTAGCAAATCTCTTATGCTACCTTTAAAGAAACTGTAGTGGTGGATGTTTCACAACATAACCTTTGGTGCAGTTGATCATGTAACAGTTAAAGGCTCCAAGAAAGGACAGGCAATGAGTCTCATATTTTCCACAAGTCACTAGACTGTATACAAACCATTAGTGCAGAAGAGTTGTTTACAGTCATGCTTTTGTAATACTAGTTTATATATCATGCCATTACATCAGTCTCAGTATATGTCTCCTATATAGCTTTGCAGCTCAGGTTTCAATCTTTTGCGATGTGTTAATTCTATTAGATCACCATCCTAGCATTACTTCCTCTGTTACTTTCACTACTGACTTATTTTGTTTCTCTAACCAGTCAATCCCATTATAAGTAGTTTGTATTGCTATTTTTCCAGTGTTCAAATATCATTGTAAATTCCTAGTTTTATTTTCTTTATTTTCTGTCCTAACAAAAAGCTCACTTTCACCCTGAGAAAAATTGTTACTTGACTCCTGTGACCTGTGACTCATCATTTTGACATCTTTTATCTTTCAGTTTTCAGATATTTCTTTCAACTTCCTAGTGACCTTCACTGATGCTTTCTGAAATGTCCTTAAATCTCTTTTTTTTTTTATCAATTAATTTGACTTTAGACATCTCAGTATTTGACTTTTTGTTGTAAAAGTCCCTATCTTTAATTGTATTTTGACTCTTTGACTTAAAACAGCAATATTTGTACCCTAAATTTGTACTGGTGACATTTCCTTCACTAAGTTTGTGACATCATGTATTATTGTTATTTATTCCAACTCCTCTTTTATTTGCAAATAATTCCTAGGGTTCCCTTGGTGAATATTTGTTAATTGTATTTTTCTCTTTTCTCTGATTTAAAATAAATGAAATAATTTAGGGAAAAAAAAAAAAAAAAAAAAAAAAAAAAAAAAAGTCAGATGCCATCTCTGACCTCCTTCCCAGTGTCCCTGGGTGACCCTGGGATGAAAAATAAGGATGAGTATACCTCCTCCTACCCTTATACTTTTCATTTGGATGCAGTAGCTCTGGCCATCATTAGGCAGTTTTATGTATATAAACCTTCAGTTGCAAGTTTCATTATCTCACTGCACTAACCTTAGTCCCCTCTGTTTTATCACCTTTTGTTTTCCCACAACGCCCAGCAAAAAATGGATCTCCAGACCCAAACAGAAAATGCAACATGAGACTTGGAGGAGAAGAAACAAAGGATCAAGCCTCTCACACCAAGTCTTAGCTCTCCTCTCCTCTCTGCAAGTTTCTCCCCAAACGATGAGGTTTTGTTTTCACTTTGGTTGCTTTTATCTGATCTTTTTTAGGATGTCAGTGTTTTGTTTCCCTCAGCAGTTCCTTAGTACAGCCGAAGCCAGTTGCAGTTTTGGAAAGCAACAGCAGAGGACAGTCAAGACCCGAGAGATCAGAGGATTTTCAGCTCTTTCAGACTCTTCTTTTGGTGCTGCTTCCTCAAAAATGCAACGGGTACCATTACTTTTTCTTTTTTTTTTTTTCTTTCTTTTTTTTTTTTTTTTTTGTTATTGTTATTAACATACTTCACATGGTTGGACTACTCTTGGTCCTTTGTAATTTATTTATTTATTTATTTGCATTACATGAGAGAATATATTTCAAAGCCAGATCAGAATTCAATAACTCTCTGAATTCCTCACTTTACAGTAATGTTATGGCAATTACAGTAATAATAATAATAATTAAAAACAACAACAACAAAAAGGAAGAGGTTGTTTTGTTGTTGTTTGCTTGTTTGTTATTATTTGAATAGGTAACCTTGAAGTTCTAGTTATAAATGTCACTGGCTTTAATCACAGATGAAGTCTTCTATTTCTGTACCTGCTGCTCAGTGTGATGACCAAATATTGATACTACAAAACAGTAAAGATAATTTAGCTCACCATAGTACTCAAAGCTCAAAGTTAATCTCTGGCTATCAATAAACAGTATTCATAAAAAAAAAAAAAAATCTCTATGCTAAAAAACACGCAAATCTAGCTAATCTACAGAGAAAGTTAGAGGAACTTAGCACACCTCTGGTGCAGTGAACCATCAGTAGAAGCCATTGTGCAGGGAATGGACAAAAGCTCTACCATTAGATGACACACCTACAAATGAGTTTGTTTTCTTGATCCAAGTGTGACCAGATGCAAAAAGGTTACAGAGAAGGCACATTTTTCTTTATCATATGTTTTGTACATAGCTTTTTGCCTCATGTTTTATCATCACTCATTCCAACTAATTACAATATAATATTTCCACATATTAAATATCAAGTACCTACTGTCTCATGTAGGTAGGTTAGATTATCCAGTTACCCATAAACATAGTTCTGGTTTCCATGGTTACTCAGGTGCATCTTGTCTAGCATTTTCCTTTCATGGCATCGACTGACAGATATACAAGTTATAAAATATAACAGTTACAAATAAAGATTGCAGAGGCATGGTCCTTCTGCATACAGTAGTTTGGAGGTGCAAATCTTGCTTGATACAGCTTGTGGCTATTGAAGGTATTCTCAACGCAGTTCTTTGAGTTAGCCAAGTTAATACATATGCTATAAAAGAAGATGCTTGCCAAAGCTATCAAATACATGAGACTAACATGGCTACCATTCCCAAAATAAAACACTTTAATACCTTCTGGTAAATATGGGAACATCCTGATCCTAACTACACTATTCTCAAATAGAAACCCAAACCAAACCAATGGAAATCCAATAAGAATAGAATATTTTCTACATTTAACACCAATATTACTTTACAATGGATTTACATGCACTGTACAATAGCTACATGTTAGAAAGAATTACAAATATTTGCAAATGTCTGCAGTGGAATGTAGCTATTACATATTTTAAACATATTTCTATGTGGATATTTATATGTCCAAATATCTGAATTTAGTCTAAGTGTCTGTGCAGAGTCCACAGCTGAAATAATTGTACTGTTTTCAGGAAACTGAATCCTTAATGATCTACACCAGATTGCATTTAAGAAATAGATGCCAAAGTCTTGCAATTTTGTAGTTCATATATATGAAAAAACAAAATCCTGTATTTTCATTAGAACACAGTTCTTTATGATCTAAACTTTTCTGTTCTTTCAAAAAGAATGAAAGAATAAAAGAATATTTATGCTTTTGAGACATATGTAACCCCATAAAAAGAAACAACTTGCAGAAAGTAAATCACTTCTTACTGTGTAAAAAATCAAAAAATGATGCAATGTGCTATAACACAATATGGCCATAGTAGCTAAAATATTTATTCTTAAAATGACAAAGCAAAATGTAATTTAAAACACAACTACTGAATGGACAGGAACATAATATTATTGTTGTGTGAAATTACAGATTACTTTTTTTGGGCATAATGTGACTCTGGATAATCAAAAGTACATTTTCTCAAATGAAAGAGAAGATTTTCTTTTTTTATATATATATGTTCATCTTCTTCATTAATTTCTAGAAATCCAGAGTGTCTAAAGTAAAATCTTGAGATGTTTTTGTTTTGTTTGAGATTTTTTGGAACTGTTCTTGTCAATGGACATCTCTTTATTTGATTTTATAAAATGCTACATTTAAATCTGATCAAGCAGAGACTTGTTTTTTTTAATCCAGACAGGAAAGTTTCAGTAATTTCTTCATATTATTAACAACATGCAATTAACAATAACTTTCTTTAATGCATTAAATGTATGGAATAATTAGAAAAGATAGAAATGATTTCAGTTTCTGAAACACACACTGTTCTCTTAAAGTCAGATAACAAATTTAATAGACAATCTTACCATCTGCTTAGGAAAATAACAAAAGAATAATTTCCATAGTCCACAAAATTTGCCTTTTAAAACATTATATTGCAATTTTAAATGTTTGACCATTCTTACGCTATGACATTACAGAATCTGTGAAGGAAGCCTGACTGGCTGCAGAACAAGAAAATGATTTTTTAATAAAATTAGGCATTTATTTTCCTTCTGTCAAATTACCTAGTTTCTTTTTTAAAACTGATTTCATTGACTCACCACAAAGTTTGCATTTTCAGTTTGTTAGCTGATTAAGAATTCTAGCAGCCAGCTGATTAAACAACTGCATGGAGGAATTTGCAAATTTGTAATGATTGGAGATTATATTTAGGAGGGAGTTAGTCAGTATGAATTATAATCATTGTATTTTATTTAAGACTGAATTGAATTTCAGTTGAAATTTAAGCAAAAGTTATATTCTGTTAACTGTAGCTGGGGAATGACTTCTTAAGGTACGGGTGTTATGAACCTAAGGCTTATACCTGCTATATATTCCAGGTATAAACTAAGTTTATACCTGGAATTATACCTGGAACTCACCAGCTTTATGTGAAAGCTAATCCCCAAAACACCCTGAACCAAGCAGAAAACATTCTCATAACACTGATAAAAGCATTGATAGACCATTTAGAGCTAAATCTTTCATATCTTTAGGTTTGTCCTGAACATAAGCAAATCTGGATGTTTAACTTTGTTAGGACTATGTTAGGAAGCTTTTCGGTCCAGGATTTTGATAAAATCCGTTGTTCAAGAGCTGCCTGAAACTAGCTTTATAGAAGAGTGGCACTCTAATTTATAAAACATATTTCAATGCATCAGAAAATAGTTGTATAGAAAACACCATAGATATTGTAGCAGACAATATACTGCAGAACTTCAAAACACTGAAGAAAATTGCATAAAGCAAGAATTAGCTGCACAGTACATGGTGTGGGTGTTTAGGAAATCAGACTTTCTGGATGCTTTTTCTGAGCTACTTCAAGAATTCAGCCTATTAATTAATTACTAATAATTTTTCCTTATTATTTTTTCCTTTAATTAATTTATCCTTATCTCAACCCATGAGCTGTTTCTTTCCTTTTCTTCTTCCCCTCCTCTTCTGAGGAGTGGGAGTAAGAGAGCAGTTGTGGTGGAGTTCAGCTACCTAGCAAGGTAAAACCACCACAGTGACTTCAGCCAGTCCTCACGCTTCGCCCTCTAGACCTTTCACCATCTTTGTAGCCCTTTGGATGCTTTGGATGCTTTGGATGCTCTCTAATAGCCTTATGTCCTTCTAATAGTATGGTGCCCAAATAGTTTCATCAGCCTTGGCCTCTCAGTGCCAGGACCTTGATGGACAATGTGCAATGCCATTCAGGGCACAGCCACTTGGGTTTGTTGTACTCATTTAATAGGTTTCTGTGCCTTATGCCTGTGGGGCTGTGTACCTTTGCTGCAGTAGGCTGTAACATGTAAGTGAAAATGTGAGATCACTAAGAATGTTTGTACTTAGGAGAGGATTAGTCAACATGAAGTAACTGTTAGATCACCGCTTGGACTCCAGAAGCTGCTCAGGTGCAAACAAAAGCAACATTTACCCAAAACTCTTTATTATTTTCAGCTTTTTGAAGGGCAACCATGACATGACAGTGTCTTAAAATATTGCCATAATATTTTTAAAGAACTACTCTCAACATGCCCATAAAGCTTCTTGTAAGTGACACTGGGCTTAGAAACATCAGCATGAAGTCTCATGAAAGCTAAGCCAGAAAACTCAGCACTTGATTTATTCATTCATGTTCCCAAATAACTACAAGCTCATAAAATCAGAAAAAACGTGTATTGCTTTTTACAGAAATGCTCTCAAACGTACCAGCAGGACAGAAAGTGTTTGGGAATGCTTTCATTATTTTCTTTTTGAAAATTTGTTTTTTTTGCCTAGACTCTCAAGAGAAGTTATGATGATGGAGAAAAGTAGGGTTTAATTTCTCCTGTGGTTTCCCACCTTACCATACTCTCTCTTTTTTAAACTTGCTGGTATTTTATGCAGTGTATCTATCACAGAGTGTTATCAAGAAATACTCCTTTGACCTATATGTGTTTTTACAAGGAGTGAATCTGATGTTAAATTTAGTGACTTCCCCAAGTTTAAGTGACTGGGAACATTTCAGCATTAAATGAATTGGACTGAATTCTGTGGAAGGAATACATCAAGTCTAATCCTAACCCTTGAGTAAACTTGGACTGTGATTTAAATGACAACAGCAGTGTGACTTTTGGTGGTCTAATGCCAAATCAGAAGTGCTACATGAGGCAAAACAAAGATGATCCAGTTAAAACTAACTGAGCCAGTTCATATTTATTCACATTTTTGAGGAGCTACTTCTGCAAGAGAGGTTATCTGTCTGTGTCACTAACTTTACTGGAATAGATCTTCTCTGTTCTTCTGCAATAAGTATCAATGCAGTAACAATGAAGGATAAAGTGAGCCCAAACAAATATTGGGGGCAGCATGATTGGACAGATGCCGTATGTCACCATATGTCCACATCAGATCCACATCAGACTAGCATGACTGAGTAATCTAGCAACGAACAGTCAATATTAACATTTGTTGCATTATGGCTTAACCTAGTACATCTGCCTCTGTGTGGCAAGAACTGGGGAATGAAGGATGAGTCTGGACATTGCACCCTTCACACCTCTGTCTTTCCCTGCTGCTTGTATCTTCGAAAGCGCAGCAAGAGATGCTAATGAGCAATAGATGTTAATGGAAGGCGAATCTGAGGCTCTCTACCCACTTAGGCCTACCTAAGTCTTGTCATCTTGAAGCAGACTTTTGAGTGCTTAGTGAATTTTGCAGAGTTACAGATGATAAGGAGCTGCTGAGCAAGTTGTCTGAGTATTTCAGTTTTGGCTTAACATCCTTCCAAGGCAAAGAAGTGATTCTGTTGCTGTCTTGAGCCTTAGCCTAAACTAATCACGATCTGTAACCAGTTTCTCTTCATCCCAAGAATAAGGCCTAAGGTAGATGCGTTCTTCCAACAGGAAGATTCAACAGCAGGTGTAGCTGACTTCACTAGACAAGCAAATAAACCTCAAGATATTAAATAATTAATTGATATCCATAGGAATCATTTGCAGAAATATCAGGTTCTGCATTCACTCCCTTAAACATCAAAACTCCAAATTTCTAAAGGTGAAAGAGGCTAGTCTTTTGGGGGAATGATGAAGAAATCTTAGAGTCCTGATCACTTACCGCATATACCATTATATTACAACTGTGTCTCAAAAACAAGCAAGGAGGAGTCATATATATATATGTAAGTATATATATATATATGTATATATAAATTATATATATATATATAATATATACATTTTACTCCTATGATGCCATGACCTCTTCTTTCTGTTCCCAAGGAAAGTGTTATGAAAAACTTTTTTTTTTTTTTTAAAAAAAAAAAAAGAGAGAAAGAAAAAAAAAATCTGCAATTGCCAGAATTTTCTTTCTTGGTTTGAAATGGGGGAACTAGCCCAGCCACATCTTTTAATTTTCTGCATGCTTTCTTCTTCCTCACAAAAAATAAAGAAATGTCATGAGGTTTGCTTGCTTTCACCATTCAAGTACCCCTCTGGGACAGATAAAACCAAAGGGTTTGTGGCGAAGTTGAAGATGTAGGATGATGCATTCCCAAAGATGTTGGAGAAGGGGAAAGCACAATAATGTTTTGTCAAAAGAAACACGTGTTAAAGTGGCCTCCGGTATTATAGGTCTTTCTTTTCCTTTTTTCTTTTCTTTTTATTTTTAAGGTACTTTCTGGACTGTTTTGGAGTATAAGGCTAATGGTTGATGTTGCAGGATAGGATTTTAATTTATAAAAGAAAGAAAGGAAAAGGGGGCTCAGATGTGTGTGTGACTTAACACAATGACAAAACTACAGATCCATAACTAGCATTGAAAAACTGATCCCTCCTTTTCTTAATCAGTCTTTCTTAATCTTTGAAATAGTGAGTGAGGACATAATATTTTTATTAGAAAAAAAACAAAGTCACAACACAATGTAAGGGTCAATTCATTTTTCTAACTATAAAGACAGACAAGAGGAAGGCTATATTCAGTGTAATTAGTAGTTAGTCTTGCAGAATGAAGAAAATACAGCTTTTAAAACTCATTGAAGTACGCCGAAAGTAATGATACTAAAAAAAAAAAAAAAAAAAAAAAAAAGAGGACAAATGCTGATTTTTTACTGACTGTTGAATGTGAAGCAAGCACAACATCTTAATTAAATATATGTTAAACCACGAGTGCCTATGTTGATGACAATCAGGAGCTGTCAGAGCACTTATGTTAATTTGTCTCTTAATTTAATCATTTATGTTAAAGGTAAAATATCTGCTAAATATGGCCATTAAAATCTAAGTATAAATAGATAAAACTAAGTATAAATAGATAAAGGGATAGAAACAGCAAAGTAAAACCAAGGTTGGAGTACAAATTCTAATATCATTTTTTTTCCTGATTCAGTGACACGGTATTATGGCATCTATACATCCCAAAGATGCAGACACATGAATGTAAGAAAATGAAATAATTCTCTCCTACTGATAATCAATGACAACAAAGGACCTTGAGGTAATCCTGTACTATCAGATTCAGTCATGTACAACTTAGATTCAGATATCAAGAGAAGTTATTTTTATGAGGATCCACCTAAATATCAAAAGAGACTGAAATTACTTAAGAGAGGTACATAGAACAAAATAAAGAAATATTAAATACCTTCAGAAGTAAATAATAAATAGATTAATTTTAAAAATTGAAAAAAAAAATCAGAGGCAAAAACGTGATAATAGCAGAAAGCTATGTTATCATGATTAAAAGTATAAAAAAAGATTTAAAGAATATCTGTGCTCTTAAGTGTAAGGAATAATCTGAAACCATAAATAATTAAAATTTGTTTTACAAAGAAGTGCATGGAAGATTGATTAATGCTATAAATATCACACATCATATAAAGCACTGATATATATAAAATTTACACATAAAGTCAAAAAACAAACCAAATATATCCATAATTACTAAATCAAAACACATTATGATTAGCTGTATTATATCAACACCTCTAGAACATATTGTTATGTTTACTACACAAAATAAAAGTCAAAGGATCATAGAATCATTCAGCTTGCAAAAGATCTCTGAGATCATGTAGTCCAACCTTTAATCTAGTACTAAAGTCCATCAATAAACCATGCTACTAAGTTATAAATCTACATTTTTGAAGACCTCCAGGGATGGTGACTGAACCACTTCCCTGGGCAGCTTGTTTCAATGCTGTATAACCCTTTCTTTACAGAAATTTCTCCTAATATCCAATCTAAACCTCCCATGGTGCAATTTGAGGCCATTTCCCCTTGTCTAGTCACTTGGTGCGTGGGAGAAGAGCCCAATCCCCATCTCACTACAACATCCTTTAGGGTAATTGTAAAGTACAATAAGGTCTCCCCTGAACCTTCTCTTCTCCAGACTAAACAACCCCAGCTCTGCAAAGGTAGCTGAGCCCTCTTTTCCATGCAACAATGTACGGGTGCTTGAAAGACAAACTCAGTAACTAGTCTTTCAAAGGGCCTTGAAGGTGGGATCTTACCTCCTTCATGTTGTCATTCTGCTTTGCCAGATCCATGGCTGGTGACTGCTGTAAGCCCAAGCACAATGCTTTGGATACAATCACTCTTGGTAGGGATTTTCTACTTTGTGCAGTGACCAGCTGCATCAGGGCTGCTGCAGTTCAAAAAGCAGACAGAGGCCAGCACCCCTCTAGAATGTGCTGCTTCTTGGTGACCTACTCCAAGGTAAACACCTGGATCTACATAGATCTTCTTTCTACTCTACTTCTGATTCCTCCTTTCCCACTTTCTTAAAAACATTGGGCTGGAGACCCCATGCTGCTCAGCTGGCAAAGCCCCATATCGTAATGGCAAGTAAGAAGCTTCTGGTATCTGAACCTCTGTAAGAGTACCAATAGCTTATTCAGCACAGCTTTTAAATAAAATATTCAGTATTTCTGTCACTTTGATTTTGTGCTATCCTAGTTCTTGCCTCATTCAAAATTTTTGCTGAGGGACTCAGGATATTGGTAATCAGAACATGCAGAAATGGTTTGTTCATTTCTTTTCTTGCACTCCAAAATTCAATAGCACTCCAGAATAATTGGCCTATTTCCATTTGGAAAGAAGCATTTTTCTACTCAATACAAAAGTTCATGTTCCATTGAAAAGAAATGGTTTAAATTTTTCCATCTCAACAATGCTTCAAGCAAGCAACTTCATTTTTTTCAAGTGAAATATGGCATAAAGAGCTGTGAATTTCAAACTTTTATAGTTAAGGTTTCATGCTGATTTGCACCAGCCTGTCAAGGTCCCAGATTCTCTGTTCCACCCATTAGTGATGCTTGTATATTGCTGTGTTCTGCTTAGTCTTTAATGACCTGTCAATGCTTGACTTGGGAAAGTGGTATTCTGTAGGTCCTACAGAATGATGAACAAAACTGTTCAAAAAACATAGAAGTGTTATCTCTTCAGCATGTGGCTGCTTTTACCTTCTCTTTTTACTTTCCTTCTTATTCCTACTTACATTTTTTTTTAACAAGCTTTATGACATTTCTTGAAGCCACTCAGATCTTGGTACAAGGAGACCTTAACTCATCTACTTACTCTGTGAAGCAAGGAATTAAATCTCTGAACTGTAATACTGAATTGTGAAAATATGCAATGGAGCCTAAAAAAATTGTCTGTTTATATATTTATATATAATATATATTGTATATTATATATATAATAATAATATTATATATAATAATAATATAATATAATATATATAATATATTCATATATATATATTTATATATATAAATAAATTTTCTTTACTGCATTGTTATGCCAGTTTTGATGCCTCAGTTCTGTGATTTCCATGTGTTGGCTGTCCAGGCCAAATGGATGCTGAAATCTTCTTATTTGAATTAAAAGGGATAATGTGCATTCTTAACAATTATTCTCGTAACAACACAAAAGGGTCAGTGAGAAGACAACTACACTTTTTCTGATGTTGACCAAGACTACTTGACTTTGAAGGGGAAGTGTGTGCAGAGAGAGGAAGTATGGCTAGTTTTCCTCTGTGAGGCAGCACATTTCTCATGCCCTGCAGCCTTCCTGGCTGTACGAAAGGTTGATTTACTGACCCAGTAGGGGAGGAGGGTTGCCCTTGCTTTGCACGGTTTCCGGTCCTGATTTTACTAATGCCTTGCATAGTTGTGGGATTCTAGTTGTGCTGCCTGTAAAAGCTGTTTCAGTGCTCTTGAATTTTCCAGAGAATTCCTTCTCCACTGAACAGACAGGATGCAGGTAGTCCCATGCAAATACAAAAGCATCAAAGCAAAGAGCTCCCGTTCAAGAAACACAGCAGCAGTACCTGATTCTTACTCAGTCTGCAAACACCAAAAATGCTATGAAGTGGAGAAACAAACTAAGAGAGCAAATTCACCGCTGATGGCTTAGGCTAAGAATATATTTTCTTGCTAAGCCTATTCTTGCCTTTCATATCACTGATGAACTATTAGGCTTAACCGCAATGAAATAACAGGGTCAGTGTCGTGTAATTGTATCTGAAGATAATTAAAACTTTAAAATGTAGTCTTCTAGGTAAATGTTGATTATGTTGTTCTTGTTGATTTTTTTCCAGCTGTGTTTCCAAAGTCAGTGCATTTATTCGGTCAAAAAAAAAAAAAAAAAAAAAAAAAAAAAAGCTCTGTGAAGCTGTCATCACCCAGGACAATTAACTCACTGCCAGGCATCCAGAAGCACAAGGCAAGGTCCTGCATCTGGGCCAGGTCAATCCTATGCACAAATACTGGCTGGGCAGAGAATGGATTGAGAACAGCCCTGAGGAGAAGGACTTGGGGGTGTTGGTTGATGAGAAGCTCAACATAAGCTGGCAATTTGTGCTTGCAGCCCAGAAAGCCAACCATATCCTGGGCTGCATCAGAACAAGCATGGCCAGCAGGTTGGGAGAGGTGATTCTCCCCATCTGCTCATGTGAGACCCCATCTGCAGTTCTTTGTTCAGCTCTGGAGCCCTCAACACAAGAAGGACATGGACCTATTAGAGATAGTCCAGAGGAGGGCCACAAAGATGATCAAGGGGCTGGAGCACCTCTCCTTCCACAGGAGTTCTGTCTTCCACAGAGCTGCTTGCTCATTCTTCTCAGGTGGCATGGGAGAGAAAATTGGAAAGGTAAAAGAGGGGGAACTCATGGGTTGAAATAAAGACAATTAATTAGACAAAGCACAAAACTCTCTAATAGTTTTATGTCCTTCTCATATTGTAGCTCCCCAAACCATACACAATACTCAAGATGAGGTTGCACCAGCAAACAGTAGATCAGGACAATCACTCCCCCCAACTGGCTAGCAATGCTGTGCCCAATGTACCCCAGGCCACAGCTGGCCTTTTTGGCTGTCAGGGCACACTGCTGACTCATATTCACCTTGCTGTTAACCACAGATCCCTTTCCATGGGGCTGTTCTCCACTCTCTTGTTCCCCGGTCTGTACATATATCAAGGGTTGCCCCATACCAGGTATAGAATCTGGCCGTTGCTCTTGTTAAATTTCATGCTGCCCAGCCCTCTAGTCTGTCAAGATTTCTCTGTAAGGCCTCTCTACCCTCAAAGGTGTAGCAGTTCCTCCTAATTTAGTATCATCTGCAAACTGGGTATGCATTTAAGTCCTGGGTCCAGGTCATTTATGAAAGCATTGAAGAGAATTGGCCCTAAAAAGGAGCCCTGGGAAACCCCACTAGTGGCTGTGCTGCCAGGCTAATGCAACCCTTTGAGCCTGACCCAGCTGTTGGTTGTTCACCCATCATTTCATGTGTTTGTCTAGCCATATGCTGGAACTTTTGTCCAGAAGAATACTGTAAGAAACAGTATTGAAAGCTTTGCTGAAATCAAAAAGGATTACATCAGCTGGCTTCCCTTGGTCAGCTAGGTGGGTAACCTTGTCACAGAAGGAAACAAAGTGTGTTAAACAAGCCTTTCCTCACATGAACCCATGTTGAATGTGACCAATGACTGTGTTGTCTTTCAAGTGTTTTGCAGTAACTCCCAGAATAATCTTCTCCATAATTTTTCCAGGCACTGAAGTGAGACTGAGGTTCCTGTAATTACCAGGGTCTTCTTTCTTTCAGGGTCTTCTTTCTTGAAAACCGCGACAACATTTGCCAGCTTCCAGTCAACTGATTCTTAAGACTTCCTAGTGCTTTACCTGCTGCAGCAGCACCGAGATTAAAATCCCTCTCAGGGCCGCCTTGCGGGAGACGCCGCAGCTCGCCGCAACCGAGTCGTGCTGCGGGGACCGAAGCTCAGACCCCAGAGCGCCATTTCGCGCTCCCCGCCCTGCCGGCTGGCGGCGCCATTTCCTGCCCCTGCGCCCCCTCCCCAAAATGGAGGCGCGGTTCCTCTCTCTCTCAGCGGCGGGAGGCAAGGCCCGCGCTCCCTCTGGGCATGGAGTGGGACCAGCCCCGCATCCCCCTCCGCCCGCATCCCCCTCCGCCCGCAGGTGAGGTTCCTCCCAGCTCGGCAGCCTCCGCGTCGGGATGGCGCGGGGAGGGCTCTGCGCGGCCGCCCTGCGCGGACAGCCGCGCTGTGCGAGGCGCCGCGCCCGCTCCAGAGCCGGCAGCGGAGGGCGGGCAGCACGACACCGCACCGCCGGCCCGCACCGCACCGCCGGCCCGCACCGCACCGCCCCGGCCCGTCAGCGCCGCCTCCAGCCGCGGGGCCGCGCACCCGCGGCAGGGACGGGGCCGCGGAGGCCCCGCCGCCAGGTAGGTCGGGGCCGCGGCCTCCGCGCCCCGGCGGAAAGGAGCCGCGGTGCTGCCCGGCTCCCTGCCGTGCGGCTGGTCGCGCTCCCCGCTGGGCCAGCGGGAGACCCGGCCGGCGTGAAGGGTCCTCGGGAGGTCGGGTCCGGGGACTGCTGTGGGCGAGCGCCGTGCCGGAGCCCCAGCGGGACAGCGCGAGAGGTAGCCCGGCCGTCAGGGAGCTCGTGCCTCGCCCTCCTGCCGCCAGCACCCGAGGGAAAGCGTGTGTGTGTCGTGTGCGTGCAACCTGTTAGGCCGGGAGTGTGAGGAGAAACAGCCGTGGGCTGCATGAGAGGGATGTGTATGTGCTGATTTCATTTGCAGACATGTTAGATACATTTATTTATATGTGTGTGGCTGTATCCAAGCTCAGAAATCATAACTTTACATTGTCCTCTGTGTGTTTATTTGGATATAGATATCTGAAGTATATAAGGATGTTATTCGTGCTAAGTTGTTACCCATCTTCTGTCAACATGTGTGTTACAGCCTAAATGCATATTTATGTGTGGCTGGCGAACATGATGCTAACGTTTAGCATGTGAAATGCTTTGTCAGTGCATTAAGAACAGTAGAGCAGAGCCTAAACAGAAGAAAACACTGTCACAATTGTTACAGTAATTCTGGGAGCTATCTGTGTTGTCATTTATTTACAAATGCAGAAAATACACAATCATTCCCCTGACCCCCTTTAGGAGTGTGTCATTTAAACAGATAACCAATGAACTAGTCAGATAGGTGAGGGATAAAAATGAAACACGCGTTGCTTTCCACTGTGGTCCTTCCTCATCTGTTTGTGCTGTGGGAGTACTCCCATGTGCCTCGTACTGACTATGTGACAAGATTTTGACGTTGATAAAGGATACTGGCTTTTAAACTCTTCAGGTTAGATTCTGTATGCCTTTGTCCTTAGAGTGTTTTATAGCAGGAGCCTGATCCTCAGCCACGCAATTGGAATACGTGTTTGCTTTGTTTAATTACCCACTCGTGTTTTGCAGGGTTTACTATTGCAGCTGTTATTTCACTATTAGGCATTGTCTTAAGCCAAATCTACATCCTTAAAAAGCTGGTACAGTACAAAGTTAATAGGTGATCCTGTCCATATTTGTTTCCGTAACAGATGGTAGGGCTTGAGCTGTTCAGCATGTTGCACATCCAACTGTGTGTCTGAGTGGTGCAGGTATGTGTGTGCAAGATTCATTGGCAGGTGTTTTTCCTTTAAGCATTGTGCAATGAAAGAGGCAATGTGGCCTGGATTTTACAACTATTGGGGCTCACTGGAGTTATGGTCATGGCCTGTGGAAGAGACTGCTCTGGGGATGCTTGCCTGCCCAGGCTAGTCTTTCTCCACCTACAGAGAGTATTGTGATAGAGGGATGGAAGTGCACTTCATAAACACTAATTTCATAGGTGTAGAGTTGGGGGAGTTCCCACATGCAGGTTTCTGAAGCTGCTAGTGCAGTGTCCATGAGGAATGGTTCATATAACATTGGCTCCCCTTCCTTTGCACATGCACACACAAATGTCTGTTTCAGATAGAGAACTTCAGACCCTTTCCAGTTGAATAATTGCATGGTCTTCTTCGCATATTTATAATATGGACTTTCTTTGTACATATTTTAAAGAAAAATGGTGATGCTTTGTTTGCTAGTTTTGGTAATGCTACTAAATGTATATCTGTAGTAGGATTCAGCAATTAGAGGTGGATCTGTGATGAAGTGCTGTACATCCAACAGTCTCCAATTTCAGTGTTGCAGAGGAAATACAGAGCCATAGTAATGGATATTGTACCCCCGGGGAGAAATTCTTCCTATTATCAAGCAGTTAGCTTTCAATTTCTGTCACAAATGGTCTTTGTGTACAAATTCATAATCTAATTTAACTGTAGATACAGTTTTTTCAATTTAAATATCTCATCTCTTTCTGACCATTATCAGGGTCCAACTTGAGTATTTTTCAGGATAATATGACTTTGCAATGAGCAGATATGAATTTAGTCAGTCCAGCTGGAGGTAGCATGAATGTCGTTAACTCATTGTTCAGTTTTCAGCTAATTAACTTTGTTGAAGAGATGTTTTAGTGATTGTTTAGTCCTAATATCTTTTCCTGGGGAAAAAAAGGAAATCTGTTCTCTATACAATTTGTTAAATCTTCTGCATGTTAATAAGGTGTTCCACTGGTTAAATATAGATGGATTTTTTTTAAAATGTACTCAGTTATCTAAAGCAGGGCTGCAGAGATTGTCCTCTCAGTAGGAGTGGTGGTGGTGTGTGCAGTGCATGCTTGCTTTATCAGTTTGTAACAAGCAAGTAGTTTTCTAAACAGCATGGTTAAAGAAGCTTTCTGTGAATTTGCGTCTTGAGGTCAATTGGCTTTTAAACTGAAATCTAACAAGTTTTTTTTTTTTTTTTTTTTCCATTATCTTTGCATATTCCTCTACATTTTCGGATGAAGCCCCCTTTTTCTACATAGTACATTGATGGTATCATAGGAGTGCCATTTTAAATTATTGATACTGGATGGCATATTTTGGGGAGCTTGCCTGTAGAAGTTCAAATAGTAGTTCTGCCTCTTGTGGCTTGGCTGCTTTTACAGAAGTGGTTGGAAGTTAATTACCTGTTGGTGATCTGTTCTTAAATTGAAATCTGCTCAGTGGCTCTAGGGTTGGGTTTTTGTGTGTGTGTGTTTTTTTTAAGGCTAAGGCAAACAATGGGTGTAAAACTTAGCATGGTCATGTGAGTGAAAACTTTTTTTTTCCTTCTTTTCTTGTCTAAGAAAACAAATTACTTGCTCCTTTGCTCTTGTATCAGCATACAAGCTTTCAAATCTAGAAGTGGATGTACAGCATCCAAATGTATTGTCTTTTTTGAAAGCTGTAAAAGAGGAGGACACAATTGGAGAGAGCATTTATATACTTCACCTTCAAGATCTTGGCTTTTCTAGTTGTATGCTGTTGTACCCAGGCCACAATATGTGAGCTCTTTTTGTTCATTTGGAAATTTCATTTGCTCACCATTGATGTTCGCAGTGCTGAGATCCAGGGTTCTTATGCAGTGTATTTACAAACTTGGGTCCTCCAGATTTGCAAATACTAGCTTTGATACTTAGGTAGGTAGAGGTGATGTTACAAGAAAAATTGATTTTTAAGTATTAGATGATAATTCTGCTACATAGTATCTGCAATGGTTCAAGTATTATAAGTGAGAACTCCTAAGTTCTGATATTGACTTAGGTGGGACCATGACTTTGTCCCATTAAGTTCTTCTTTAAAAAAAGAAGAAAAAAGTGCCAGTATTTAAAGTCTTTAATATTAAACTGTGACTCTTATATTTTCAATTTGTAAAACTTTATCTGCAGTGATGAGAGTTAGAAACTTATTTTTTTCTACTGTAGGTTGAAATTTTTCAATGATTGCTATAGTTCAGGCACTTAAAATTTATGAAAATCCCAAACTGCAGTACAACAGTGATGATTTGAACCAGCAAATAGCTTCTTTTTATTTGTATTTGAGGGCTGGTGGTCTGAGTAGGAAAAAAAATACTTTTAGCTTCAACTTGATGCTATAGTTAATCTTTTGTTCTGGTTTTAACAGAGGACTAATACAATCACTTTTGACCTTGAACAGGTGCAAAATAGGTCTTGAAATGTTACTTCTGCCACAAAAGGATGTCTGCATCGAGTTGGACCCAGTGGTGCAGCTAACTTTCTTTACGACAGAAAGCAAAAGATATACTTCTGCTAGGAATTGGACTGAGACCACACAGTGTCATCACCCAGGCCTTCAATCAGCTGTCAGACAGCAACAACTTCAAGCTTTGCAAGCTTGAAAAAAATTCATACCGCCTTTTCTGCCTGTGTATGTCTCCTTCTTCCAGGCAGTCTGCTAAATTTCTCTCACTTTTTACAATATTCAGAAGTGATGTTATGTACAGCAGCAGGATAGTTGCTTTGTGGTCTGTTTTCCTGCTGTAAAAATAGTTAAGCAATGGAAGAAGATACTTAAAGAAACTCTGAAATAACTTTCAGGGCAGGCTCAGGAACAGGTTAGACAGAAATCCAAAGGAGGATTTAAGAGTGCTTTGTCTGGCCTCAGGACAGTACATGGAACGAGATACCGTCTTCTTCCAAGTTCCTTCAAGTTTTCCCTTTCCAGGACTCATCTCATTTTCTCTGCCGAGTACATACTTGATGATAGCAAAGACGACTGATAAAGCAGACCCTTTTCTGGTGAGAACTGAATATGTATGGAAACCAAAGTTCATTGTATTGGAGGAATTATCCATTAGTTTTCCTCACTCTAGTGTCTCTTGTTGGAGAACAGATACTTCCCTGTTCTGCCAGTGGGGAGTGCACGGTTCCGAGATGTCTAGTGTTGTCCATCTGTGCTACTAGCCTCTGCTGACAGTAGCTTTTGATTTGTGAGTGCCACTTTCCTTGAGTTCTTGCTGACCTCAAGGCTTTACAAATATCTGTAATGCAAATTGCACATTAACAATCCTAAATGATTCAGACTTTTCCATTTGTTGTTATTTTATGCCGTAATATGGTATAAGTCCTGATACTAATAACGGCACTTCAGTTTCTCTTCAGAGCAGTTCCATCATTTATTGGTGTTTTTTTTTTTTTTTTTTTTTTTTTTCTTCCATGCATATATTTCTTGACACTATGTAACACTGCTAAGCATCTCATCTTTAGGAATTCCACTGTTTGCTGTCTCCGCAGCAATTGTAATAAAGGCTGCATAAATCTATTAGAATAAAATTATTCTTCCCACAAAGCACTGCTTTCTGTTGCTATTTGTCCGTTTGGTATCCGTTACCAGTTGACAGAGCTGTGGGTGTCAGGGGAAGTAGTGGGTCACACAGTCCACCAGTGTAACACAGCAGGATATTTTCAGATCTTCATTTAGTTGTTTTATCACCATTACCTCACTGTTTGTGTCTTAAACTTGACCCAGAGAATTGATTTAGATTGGGCCATAATATCGATCTAGATGTCAACCTCCAATAAGACCTATGAGAGCCCCTCTGAATAAAGCAGAGACGATGACAATTACAGCTATATCCTATAGCTGCAGTAACAAACTTCCCGGTGGTGGTCATGGTTCTCTGTTTACAAGTACAAATACATAATGCGAGAACATTGTGTGAGAAGAAAGTGATTTTGCACAGGTCATAAGTAGTAATGATTCTGTTATACCTTCCACATCTGTTGAAAAGCTTGAATATCATCCCCTTTATTTAGATGTGCCTGTTTTGTTGATGTGCATTAATGTAGTAGCTTTAATACTAGGAATCCTGCTGTCTGCAAGTATCCTGAGGTTTTTTTCTGTGATGCTAGGGACAAATGCTAATGTAATGAGATATTCTTTTTCGCCCTTCTGCAACATTAATACAACACTAATACTCATCTATTACTTCACTGGCTCAGGTATTAATGTGGGTATGATAACTGATGAAATAATTGGTACGAATTCTTCAGTGGGTGTTAGGTTTCCTAAAGAATTATCTTATATGTGTTAATGTTCCCATTGAACAGAATATATAAAGACACTTCCATTAGATGCAGGTCAGACTAAGTGGTAATCTGTTCATTTACTCTGCCATCCTGATTTATATAAGAGATGCTGTTCATATTATTTTTTTTTTCTTTAACTGCAGCTTGAGATTTCAGGTACTGTTTCAGCACTTCTTTTGGCCTGTTGCCCAGCTGTGATATTGACCAGAAGGGCAAGGAGGTGAGAAGCCCCTGCTTGCCTTTCCCACCACCATTAGTGTCACTGTGCCCAGTGTTCTTCTAGCCCTCGCTCACTTGGAGGCATCAGCTGGCTAGCATTGCTCACTGGCTACTACTCAGAGACACCATTTGTTCCTATCTCTGATTTCCTTAGCTTGTAGGACAGCAGTAGCCTTATGCTGTTCTGCAGCACTAGGATTTGAATGTGTCTCCAAATACAGGTAATTCAGTGTTCTAACTGTTATAGCTGTGGGCTCATTACGTGTAAAAGGTGGCAGGGTAGTTCTGCTTGGCTGACCCTTTTCTCTCTGAGCAAATGAGTTGAATCTGCATTAAAATCCCAGTAAAACAAAATGCAGAGTGAGATTTGGGGTGGAGGAGGAACATCCCCTAGGGGAAAGGGCAGTTATTTTCCCTTAAAAAGTTGTTGTACTTCATTTGTTATCTAACAAATGACATCATGGTCCTGATCAGCAACCACGGATGCTTAACGCATCATAAAGTCAAAACACTTGTCTTGAGGGATCAGTTGAGAATCCCCTTTCTGTTGTCTAGAACAGAGCCAGATGCTCAGAGTAAGGCAATATATATATATGTATATATATAGTGTATGTGTGTGTATATGTACAGTTATTTTTACCTATCTGTAGGCTCAAGGCTGCCATCCCTCATCCAGCTAAAAGTGTACATTGGTCTTGAATCTTCAAGAGCCGATAAAATCCAAAGTTGGTAACAGCAGTGCTATCTATCTGCTTGTAGTGAAACAGAAGTAAGTCTTTGTTATATGAGTGAAGGACAGATTTAGCTGGAGAATCCATCTCATGGCCTTACTGATTTTTAACTGTTGAAATCTCATTACTGGCCTTCTGATCAATGTTAAATTTGCCCTTGTGATGTTCTGTTCCTGAGCCTGGTGCATTTTTCTGTAGGCTCAAGGACCGAAAAATGTCTTACCCAACTGGTCCATTTGGTTGCTTCTGGGACTAAGTGAAGGTTACAGCAAATGCCTAGTACCTCAGACACCTCAAGTTTCAGGAATAAGCTCTTCTGCAAATGGCAGATCTTGGATCATGGGGATTGAGAGAAGTTTCCAAGGACTGGAGGAAAGCAACTGTCACTCCTGTCTTCAGAAAGGGCAAGGAGGGAGAACCTGGGGAACCTCAGGCTTGTCAGCCTCGCCTGGACCCCCTGGGAAGGTGGCAGGGCAGCTAAACTTGGAAAGCATTTCGAGGCACACAGTGTGAAAAGCTCTATGGCCAGCAGGTCAAGGGAAGTGATTGTCCCCCTCTACTCTGCTTTTGTAAGGCCCTACTTGGATTACTGCATCCAGGTCTGGGGCCCGCAGCACAAGAAGGCTGTGGAGCTGTTAGAGCAGGTCCAGAGGAGGGCCACAAAGATGATCAGAGGGCTGGAGCACCTCTCCCATGAAGAAAGGCTGAGAGAGCTGGGGCTGTTAAGCCTGGAGAAGGCTCTGGGGTGACCTTATTGCAGCTTTTCAGTACTTAAATGGGGTTTATAAAAATATAGAGAACATCTTTTCAAATTTTTACTTGGGCAGATAATGACGGGACAAGGCAGGAATGGTTCTAAACTAAAAATATAAAAGTACATGTTTTAAGGAACCTGCCAAAAGCAGCCACTTAGCAGCATTTCTGTCATGTAGGTAGCTGAGATTTGAATGTCACTGTCTTTACCAAGTCACTTAATGAACTTCAAAGGGAATTGACTGGAATGCTCTGCTTTGGGAAGGACTATTCTCTAAGAAAAACACTGCTCCTGTTTTCCTTTACAAAGATGTTTTTTGGATCAGTTTAGGATTGTTTGTATGGGAGGAGTTGTAAGTTTGGCTAAACTAACTTTTTTCCCTTGGATGAATAACATGGATTTGAATTGTTCATTCCTTCATAGACCTATTTGTTGCTTTGGCTGTCTTATATGGAGAACTTAGTATCCTGGCAGGGAATGTCAGCATAGAAACTCTGGAGAAGTGTCAGCTTGCATTACCTTGGCAGCTGGGAGGGAATAGCTTGAATGCTGCCTTGAAAACTGATTTAACACTTCTAGGATTTTTAGCATGAGTGATACTGTCCCTGATTGCTTAGTTAGGAATCTCTGCCAGTTTCCATTTAAAGCCTCACCAAAAACAGGGTCTGGATAAGTTCAGCCACAATATTTGAGGGTTTGGAAGTCCAGGAGACCAAGTACCAATCTATCTCAAACATTTTGGTATCTCTAGAGCATGAGACTTTTTTTGTTCTGAATATTCACCTTGCCTAATCTACTATGTCCTCAGTCAAGAAGTCAGGGAGTAATAATGAAGCCTGTGTTTAACCTGTCTGTTTGCTTTTACTGTGACATTCTAATTGATGCTCGCATCTGACCTGTTTCTTCCTGTGCTGTCTGTTGCAGTGCTTCACAGCCACAGCAGTGTATTAAGCAATATTAGAGGGAACCGACATCAACTCCTATAATTTCCACACAGCTGGTTGGAAAAGCAGTTGTCACTGCCCTCTGGGTGCAGCATGGCATTTGGACTTGGTGTTCTCTGCCTGTTACTATGGGCAATAACAGGTAGGAATTTACTTCTTGTGTATCTGAGTCATGCAGAATGAGTGAAGCAAATGCTCCTGGAGTGTGAATGCTGGAGTGAATGAAATATGGATAAGACAAGTGCTGGGAAATCTTGTGGCTCCTCTGTGAGTTCTCATAAGGTACAGCTTCACAACTGGCAGTTAGTTGCAGTGGAGCAATACATTTTTTTGAGTGGCTATTTGGAGACAATTTCAGTGTGACTGTTTCAGAGGAGGTGTATGGGGCAAGAGGGAATAGAGGAAGAGTTGCAGGAGTTTTCCTTCTCTTTCTCTTGCAGGACAGCAGTTTAGCAATGATTAATTGTTTTGGTCTAAGCTGTCCTTTTTGCTCTGAAGTATCATAGGATGGTTGACATGGGAGAAGCAGAGATGCATTTGTTCATGTTTTTCACCTTCATTCTCTCTTCAGACATCTATTTCCTTTTAAAGACCACAAGAAAGTCACGTAGGTTTCTGCTTCAGCCACAGAAATAATTTCCATAATCAGATGAAGAATGACATGCTGGAGGGAAGGGAGACCACAAAGAGGGACACTGACAGGCTTGGCAGGTGGGCCCAAGTAAATCTCACAAAGTTTGACAGGGCCAAGCGTCCTGCATCTGGGCTGGTGCACTTTCAAATGTGAATAGAAGCTGAGCAATGAGTGGTTTGAGAGCAGCCCTGAGAAGGATCTGGGGGTGCTGGCTGATGAGAAGCTCAATGAGCTGGCAAAGCGCACTTGCAGCCTGGAAAACCAACCCTGAGCTTCATCAAGTGTACCTAGCACGTAAAGGGAGGTGATTCTTCCCCTCTGCTCTGCTCTCCTGAGACCCCATGTGGAGTACTGTGCTCAGCTCTGGGGCCCCCAGCACAAGAAGGGCATGGACCTCTTAAAACAAGCCCAAAGGAGGGCCACAAAGAAGTACCTGTACTATTAGCAGAAATAAAGAAAATAGTATTCAGTTACCTGGCTTACCTATCCTGTAATATAAAAATAATTGGCTTTTTAATGAAGCAGAGCCTTGCATCTGTGCTTAGGCTTAAATTGATCAGTAAATTTGGAAATGGGTGGGTTGGGATATAGGCGTTAACTACAGGTATGCTGGTAGCTGTTTTGGAGTAGTCATTAGGATTGCCCTGAGGATCTTACCTTGCCAAGTTTTTAGCAGAATATAGAACTGAGTGGTTTATTTTGTTTGTTTGTGCCAAACAATAAGTATACCTTTTGGAAATTAAAAAAAAAATCTGAGATAATGAGTATCTGCTGTAGTGTCCATGCCAGTATCTTGAGGAGGAGGGAAAAAATCAAAAACCACACAACCAAAAAAACCCCACCAACCCACCAACAAAAATCCCACCCCACACACAACCTTCAGTAGAAGGTAGTAATGTGCAGTAAATGCTGAATTTTGGCTGTTAAGAATGTCACAGTTTTAGGCTTTCAATAATGTTAATTGTTAGCATTTTCTCCTTGTGCACATGGAAAATACTGTTCTCATTCTTTAGTTGCAATTTAGCTACCTTCTCTTAATTTGTGTGAGACCCAGACCATTACACTCAGACTGCTGGCTGTATTCTAAGCTTCTCCCTTGTATCAGGTACGAGCACACAGTGTTTAAAGGCTAATATTGTAGTATCATCCCTTCTTTTATTTATTTACATCTCAATAACTTGCTGGCATTTTCCATCCAATTAAGATAAACTCTGAACTGAAACGTACTCGCTGATTTCCAGGATATGTTTGCTGAAATTTGCCAGTAGATGCTCACCTTTGTTACATCAAAAGGACTTCTTTTTGTGTGCTATCTAAAATATGAGTTGTCTCAGGCTTAAGAAGCTAGTAGATGTTTGCTCTGCAGTTTTTCTCTGTACATGAGCTTGTGCCTCTGAAGACTACTTTTTCTTTCCCCTAAAATAAATAAGAGGAGCAGGTGGAAGGAGAAACACAGGAAGAAAAGAGGAATCTTTTAAGACATCCATCTGTTCCGTATTTTTATACCAAGTATTTTTTTTACCACTTGTTTTAACTCAGAGAACAAGAAGGCAGATTTAATAGAAGAAAGGTTTACCATGTCATCCTTGAGAAAGAACAGAGAAACAGGCTTATTAGTATCTTCAGAAAGATATTGAATAATACACTTCCATTTGTCAAAAGGAATTAATGTGGTCTACTCAGTACAAGAGACGTGGAAATACTGGAGAAAACCCAATGAAAGGCCACAAAGATGGTGAAGGTGGAGCATCTCTGCTACACAGAAAGGCTGAGAGAGCTAGCTAGGACTGTTCAGGCTAGAGAAGAGAAGGCTCAGGGCTATCTATCAATGTGAATACCTGAAAGGAGGATGCAGAAAGGACAGAACCAGGTTCTTTGTGGTGTCCAGTGCCAGGACAAGAGGCAATTGGTATAACCTGGAATGTGGGAGGCTCTGTCTGAATATCAGGAAACGTATGGGTGATGGCTCAGGTTGCCCAGAGAGATAGTGGAGTCTCCCTCCTTGGAGACCTTCAAAAGCCATCTGAACACAGTCCTAGGCAACCTGCTCTAGGTGTCCCTGCACAAGCGGGGGGCTCTCTTATTTAGATGCCATTTATTTGTTTATTTTATGTATGATGGTTTTTGGCTAATGTTTGATTGGTTT
The DNA here is from genome assembly GCA_011075105.1 of Heteronetta atricapilla. Taxonomy (NCBI): domain Eukaryota; kingdom Metazoa; phylum Chordata; class Aves; order Anseriformes; family Anatidae; genus Heteronetta; species Heteronetta atricapilla. Next base: position 49,387,448 of record CM021732.1, read on the forward strand.
TGATAGAAAACAAAACTAGAACGGTAGGCAGACCACCTAATGAATCTAGGTATGTACCAGTGACCTTGACTAATGCTTCTGGGAGGCTTAAGGTGGCTGTGGCAATAGGTATTAGTGCACCAGGTCTCTTGGTTGTGGTTTAACCCCAGCAGGCAGCTAAGTACCACAGAGCTGCTTGCTCGTTCTCCCTAGGTGGGTGGGGAAGAGAGTCAGAAAGGTGAAAGTGTGAGAACTTGTGGGTTGAGGCCAAGACAGACTGTGTCCCCTCCCAGCTTCTTGTGTACCCCAGTCTTCTCACTGGCAGGGCAGTATGAGAAGCTGGCAAGTCTTTGGCTTAGTGTAAGCACTGCTCTGCAACAACTAAACCACCAGTGTGTTATTTTTCAACATTATTTTTCTCCTAAATCCAAAATGTGGCACACACCAGCCACTGTGGAAAATAAAGCCAGCTGAAACCAGGACGAAGTGTTAGGTTTTTCTGTGAACCTGCTGGAGAGAGCAGAGAGCCTCCATTAGGTTTTGCAGTTTGTCCCCTTGCTCAGCCAAGCAATGGTGTCCTGCCTGCTGTGATGGAGGGCCAGCTTTGGGGCTCTTGACATCAGAAGGCTCCTGTAAGCAGGAGATGAGAGTGGTGGCATGCAGCTTGAAGAAGGATGTTAATGTTTCTTCACTAAAGGAAGAAATCCCTTTAAAATGAAGTGATATCCCATAGCGTTACTGGTTTTTAGTTTGGTTCGCAGTTTTTTGATTGTTTTTTTGAGGGGTTGGCAAGGTAACCAACTGGCCTAACTAGGTCTGCGGGTGTGTTGGCACTGTCCTACTGCAGGCATGTAACACTTGCAGAACTTGTAGGCTACTGATGGTCTGGGCACCAGAAGGCTTTCAGGGCTCATAAAGAAGGGAAGCATTCTTTTTGGTGGTAACCTGAATGCATACTTCAGAAATAATAAACCAATAATAAATCTTTTTTTTTGGCAAGTACTGTTCAGAGTAGAAGAGTGCTTTAATTTCTGAGTCCAGCTGACTGAAGGAAAAAAGGACAGTATCGCCCTGCTATCTGTTACAGGAGCGTTTTAGCAGACACAAATGTCACTATGTGACATTTCATGTGCCATTTTCAGAAAATACTCTGTAAATAAGAAACGGCTAGCTATGTTTTACCTGAGTCCTTTGCTGACTGGAGATAGTGGGTGAGAGGAAGGGATATGTGAAATTAGAGTTAAGATGAAGTTCAGTAGAGGTAGATCTTGTATCTCCCATCTGAAAACAAGTAATAGACACACCTAGTCAGGCTGATCTAGCCACCCTTTATTCATCCACTTTTGCCCAGTTACTGCTAGAATTTATCTCAGTTACATATAGCTCTAGCTGAAGCAAGAGGTGAAATTGATTACTCTCATATTTGGATTGCAGTCCAATTTAATTTAGAGCTGGCTGGGAAATAATTTTCCCATTGTACAGCAATTGTGTATCGTAACATTTTTCCATTTCTCGTCAGGATGAAACAAAGGCCATCTGACATCTTCTTTATGAGAAGAAGGGGATGGCTAGGGTCTGTGTCTAGGACACTTGGTTGGGAGCTTTAGGTTCAAAGTCATGCATTATCTTAGGAGTGCTGTGGACATGTTTCTCTCTACAGATAATGAAATACCATAAATTTTGTGGGAGGCTGACTGCAATATCATAGTTGGTATATCAATCTGAAAGTGGCAGAATGAGATTTGAAGCTTTGCTTGACATCAGGCTGAGAGAGGATATAAGTCTGGCCCAAGGCTAGAGTTTGGATTATTCCAGTTGGTGAGTCTTGTCTCTTAAGAATTTCTGGTCAGTCTTTTCTGAACAAAAAATAATTAAACTTTCAGATTTCTTTTAATTGGTTAGTCACTTTCTTCTTCAGTGACGAGGTAAAGAAGGGAAGGGATTAAAACAGTACCCAGAAGATTTTCTTGAGACACTTTAGTAGTATTGTCCATAAAGTACATGTTAGAGAAAGTTGTTAGTGAGTTGTCAATATTGGGGTGGTTGAAGTCCACCGTAAGGACCAGGACCCCTGAACATTATCTGTCTGTAGAGGGTCTCATAACACTTGTTTTTCCTGGTCAGGTGGTGTGTAGCAGCCATACTGCTATGAGGTCGCTTTTCCCAGTCCTCTATTTAACGCTAACCGGTAAGCTCTCAGTCAGCTCCTCATCCATCTCCAGGCAGAGCTCTGCATACTGCAGCTGCTCACTTACATTAAGGGCAACACCACCTTGTTTTCCTAGACTGTCTTTCCTAAAGAGCCTTCACTGCAATGTTCTAGCTGCAGCAGTTGACCCCCCACGTCTCTGTGATCCCAATAAGATCATAGCCCTGCAGTTGTGTGCAGATCTCTTTCTTTATTCATGTTGTTTATTCCCCATGCGGTATGCATTAGTGTACAGGCACTACAGAGAGGCACCCCAGCAAGCTGGGAGGCACTCCAGCATTTTAACCCAGAGCTTCTCTGGGTGCCCTGTTTATTGTTTTTGTCAGCTTCCTATTCAGCTACACCTAATTGCAAGCAAGTGAATTTAAAAACAAAACAAAACAAAAATTTGCTTTTCCTCATCCCAAATAAACAGCTCTGCAAAATCATCATAAAATCTTGCCCTCTCTATATTTTCTGCCATGTTGTTTGAGTGGAGTGGAGAGAAGTCAGTGGTTGAAGGGCAGGCTGTCCTGTCAGCTTGTCCTTTAGGGTGATAGGGCAGTTGGGAATAGTCTGTGGTGCTGTGAGTGTCTTTCATTGCACTTAATCTGTCTTGGAAGCTGTACATTCATCCCAGGCAGTACGACGCTCCCCAGGTAGTCCAGTAGCTGGACATAGGTAGTGTGTTGTGAGGTGTGTACTGCAGTTCAGAACAGGAGTGGGTTAGCTGTGGTGTGGTTGTTGGGTGCGCTTGGATGAGTAGGAGAGTTGCTGAATCTCCTAAGAGTTGTAATCCATTAAACTGTCATCTTTTTACCTGCCCTATACTATCATTATAAATGAACTTTCTGCCAGTACTCGGCTAACAGCTTTGTTAATGGCATGCAAGGCAGGCAAATCAAACTCTGTTTTCCATTGCTGTGTTAGCTCCACAGCAGTGGCATCATGTTTTCACTGGCTGAGACAGCAAGCCTGGTTGAAAACCGTGTTAAGTAGAATGTGCTGGTTTTACTAAACATTTTTTGAAGCATGACCGGATTAAAGTTGCATTTTGGAGAGGAATTTTGAGAAGCAGTCATAATACATGGAAAAAATGACAAATATTGATTGAGATGTACATTATGTCAATTTATACTTGATTTAAGTATTTTGCACTTGTAATCTCTGTGCTTTGAAAATAATTTATAAGTCATACTGAAAGATTTCCTTCCTTTGCAGTAAAGGTATAAAGATTCTCAGCACCAGAACAAGCTCTTGGGATTTCACATGAATGGTTAAAGCAGCAAAATTTTGAGAATTTGGTTCCCCTCCCTGCCCCTGGAGCTTTTATTATCAAGTCCAGCATTTATGTTGGTGAGAGAGACCTTTTGTGAAGTTTGAGTGAGATGACAGATGTTTCTCAAATGTAGATCTTAGCTGCCTTCTCACTCAAATGGAACAATGAGATGTTACTGCTTCTTGTTTTTGTTTTAAGACGTATTTTTTCTCCCTGTGTTATGGGGAGTATCATAGTACCTCTTTTTTTCTGTTCCCTGCTCTGTTTTTAAGTATCCACAGATGACTTTGGTCTCTTCATGTTGGCATAAGTATTTGGAGCAAGCCAATAAGAAATTCTTGATAAAATAGAGATCCTACACTGAAAAATCCTAAGTATGAATACTACTGCAAATGGACATACTGAAAGGAAAGTAGCGGTGACTTTAGTTAAATGAATTTGTTTAAGCTGGGTACTGCCTGTCTTGTCTCCTGTCATAAGCCCTTCTTGGACATAAAAAAAACAATATTATGGTTTGGTTGTAGTGTTGTACCTCATGTTGGTTTTATTGTTTCAGGATCCTATTGTGAGCAGTGCAGAGAAGGAGCCACATATGCAGGTGCAGTAATATCTCCCAACTTAGAGACCGCTAAAATTATGCGAGTTCCTCATGCTGCATCAGTGTCTGACTGCATCACAGCATGTTGTGACCTCTCAGGTTGTGACTTGTCCTGGATGTTTGAACGACGCTGTTACATTGTGAACTGCCAACACAAAGAGAACTGTGAACCTAAAAAAATTGAAACGGTAAAGTCCTATCTAATCTTTGTGCTGAGGCCTTCTCAGAGGCCAGCCTCGCTGCTGGGATTTGGACAGGTGATCCCAAGCATGGTCCACTCTGTGGGACGTCAGAATGAACCATCTGAGGAAGTGAGTAGCCTGAAGGATCTGTCTTTGCTTGGCAAAGATCTCAGCCTTGAGGAGATACCTGAATACATAGATGACTATAAAGACTTGGAGCAGGACCCCTTCCAGGTGAGCATCAAACATGAACAGAAGGAGAGCACGGATTATGCTGACTGGGGCCTGATGGTGGCAGGTGAAAATGGCTTCAACTCTTCAGTGGTTGATGATGGAGATAACCAGGAAGACTTCGTTGAAAAGGAAAGGGATGCTGTAAAAGTGGAAGGCCTTCTGAATAAAAACAGCTCTGAAGTGAGCTCTGTTAGTGAACGTGAACAGCACTATATGGAGAAGTTGCCTTCTCTCCCAGAGATTACACTGTTACCTGGGAAGACGTCTGGAAGCACAGCAGCTGTTCAGCTGCTTGCACAACCTGATGATGCTTTGCAAGAAGAGGTACGTGTGCCCCTCAAGAATCAGGCAGAGTATGGTGAGGCCGCTTTGCAATTGTTTTGGTGAAACAAATTAGATTGTTTTATAATTTAACCCTAAAATTCAAATGACTTACAGTCCTGTTATAGTGTAGAAAAGACTGAAGGGGAAGGGGTTGTCTTAATAGGTAGATAAATCTCTGAAGGATACTTCCCTATCAGATGGAGCAGAGCTGCTTCTAGGATGCTGTTGGGGTTTTCTTGGAATTATTCAGATCAGTAGGCTTGGACCTGTCTTAATAGAAATGTTTTGGTATTCTGCCCTTTTGACACTTGGTGATCAAAACACTAGTAAGCTCAGCAATAGTAATGCCCACCAGCATCCAAATAGCAAGACTGGCAAGCATAAGTTTTTCTATCAATAAAATTAAGCATGCTCTGTAGGTTTCATGTTACTAAATGCCTAGTAGACTTATAGATGTAATGGTGCTGAATAAATAACTTTGATAATGTTTTTAAAACGTGAAAGAGAGGCAAGATGCTTGAGGGAAGGAACAGTTTTTGATTTTTTGGACCACGACATACAGTGGGATATATGAGATAAATTTTTGTTCTCAGAATCCTTCCCTTGAGTCTGGCAATAATAAATAAATAAAGAACCCAAGTTAAGTACTTAAAACCTAATTTAGATACCTAAGATACCTAAGATGTAATTGTTCTCTACTTATGCCAATGGATTAGATCAGTTAGACTGATCAGCAAATTAGATCAGTTCTAAAGGGTCTTTGTCTCCTTCAGAACAGGGTGGGATCAGTGCTAAAGTTGAAACAGGCTGTAAAGCCATCATCTCCTGGGTTTGACTCACCGCCAGAACCAAGGGGAAAAAGTACAGACTAAGTGGTGTTGTCTTGATTGCCCTAAATTCCATCAGGCTTTGTAACCAACAGCTGCCTCTCTTGCTGAAAAAATGACAATTTATTGCCATTGCTCTAGGGAAGAAAAAGACATGAAAACAATAAAGTTGCTTGAAATCCATTATATGTGAGGTTCTGGGAGGGTATTAATGAAATGACAGAAGTGTATGCATGGAGAACAGCTGGATGCTGTCACAGCCTAGAGGTGCAGCAGTTTCTGGACTCTGCTTTGAGATCTAGACATCCTGAGAACTGTGATTCTTGAGAGGGCTCTGGGAGTGCTGTGAGGAACATGAGAGTGGTTGCTGCAGCCGGTAGAGGACATCTAGCAGAGACTGGAACCTCCAAGAGCTTCTCAAGAGCTCTGTCAGCTGTTCTCGATCAAATGGTGATTTGTGGTTTTGCTGCAGCTGGCTCATGATCAGGGAGGGCAACGTACCCTATCAGCAGGTGCTAGAGAGAGGCATCAGGAGCTCTGCCTAGGGATGGCAATGAGCTTAGTCAGGAGTCTGTGGGTCACAACTAGCAGATCTCTTCCAGACTGCCTGCTCAGGAAGAAGCAGATGAGACTTCCTTCAGACAGTTGGAAGGAGCCTCATAATCATGGCCCTTGTCCCTAATGGGGGACTTGAGCCACCTCAATATCTGGCTAGCTGGGATGACAAGGGAATAGGAAGCTTTTGGAATACACTGATGATTACTTCTGTACAGAAGTGATGGAGGAACCAACAAGGAGAGAGCCTCTGCTTACCTCAGCCTTGTAGGCAAAGGGGGATTGGTCAGGGGCATGGCCCCTCCATCACCAGTGGTGGTAGAGTTTGGGCTCTTGATAGGTGGGGGTGTAAGTCAAAAAGCAGGGTCACAGCCCAGCAGCCCAGGGTCACAGCCCAGGTTTCAGGAGAGCCTGTTGTGTGATCTGCTTGGAAGAATTCCAGGGCAGACTGTCCTGGAGATAAAAAGGGGTTCATGAGAGCTGATTGCTTTTCAAGGATCACCTCCTCTAAACTTAAGGTAGTCTGTGCTACTGAAGATAACATGACCCAGCCTTCTTGGTAAATTTCTTTCCTGATTTTTGCCATCCCAGCTAGGATAAAGGCTTTGCTTTTTCTTCAAGTACTGTCTATGTGGACAGGAGGTAAAATGAAGAGTTCATCAGGAAGTTCAAGAAGGGCAAGTGCAGGGTTCTGCACCTAGGGAGGAATAACCCCAAGCACCACAGGCTGGGGGCTGACTCGCTGGAGAGCAGCTCTGCAGAGTGGGACGTGAGAGTCCTGCTGGACAGCAGGCTGACCATGAGTCAGCAATGTGCATTGTGGCCAAGAAGGCCAGCGATATGTAGCTGGGCTGCATTCGGAAGTGTTACCAGCAGGTCAAGGAAGGTGATCCTCCCCCTCTACTCAGCCCTGGGGAGGCCACACCTGGGATATTGTGTCCAGTTCTGGGCTCCCCAGTACAACAGGGACATGGAGCTACTGGACTGAGTCCAGACGAGGGCTACGAAGATGATGGTAGGAATGGAGCACCTGTCATATGAGGACAGGCTGAGAGAGCTGGGCCTGTTCAGCCTGGAAAATAGAAGACTGAGGGGAGACCTCACCAATGTGTATAAATATCTGAGGGGAAGGTACTGAGAGGATGGAGCCAGTCTCTTTTCAGTTGTGCCCAGCAAGTGGTAAAGAGGCAGTGGGCAAAAACTGAAGCATAGGAGGTTCTGGATGAATTTGAGGGGGCACTTCTTCCCTGTGAGGGTGACAGAGCACTGGAACAAGCTGCCTAGAGAGGTTGTGGAGTCTCCTTCTCTGGAGATACTCAAAACCCTCCTGGATGCCGTCATGCGCAATGTGTTCTAGGTGACCCTGCTCATCAAGGGGGTTGGACTAGATGGTCTTCTGAGATGCCTTCCAACCTTGGCCATTCTGTAATAAGAACTGTAGCGGGAAGGTGATCTGGCAGTGCTCTGTTAGCAGATTTGTAGAGGCTTGATAGGATATCACTGGGTAGGATATCACTGGGAAGCTGTTTGTGAAATGACTCTTACGGGTTTTCAGTTAACATAGAGTCATGTTAAAAATGTTAAGAAACTGGAGAAGCAGAAGGTTTTGAGAAACTGCCAAAGCCCAAGCAGTCCTTGTTTCCCAAGTGGGAGCCCTTTGAATTTAGTTAGACATCTGCAGAGAAACTAAGATGGCAAACAGTGCAAACACCATTCCCTTGCCTTTCCTAGGCTCAGCTGCTGTCCAGACACCTCTTTTCTCCTCTTCATAGTCTTCAGTCCCCTTCTTTTTGCTAAATGTTACATTCCAGTCCCCTTGGTGAGGTGACCAGCAGCACAGGAGGTTGAGCTCAGTGCATAGTATTTTCTTTTTGTGGCTTATTGTTTCTTTGTTCTTTTCTGCCACCGCTTCTTCCTACTAACATGTTTCCTTAGCTCCACTGTGGGCTTTTCCATGGGCTGTAAAAGTTCAGTAACATGAATACATTTAGAAATCCATACAGAGTCCCTGTCAGGCTGCCCAAAACAGAAATCTGCAATGCTGTACATCCTTGAAGTGATGTCACCCAACCCTCCCCCCCCCGCCCCCCAAGAAGTCCTCTTCTTTCATTTTCCTTTAATTTTTCAAACCATGTCTGCTCCAGCATTGCTCTCAGTAATACCTTACCTTCTGCTTGAGAGATTAGAGAGATCAATTTCTGATATTGCCCCAGTCCACTTATCTGCTGACTGCTAATGTTCTCTGTCTTAAGCTTTTTGGCTGTGACAGCGCCACAGAACACCTTTCTGACTGCAAAGCCTTGGCTAGGCTTGAGGAGTGAAGAGGTGGTTGGTGCTATTGCAGAAGAGCATCTCAGGAAAGGTGTGATTTTGCCCTGTCTGTCCTGCAAAGCCTGGATGGCTGCTTCTCAGCTGATAGGCTGGCAAGGGGCCGGGAGAGGAGGAAAGCCAAAGGATGCTCTGAACAGTAGATTTCTACTGAGTTTGGAAGGCAAAGGAACCCTTTGCTTTGTCAAAGCATGGTAAAGAAAACCTTTTTTGAAGACATGGGATGAAGTGCATGCATAAAGGCAGCTTGTCTTTTCATCAAGGCATAAGGCAGGAGGGGCTTGGGATTCTCCCTCTGGATGGTAATATCCAGGATGAGATTTGTGCCAACGGTCCAGCATTAGCATGCTGAAAGTACTGCCTGAGGGAGGCTGCAGTCTCTGACACAGCTGTCACTGACCCAGCTGCACAGATATTTGGTCAGAAATAAGTCTTGGGAGGAGAAGGAAAGAAAGAACGATTGGCCTGTTCAGACTGGTTTTGAAAGGTAATAGGGTCTGAGAGACAGAAGGAGGAGGGGTCCAGCCATGATAACACAATGGTGGGTTATTACTGTATAACTTCCTCTGTCCTTTAATGTGGTTCTGAATTACTTGCAAGGTGGCTGGTGAGAAGAACACTACTGCTTGCTGCTTGAAGCAGAAAGATTCAGGGCACTTTATTAGTTGTGAGAAAATAAAAATAATAATAAAAAAAACATGAGTGAATCCTGGACTGAGCAGGCAAGGATCCTGTTGTGTGTGTGCACATGGAGAGAACGGTGATAAAGTCTGATTATTGGCTCTTAAAGCGTTATGACTACATTTAGATCTGCCCTACTATTCTGTTACCACTTCATTATTGTGAAAATTGTTCTGAATATGAAACTTGGAAAAAAGAATAGCATTTCATGCATGGCCTGATAGAAAAAAAGTTTTATGTGGTAGATACTCTGCATATGAATAAAACTTCCTGATTGCACGTATTGAGTTTGTGTCAAGATTTTGGTAGGGGGGGAGGGGGGCTGTGGGGGTGGCTTCTGTGAGAAGAATCCAGAAGCTTCCCCATGTTAGTTAAGGGCCAGTTTCAGCTGGTTTCAAAAGTGAGCTGCTGCTGTCCACAGCGATGCTGATTGGACCTTTGTGAGAGCAGATTGAAGACAGGAGAAAAAAACCTGCTGCACAACTGCAGCTGGGAGGGTGAGGAGTGAGAAGCAGCCCTGCAGCCCTCGAGGTCAGTGCAGTGGGAGGGCAAGAGGTGCTCCAGTCCCGCAGCAGAAGTTCCCTGCAGCCTGTGGAGAGGCCCCTGGTGGAGCAGGCTGTCCCTGTGCAGCCCATGGGTCCCACACGGAGCAGATCTCCACGCTGCAGCCCGTGGAGGAGCCCCCGGTGGAGCAGGTGGATGTGGCCTGGAGGAGGCTGCGGCCCATGGAGAGCCCCCGCAGGAGCAGGCCCCGGGCCGGAGCTGCAGCCTGTGGAGAGGAGCCCACGCAGGAGCAGGGGTTCTTGGGGGAGCTGCCACCCGTGGGGGACCTGTGCTGGAGCAGTTTGCACCTGGGGGATGGACCCCGTGGAATGGAGCCATGTGGGAGCAGTGCTTGAAGAGCTGCTGCGTGTGGGCGGCCCCTGCAGGCTTAGTTCGGGAACGATGGCATCCTGTGGGAGGGACCCCATGGCCCAGGTGGCAGAGAGTGACCATGAAGTAATAGCAGAGATGAGGCTTCATGAATTGACTGCAGCCCCCAGTTGCCATTTCCCTGCACTGCTCAGGGGGAGGAGGTAGAAGAAGGCGGATGAGGGAGAAGATGTTCGGAGTTTGTGTTTTTGTTTGTTTCTCACTGCTCTGTCTTTTTAGCAATGGGTAATAAATTTAATTAACGTCCTTATTCTGAGTCTACTTTGCCTATGGTGAGCAATCTCCCTGTCCTTATCTCAACCCTTGAACCCTTTCCATTATGTTTTCTCCCCTTTTCCATTTGAGAAGGGGGAATAAGAGAGCAGTTGTAGAGCTGCCTAGCTGAGTGAAACTACCACACTACATAAATCAGGCAAACCCAACATGCTGTTTAAAGAAAAGCATACCTGTAAATCTGTAAACGTGAAATACAAGTCATAAATGACACTCATTTTAAATAATTCATTTTGCAGGTTCCTACACATTCCCTTCTTTCAGATGAAGTGGAATTTTCCCCAGGTGTGTCAGAGAAAACCGAGACTCCCACAGTGGCCCCAGAGAACATCACTGAAAATGGGGTCATGCTGCTTCCCACTAATATTGTGCCATCTGAGCCCATGCAGCAGTTCCCGACTCCTGCTAATGCTCCTAAATCAGGTAATACTTCAACGTGGCTCGAGATCTGAGGGGTACCTGCAGGTTGGACAGCAGGTGGGGATAGCTTTACTACTGTCAAGCTTGCATCTTGTTGTTGTTATAAGCTCTTTATCCAAATGCAGCATCATCCTAGTTAAAGTATGTAGTCCTACACTGCAGACTCCAGAACCTTTAGCTTGTTCTTTCTGAGGAAAAACTCTGACCAATCCTAATGTCAGTGGGAAATTATAACTCAATTAAATACAGTAAAGTAAAAAGCAAATTAAGAGCATTTTTATAACGGGTTGTTTTTTATTATTGGTGGGAAATACATAAGACTTTCTAGAGTTACACAATAGTTTCTTCTAGACACTCTTTTGTGTGACTGCAGAATATTGCTTGCTCTCAGAAACTCATCAGTAGGGTTCCCACCATGTAAAGAGGTCAGGTATCATGAAGCAGAGCTGGTGGGACATGAGGAAACCCAGCCCTTAATAGAGGAGAATATGGCCACTTCACTGAAAAAATATTTTACTCTAATTTCAAACCTGGAAGAAGGCTTATTGGATTTCCAGCTACAGAGAAAAAGTTCTTATTTTGAAAAAGGTATGTTTAATTGTTCGGCCCTCCGTAGTTGCATTAAATTCTGTGTATATGTTAGTCTATCTCCTGACTTCTGCTGAGTTTCCTGCCTTCCTACGTACCCTGACAAAGTGTTAGAAGGGTCACAAGAAGCAGGGAATCACAGATGTGAGTTTTTCTGCTGTCCTGATGGACATGGGGAGCCTTTTGCTTCCTGGTGGAGTGAGTCTGGTTTGGGACATTCCTAGCACCTTCTGCCAAACTACAATCTGCCAGCCAGGATAGCAGTAGGAGGTAACATGAGGAGACAAGCTTCAAAAGGGATCCTCTCCAAGACAATGGATCATCGTTACCATTGAGTATTGACAAGGCAGCTCCTCCCCCTCCCTCACAGGAGGAGGCTCAAGAGGACTCAAAAAAGAGCTTGGAAGAAGCAGCTGAATGAATGGTTGTGATGAATCTCACTGTAAGCACTGCTTTGCACAGCCCTGCTGTTTCCATCTAGGAGACAGTCTCTCCTTCTCCTTTGGTCATTACCTTCATCTAGCCATTTTGTTCTCATCACATGTGGAGGTCAAAAGATTTTTAGAAGCACAAACCTCCACTCCACTGGTGTCAAGGGCTACTTACACAAGCAATTCTGGAGCCTCACATTGAAGTAGCAGTGACGGAAAGCGTACTGTCAAGCATAACCTTTTTGCTTCATCCCTTTTTACACCTGTCAGCTGCCACAACTGAGTAGTCTCTTGCTCATCTAGTAAAAGTTGGACACTTAGATACTAGTGAGTGTTGCCTTTGGAGAACCTTTATTCTGTGGACTCCCTGTAGTAAGGAACACATTTAAAACCTTTTAAAAACAGGTCTATGAGAATGTTGCTTGAAGATGTGCTTTAGTATGTTTCTGTTGGTGATTGGGTTTGTAGACTTCAGTGTTTTTGGAAGAGAAAAGAATCTGCACAGATGAGAACTGAGAGGGTGTTCCTGGATGACACAGACAGAATGTGCAGTTTAGCAAGGAAATAACCCTGCTGCACTAGCAGAATATTTAAAAGTGACACAGTGAGCTGGACACTTCAGCAAATTATTCAAGTACCACGCAAACACAGAAGCTTGTTGGTGGAGAAAAGGTATGACAGTTTTTAGGATGGACTATGTTACTTAATGCAGTTTAATGAAGTTTCTTCTGGTGCTGATGGCTGCTTTTTGTCTTCTGTTCTTCCATATGTTTGAAATCCTGTACTTTCAACCAATTATTTTAAAAACACATAGTTCTTTATGCAGAGAAATATTAACTGTTGTGAGAAAAATCTCAATTTTCTTCAGACAGGGTCTTCTGTTAAGCTTATTTTATTCACGATTGCAATGGTGGGCATCCTGTCAATCAGGAGTGCATTTTAGTAAACAAATCATAACCTTTTATTCCCTGTTACCCAATGCCTGATCACCTCCCCTGTTTCCTCATTGGCTGATTACTACAGGTTCACAAGCTACTCGACGCTCCTCTACACCATATATGTACAATCTTTCTTTTTTTCAACCCTTTAATTTCTCCTTTCTCATGTTTCAAGAACTTGTGGTCTTTGTTTTACTGTTCTCACACTGCTCATCTTATTTTTCTCAAGCTTCTATGTTATTTTGGAACAGTGAGGCCTTCTACTGTCCACTTACCTAGTTAGCATTGCTCCTTATTATGACCACACAACTACCTTGGAATAAAGAAAAACAATTGTCTACTGCAAAAATACAACTTTGTTTCTCACACAGTGATACACTAGCAAAATCAGAACTTGTCTGTCTAAAACATACCAGTGTAGGTGAAATATTATTTAATATTTGTGGAAGAACAATTGTCTTGAATAGTTCAGTAAAAGGTGAATGAGCTGTAGTCATGATTATAACAGATTATTAATTGATTATGTATCAGCATTTTTTTCTTATTTATCTTTGCCTATTCACTGCAGAGCATTTGTTGAATTGTACTTAATCCATTACAAATAATACTTGAAAATAACAAAATGTATATACGTCACATCTTTATAAACATGATGTACTCATTCTGTCTTAGATATGGTAAAAGAACTTATTGTATCTGCTGGAGATAACATACAAGTGATGCTACCCAAAAATGAGGTTGAACTGAATGCCTTTGTTGTCCCGCCACCACCTACAGGTGAGTTGAATGGCCTTGCCATATAGGAGATGTTCACACACTACCAGCCTGTAAATGTAGATAAGTCACAAGTTATATAATTGTTCACACTTCAGAATAAAATCTAGTGTCCTCTTTCCACCTTTTTTTGCGGCATCATCTGCAAAGAGCATTTCCTCCTTTGGATTTTAGAGATTTTGGAGTGGCTTGTATTTTTAGTACTTGAACTAATTAGCCAAATGATTCATTAAGAAAGCCTATGATTTCTACCAAAAGATTATGTGGCCAAGGTTATAGTATCTTGTTGTTAAGCAGAGGTGTGAAGAACTAGGTTCCGAACACATTTACCTTAAAACTACCAGTTACTGAGCTGCAGCAGCAAAGAATGTGTATTTCATAGATAGCTGTGTAAAACATTCACCACATGTGAAGCTGTTTTTTAAACCTATTTGGAAAGTCTGTTACTTCCCGAGTAACTTTGCTACTTTACCAAGTTACAACACACTGTGAAAGCTTAATACGTATTCATAACACTTCATTTTGCTGACTCAAGTAATAGCAGTCATGGTTCCTGCTATAGATAGCATTTTACCTGACTGGTGAACTTATTTTTTTTTGCTTCTTGGGCTTATCTTGAAGGCAGAACTGATTATTCTTACACTGTGTTATTGGTCTTAGAAACAGCCTACAACTATGAGTGGAGCTTAATCAGTCACCCTGCTGACTATGGTGGTGAAATGGAGCACAGGTACACCCAGACACTGAAACTGTCTCATGTAAGTGAGCTATAAGTTCAGGCCCATTCAGTGTGTTCAGTCCTTCCACAGGAATTTAACCTGTAATGAAGAGTACCTTTATTTGAGGAATTCTGGTTACTCTGAGTTGTCTTGACTTGCATGTGTCAATAGTTCTTTTTCAGATTTCCAGAAATGCCTCTTTCAGAGCACGCTCATAATTTTCTGAGATTGAGTAAAAATTCTAGTGTTCCTCACCTTGGGGCAGTAACTAGTGCCTTTTATGTATGTGCTTATTTGAAACCTAGAGTTCCTTTTATATCAAGATTTTTGTATGTTTACAACACAATTGGCAGATTGTATGCAGATTACATCTGTATATTTCACCATGTAACTGGATTTGTTCTGTGTATGTCTCAGTTATCGGTGGGACTTTATGCCTTCAAAGTGACGGTTTCTGGTGAAAATGCCTTTGGAGAAGGTTTTGTAAATGTCACTGTCGAACCAGGTAAATCAGTTGGCTAAAATAATTAATTTCTTCAATGCTCGTAGTATTATTACCTGTCTTTGTAATAGTCTGTCAGTTATTGTCTTCCAAAGACAACTAGTAGTAGTACAATCATGCAGAGAGGTGTTTTGTGTCTTGCTGTCTTTAAACCATTTTAAACAAGTGCGGCTGAAGATCCTGCTTACTGCATTTAAGTGCTCTCTACCCTGTGCCCTCCTGAGGTAAGACCTGAGAAGGCATTATGACACCTTCTGTGGTCCCCTTCTTCTCTAAAACTAGGATCAGCAGGTAGGCACTCAACTGGCTGTAGGAGTAAGTTACAGTGCACAGGTCTACCTAAATCATGCCAGATGGAAGTGGCTGCTGCAGAAGACTGCTGCATAAGTGCACTGCTCTTCAGTAACCTTGTCTGTCCCTTGTCCAAAAAGGACTGCAGATGCTACACAGCGGTCAATCCTAAACTTGGATCACTGGGGCCTGTTGATCTGTAGAGTTACCAGATTGTCTTTGCCTGAGTCTTCACAATGCTTTCCCTGTCTTTCTTACAGCAATCAGAATTAATCAACCACCTGTTGCTGTTGCTTCACCCAAAGTACAAGAAGTTTCTTTGCCTACAACTTCCACCTTCATAGATGGCAGTCGTAAGTACTAGGCCAAGCCTTATTTTTAAAATACAGTTAGAACACTACTGTTTATCAGTAACAAAAGAAATTTCTTTCCACTGTACTCACAGAAGTTCCCTGAATCATGATTCATGTTGAGAATTTGAGTTCAGTTGTGAATGATTTTTAAAAAGAAAAAGTTAATTAGATAAAATGTTTGTATGGTATGAGGCTGAGTAATATTGGTTCCAGAATGAGCTGTACTTTGAAGTTTTTTCTTTGTTGTTCTTTCTAGCTATGGAAAACATGATTGCTTGATATTATTTATTTATTTAAACACAATCAAGTGCATGTCAAGACTATAAAATCCAGCCTTCAACTTGGGCAGCGTGTCAGAAGCTGCTACTTCCAAACAGCATATGATCTTAGAGTATATTCCTGTCCTGCCTGGAATCCCCACTATGGGCCTCTGTGCCAGTCTGTGTTCATTGTAGAGAACTGCCATGTAAGATACAATGAGATGTCTGTGAGCTTGTTTTGAAGTTAAGCAAAGGTTTACATTTTTGTATTTACCAAGAAAAAACGAATGGGAATACTTAGGCATTCTACTTTCATGTGCAGTGAATCTGACTGAGATTAGCTTTATCTGTATGTGTGAAGAATATATATATATATATATATATATATATATATATATAACTCATAATATGTGGTTCAATAGCTGTGGTACACAGACTCTGTTTGAATATGCTTGTAAAGATGATTATAGAAGACCAGTTAGGAAACAGTTCATGAGAGACTTTAGTACTGGTACAAGCCATTGTTACAATATACTGATACATTTTTCTTTAATGCATGTAGAAAGCATAGATGATATGAAGATAGTGAGTTATCACTGGGAGGAAATTAAAGGCCCTTTGCGAGAGCAGAAGGCATCTGCTGACACACCTGTCTTGCACTTGTCTAAGCTTGTTCCTGGAAACTACACTTTCAGGTATGCCTTCATGGATACTTTCCTTTCAGGTTCTAAGTATTTCTTTGATGTCAGCTAGATGAACTGAAGAAACCCCTCACATTTCAGGTGGAAACAGAGACCTGCTGCTCCACCTGCACTGTCACAAGTGCGTGGGGCCACATGGGGTCCACCTCAGGGTGCTTGAGGGATTTAGCGGATGTGACTGATGGGCTGCTTGCCATCATCTATCAGCGGTCTTGGTCATCCGGAGAGATCCGAGATGACTGGAGACTTGATAATGTGATGTTCATCTATAAGAAGGGTCATAAGGATGACCTGGGAAACTACAGGCCTGTCAGCCTGACCTCAGTGCCAGGAAAGGTGATAGAACAGGTCATCTTGGGTGCAATCACGCAATGTATGTGGGACCACTGAGGGATCACGCCCAGCCAGCATGGGTTCATGAAAGGCATGTCCTGCCTGACCAACCTCATCTCCTTCTATGACTGTGTGACCCATCTGGTGGATGAGGGAAAGGCTGTTGATGTAGTCTACCTAGACTTCAGCAAGGCTTTTGACATGGTCTCCCACAGTATTCTTGTGGAGCAGCTGGCAGCCCATGGTTTGGACAGGTACACTCTTTGCTGGAGTTAAAACTGTCTGGACGCCAGGCCCAGAGAGTGGTGGTGAATGGAGTGAAACCCAGCTGGCCACTGGTCATCAGTGGTGTTCCCCAGGGACAGGTGCTGGGGCTCGTACTCTTTAATATATTTATTGATGATTTGGATAAGAGAATTGAGTGCACCCTCAGCAAGTCTGCAGATGACACGAAGCTGGGGGGAAGTGTTGATCTGCCAGAGGGTAGGAAGGCCCTGCAGAGGGACCTGGACAGGATGGGTTGATGGGCAGAGACCAACAGGATGAGGTTCAACATGTCTAAGCGTCAGGGCCTGCACTTTGGTCACAACAACCCCATGCAATGCTACAGGCTTGGGGGAGGGTGGCTGGAAAGCTGTGCAGAGGAAAGGGATCTGGAGGTGCTGTTCAATGCTCACCTGAATGTGAGCTGACAGCATACGTAGGTGGCCAGGAAGGCCAACGGCATCCTAGCTTGTATCAGGAATAGTGTAGCCAGCAGGACCAAGGAGATGATTGTCCACCTGTACTCTTCTCTGTTGAGGCTGCACCTTGAGTGCTGTATTCAGCTTTGGGCCCCTCACTACAAGAAGGACATTGAGGTCCTGGAACGTGTCCAGAGAAGGACTATGAACCTGGTGAAGGGTCTGGAACACAAGTCCTGTGAGGAGTGGCTGAGGGATCTGGAGTTGTTTAGTCTGGAGAAGAGGAGGCTCAGGGAAGACCTTAGTGCTCTCTCCAACTGCCTGAAAGGAAGGTGTGGGGAGCTGGGGGCTGGCATTTTCTCACAGGTAACTAGTGATAGGACTAGAGAGAATGACCTCGAGTTACACCAGGGGAGGCTTAGGTTGGAAATTCTGAGATATTTATTCTCAGAAAGAATGGTCAGGCTTTGGAACATGTTACCTGGGGAAGTGGTGGTCACCATCCCTGGGGTTGTTTAAGGAAAGGTTCGATGTGGTGCCTGGGGACATGGTTTAGTGGGTGATGGTGGTGGTGGGGGATGGTTGGACTAGGTGATCTTGGAGGTCTTTTCCAACCTTAATGATTAAATGTTTGTTTAGTTTTGTGCTCATGTCTACCTCCTCAAAGAGCTTCATTTTTCTTCTGTATGATCTTCGCCTTCATTTTGCACAGTAGAGAGATATAGGGACCAGTTTCATTAAGAAGTGCTTGCTGTGATTTTGTGATACTGGAGTGATGATGCTTTGCAGCATGAAGTGACACCTTGTTTTGCATAAGAAAAGAAATAACCTCCCATTCCTGCAACGATAAGTGGGAGAGAACATCTTTTATTTCTTTTCAGCTTAGATCTTGGCGAATGTCCTGACATGAGACTTCAGTCTGGATGTGAAAGTCATCCCCTGAGTGGTGTTGGCAGACAGAACAGTATTGGGATACTGATCTAGACAGAACAGTATTGGGATACTGATCTTTGCAAGGCAATGTGGTGTGCTGATTTTATAAGAGTAATTCTGTTCTTTCTAAAAGCCTTTGCTCTGCTGCTGTTTTCCTCCAATTAATCCTTGCAAAATACAGTGGATTTTGTCTAGACAACAGAAGCAATGTTTGCAGTGCTTTAATTAAAATCAAGGTTCATTTTCTGCATTTCTTAATTTAAAGCCTAGTCCTGTACTTGTGTGCTTTCCATTGAACCAGACTTGGCTGCAAGTAGATAACAGCCTGCAAATGGGTAGATCAGGTATCAATGTAGCGTCATCAGAACGTTTAAGCTTGCTGATGACAAGTGTACATGTATGTGAAACATGCTGCTTTGCATAAGCATCACCAAAAATTGCTGCAGCTTCCATTCTCTGTTCTTTACTGGAGTTGTACCATACTGTACAGTGGCAGAAGTGAGAGTAATATTTTTTTTTTTCCCTTATTGAGAAGGACAGAGCTCACTTACAAGCAGTGCTGCTAAGTGTATTCTGCACACAAGAGAATTAAGAAATCACTTCCTATATTCATGTGCCTTTAGGAGAGGATGAGGAACTTGAACATAGAGTAAGTAGCCTGTTTAAGCTCACGGGAAATTAATTGGAAAACAAATCCAGCACTCCTGACATAGATGGCTGTGTCAGCAGCTGTATGCAATAGTTGCAACATCTGTGCATTAGAGATGTAGTTGGTTACCACACTCTGGAGGTCAATCTATCATCGCTTTCAAGTCTCTCACTTTTAGATAATTTGGCACTTTGTTTCTGAAAGGTGGTAGTGATTGTTTAAACCAAGTACTATGTTTAGTTTTGTGACTTGAGGTCTCCTGCCAAAGTAAGAGCTGATAATTAAGTCCATTAATATTTGCAGCAGTGTGTTTCAAAGAAATGAGAAGTTACAAGCTGTTTTTGTGCTATGACAAGCAGACTTTCTGAACATTTGGAATAGTTGTGGGTGTAGTTATTAACAGGGACTGTTAGAGTATAGCCAGTGAATGAAATACAGTTTTTTACTGACCAGATCTTTGAAGATTTTGTAACAAAAGCTATTTGAAATGATGGAGTTGCTGTTGATTGCAGGGAACAGTTTTCATCTGGGATCCAGAATAGCTAGGCTTTTTTCTTTTTTAGGTTGCAAGATGTGATTGAAAATTAGACTTCTGAGTTTCTTTCCAACCTTAATTCAAGTCTATCTTTCTGAAGCAGAAGTTCATCTAATCTAGATCGGTGGCTCTGGTTTATGTATTGATTTTGTTCTCTTCAGGAACCAGAAAAATGTGAATTTTTGACCTTATAACTTGGCGGCAGTCTGATCTAACAATTTCCAATATTGTTTTTTTTTCCTATCTTAGGCTCACAGTTATTGATTCAGATGGAGCAGCCAACTCCACAATTGCATCTCTGACTGTCAACAAACCAGTAGATTACCCACCTATTGCTAATGCAGGACCTAATCAGGCAGTCACCTTGCCCCAAAACTTCATCACACTGAATGGAAACCAGAGCAGTGATGACCATGAAATTGTCAGCTATGAATGGTCACTCAGTCCTAAAAGCAAAGGGAAGGTGGTAGCAATGCAGGTATGTCTATTTCTCCTTACATAGTATTAGAATGCTCTTTCATCTTTGCCTTTCTATGAAGAAACACATAGAAAAGTAACTGTTCAGGAGTACTAAAATATCTAAGACTGCTGCTGCTCCTCTCTGATGTATTCAGCTTTTTCAGGTATTACGTCTAATTCCTTCTTATCATCACTTTTTTTTTTCTTCTTCCATGCTTTATTGTCATTTCTCCTTCTTCCTGTTGTTTGTTCCCTGGGGGTATGGAAAGAATTTCAGTTCACTCTCTGACCTTGGACCCTAGCACCTGCTCCACAGGTTTGCATCTTCTGAGAGGCTAGACATGCCACAAACTGTTTTTTTAGAGAATGTAGTGGTAATCAGCATCTTCTGTAAACAGTTTCGCTTGCTGGAGAAAGTAGCACTTGAGAAAGAGCTGAATTTTTTGAATGAAAGATCACAAGACTTCTGTCAACTTTCTCAAAGTTCACAGTGTTTGGTGTTTTTCCTGCTCGCTAAAACATGGTTTTCCTATGAAGGCCAACTGATTTTATGTTCTTTTAAGGTGGCATATTTATTTTTTCTTTTATCATATTTTTTTTAATCTAAGAACTCAAGTCAATAACGATTTTCAGTTAGATTATAGAATCATAGAATCATAGAATATCCTGAGTTGGAAGGGACCCTTAAAGATCATCAAGTCCAACTCTTGAATTATGTCATTTGCTCTTCCCCTTTCCACCAATGCTGTAACCCCACTGTAGAAGGCGACCAGATTTGTCAGACACGATTTGCCCTTAGTGAAGCCATGTCTCCAATCACCTCCTTATTTTCCATGTATCTTGGCAGAGTTTTCCAGGTGGAACTGCTCCATATCCTTTAGTTCACACGAGACTTTCCTGGATAAGATGATAATTGCAATTGTGATTGATGAAGGAAGAAATTGTGATTTGTTGTTTCTCATGAGATATGATTTGTTGTTTCTCATGAGATATGCCTCAAATTCTACTAGCAAAAGAACATATAGCTGGGCCTAGTCTTACCGTGAGCTTATATATGTGTCAAATAATTACTGCTGTAAGTGTATAATGAGGACCAAGTTGTCTTGTTTAATATGTGTTTTTCCCCCAAGCCTTCCTGGCTGGGATCAAGTCAAGTATGCTTTTGTGTTTAATGACTTCTTTTTGTGTTTAACTGTCTCTCATAAATATTTTTTAAAAGTAATTCTGTAGTGTTTAATTTGGTCTTTAATTTGCTAATTGAGACAATTAGTTTCCCATGTATTCATTACTGTTCTTTATGATTTTAGTACAAGTTCATTACGATTACTGTTGTCCAGAAATAATGCAGTGATTATAGTAACATAAGAAATTAAAATTTACTGTCTATGTATATCTCTGGGTTGGTAGACAGCTGCAATATTGGGTATATGACATCTGTGCATCAAATTTTAAGTCTACTCTTTGTCAACAAGGTGCTTCCACTGCTTTCTCAAGCAATGAATTATTATTATTGTGAATTAAAATAAATTTTGTTTTTTCTTCATGTTTGCTCTCTAAGTTGTTTTGAGCTTTTCTGTATCCATCTTTCCTCCTCTACCTTCCCTCCTCCCTGCTGTGCAGGGAGTGCGGACTCCGTACCTCCAGTTATCTGCAATGCAGGAAGGAGATTATACTTTTCAGCTGACTGTCACAGACTCGGCAAGGCAGCGCTCCACAGCTGAGGTCACTCTGATAGTACAGCCTGGTAAGTTGACTGCAGGCACGTCTGGGTCCCTCGGGGTGGACCAGCCTCATCTGATGCCTTAGCACCAGCCTCAAATACCTCATCTCCCTGCATTGCACCACTCAGGTGGCAGTCTGAACATCCGGTATCCCTGCACCAAGGACTCTTCCACCTCCATTTTCTATCACAGCAAACAGTAGAACAGAACTGCAGAAAGCCCGGATGGTGATCCTGAAGGCTCCCACCAGCCTGATTATGTAAGGCACCCTGCACAGAGATATTTGAGTGTACTTCTGAAAACAAAAGTGTAGCTCTCAGTTTAATATCCTGCAAAGTCTATTTTGTTCAATATATCAAACAATGTTTTACTCAATTTTCTTACTGTTTTGTAGTTCTTCAAGAACCCTTGTGTGATTTGAATTCTCCCTAGAATTCTGTTGCATGTTTTTTTGGGGGGAGGGGAAGTCAAGCATGTAGTTTTCAAAAACTGCTTCTTTTAATTGGTTGTTTAGATTTGGAAGTTGAATGATGAACAAGCCCAAATGGACCAGGCCTCATCAGATATATATTTTTTAAACCTTTACTATTTTTTTAAATTTGGGGGTGGGAGGATGTTTGCCTATTGTGGGTTCTTACATCCAGTGTGGCCTTTTCTGCCTATCTGAAGGTTTCATATTCCACTATAGAGCAATGTGGTGTCTCCCTGGTGTTGCTTATTCTACAGCTTTTTGTAGATGACCCCTTCTGGGGAAACTTTATAGTGGGCATTTAATGGAGAAATCAGGAACATGAATCACAAGTACATCATGTGGTGGTGTCTTTTAGACTGATGATAGTGTGGAAATGGGAAGGAGTTATTGCTGAAGGCAGGTCTAAGGGAAAGTAAATATTGAGGAAAATTGTAGTGTTCATGGTTTACCATGCCACAACAGCATAGGTTGAAAACAGATTATTAGGTTGTTTCTGCAATAAATATTGAAAGGCTTGAAACTGATGTTCAGTTAGTGGCATTGGACTAGCATTGAGCAGCAGGAAACCTGTGGCAGTTCTTTTAAGGTAAAGAATCATATTCACGTGGGTAGTTTGAAATGGTCACAGTGGTGGAATTAGATCAATACCACACTGCTCTTGTCATAGAACATTCTGATATGATGTACTGAGTGGACTGTAAAGTTCATGGAGTGTGACTGTGCCTCCAGGTGTGACTGTGAAAAAGGGAAGTGCTTGCTGTGGAATTTGGCCTGTTACAGAGCTCATTTCTCCCATCTAGTACTTTTTGCTGGTTTGAGCACATGAGACATGTGACTCACAAGTATATCTATGGGAAGGTGATGGAACACCTAATCCTGGAAACCATTTGCCAGTACGTGAAGGACAAGAAAGTCATCAGGAGTAGTCAGCATGGATTCACCAAGGGGAAGTCATACCTGACCAGCCTGATAAGCTCCTATGATGAAATGACCACCCTATTAGATAAGGGGAGAGCAGTGGATATTGTCTTCCAGGACATCAGTAAGGCCTTTGACACTGTTCCCTGTAAGATTCCACTAAGATACTCATGGAATCTGCTGAATTACGGTCTGGGTGAGCCAGCAGTGAGGTAAGTTGAAAACTGGCTGAATGGCTGAGCCCAGAATGTAGTGATCACTGGTGCAAAGCCTAGCTGGAGGCCAGTAATGACCACAGTACTACATAGGTCAATATTAGGTTCTGTCCTGTTCAAGAACTTCATAAATGATCTGGACAATGAGGTAGAGGGCATCCTCAGTAAATCTGTGGATGATGAAAAAAAAAAATGGGGGGTGTCTGACTCACCAGAGGGTCATTTAGCCATCCAGAGGGACCTAGACAGGCTGGAGAGGTGGGCTGACAAATCTCATGAAATTCAACAAGGAGAAGTGTGGAGTCCTGTACCTTGGGGAGGAACAACCCCAGGCACCGATATGTTTTGGGGGTCACCCAGCTGAAAAGCAGCTTTGCAGAAAATGGGGTGGGGCTTCTGGTGGACACCAAATTGAACATGAATCAGCAGTGTGCCCTTGCCACAAAGGCAGCTAATGACATTCTTGGCTACAATAGTAGATACAACAGTATCACCAGCAGGTAATTACTTTCTAGTCAGTTTTGTTGAGGCTGCCAGTGGAGTACTATGTCCAGGTCTGGGCTCCACAAGAGAGATGTGGAACTAATTGAGAAAGTACAATGAATGTCCACAAAGGTGATGAAGGGACTGGAGTATCTCTCCTGTAAGGAAAGGCTGAGAGAGCTGGGACTGTTCAGCCTGGTGAAGAGGAGGCTTGGGGTATCTTACCAATGTCTATAAATACGTGAAAGAAGACTGCAAGAGCCATGCTCTTTTCAGTGGCACCCAGTGACAGGATGAGAGGCAGTGGGCACAACCTGGAACACAGGAGGTGTCATCTAAACATCAGGAAGCACTTCTTTACTGTACAGGTTGATGACAGCACTGGCACAGGTTAGGCAGATAGGTTGTGGAAACTCCCTCCTTGGTATCTTTGGAAACTGTATGGACATGGTCCTGGGCAACCTGCTCTAGGTGTCCCTGCCTGAGCAGGTTGGTTGGACCAGATGACCTCCAGAGGTCCCTTCCAACCTCAACCATTTTGTGATTTACGCCTTTGAGTCGATACACAAGGCTTGTAATCTAATACTCTGTGTAAAATCTTTCATCTGACTGACAGTCCTTGATGGTGACTAGCTAGCAAATGTGATGCACTAAATATTATTTTTACAGAAAATAACAGTCCTCCAATAGCAGTGGCTGGTCCAGACAAGGAATTGACCTTCCCAGTAGAAAGTACAACACTGGATGGAAGCAGAAGCCAAGATGACCAAGGCATAGTCTTCTATCACTGGGAAAATATAAGGTATCTACAGAGAGATGACTATCTTTGGTTTAAAAAGGAAAAATAAGTGAAAGTGCTTGAGTTCCAGAGCCTCTTAAGCAGTTGTGTTGGGTGATGCAGTATTTGAGAACTGCTTTGAGGCTTTTCCTTCTCCAGGTGATAATAGGGTGAGAGACAATAATTTTATGTTCAAATTGGCCTGCCTGTGTTTTTCTCTGTGTCATCTTGAGTTGTGAAGTTATTTTATGAAAAAATTACAGAAACTCGCATATATCTCAATAAAGTGAGTAACAGGTTTGGGTACTTTCCTGTAATGTACTCTTTTTTTTTTTTTTTTTTTTTTCCCTCCTCTCAGTGCTTTCTCAGTCACTTCTATTTGTTGAATAACAAAGTAAAATCACAATCTATTTAGCCTGAGCTTTCATTAGTAGATGACTAAAACACTCCTGAATAATGATTGAAAATACTTTATAGAAGTTTGTGGTTTTATGCTTACATGCAAAACTAATTGATCCTTAATAAAAGGATGAAGGTGTTAGCTTGTGCCACTTTCCTGTCTGTGGTACAGAAAAAGGTTTGGTGGCACCTTGGCCCTGTTGTAAGTGGCTGTTAGACCAACAGCATTTACATTCTCTTATGGAATAGTACAGCAAGGAGGCTGAACTCCTGGGCTCAATTTTCTGCTCTTCTAATTACAGCGTATGTGTTGTTTGAATGTTTTCAGGTCTTGCAAAAGACTGGACTGTAAATTCTGATCTAAATTCATTGTTGTAATTGTCTTATTATCAATGCTTGTGGAAGTGGTAGAACCCCAATATCCATAATGGCAAATGGTATGACTGATGCTGCTTAGAGAAAAATTTGTCTGGCTTTGCAGGATTATTTTTCATGAGATGTTTTGTTTCAGTGGGCCAAGCTTTGTGCAAATGGAAAACGGTGACAAAGCAGTAGCAACTGTGACTGGTCTTCGGGTTGGCACCTATCGCTTCAGGCTGACAGTAAAAGACCAGCAGGGTTTAAGCAGTGCATCTGTGCTGTCAATTACTGTGAAGGAAGGTAAGCCGAGTTGCTGCTGCTTAGGATCTGGTAGGCAATTTGCCAGTTAATTCAATCACTGACAATGTAAAAGAAATTGGAACAGAAACAGATAATGCATTTGTTGTCATGTTTCAATGGTGTTCAAGAAGAGATGCTGTCATTTTGTAATAAAGGAGTATTGAGATTAACTGGTAAAACTGCTTCACTTCCTGCATTTTTTTCCAAGCTAAATACATGCAGAATTAGGTGTAATAAAAATACTCAAATATTTTTGACCATAGTGCCTCTAGTTCCGTAAGAGGATGAGTTTTAATTTTATTCTTAAAGTTAAGCTTTGATCAGAAAAGCAATTGTACTCGATTTTAAGTCTCATTCAAGAAATGAGGTTTCATGATATGCCAATTTCTACTTTAAAACTTAACATTAAAAGACCTGTATTTATTTTGATTTTTGCTAAACAGTTATGTTTTAGCCTGGCTGATTAGGAAGAGGCAAGAATATTGCCTCTGTCACAGAGAACTGTGCTGTTCTGAAGCATAGAGTTACAGCTAATGTACTGGACATCTGCCTAAAGTGGAATGACTTATATCCAACCTAATATTCAGACCAGTGATGTATTCTGTTCAGTGTCACAGCTTCCTGGAACTCAGTTTTATCAGTTATATTCTACAAAAAAGTCCAGCAATGTCTGGCTTCTGGAAAGAAAATGTTTTCATGTTTATCTGGTGTTTTTAGCCGTACTTCCAATGCATGCTCTAACTTCATTGCTTACAATGAGCAAAAAGTATTTGGGAACTGTATTTACTAGTGGATACACTTTGCTTTAATATAAGCATTGTGAAAATGTAAGGGCTTTCCACAAGCCTCTATTAAGAAATGAGTGATGGTTTCTGAAGGAGAGAAGAGCTCAGCATGGTGATGTCACGCTAGGCTGTGTTTCTAAGGCAGACAGAAAAAAAAATGTTTGACTGAGAAGATCTGATGTTATTGTGAGACTGTAAATAGAGTATCCCACAATGCTTTTTATAAAAGATGTTTTTGGATGGTATTTCTTGTTGGTATTCTACTCACGGTGCAGCTTTGCTTTTGTTAGTTTGTAATAATCTCGGAGCCAAATTCTGTATACTCACTCATTATTTCCCTGTCCATTTGGCACAAGATTATCTTGCTACTGCCTGTAATCATCAGGTAGAGAATTGCAGCATGGGTGTATTGGCAATTGCATGTCACATCTCACATGATTTAAAAGCAAATCCTTTTCCTCCACTATTTTTATGTCTAGAAAACAACAGTCCACCCCGGGCACATGCTGGTGGGAAGCATGTGCTGGTGCTTCCCAATAACTCTGTTACCTTGGATGGCTCAAGATCTTCCGATGACCAAGGGATTGTGTCGTATTTGTGGATTCGGGATGGTCAAAGCCCAGCAGCTGGGGTAAGTTTCTTGAAGGCTTTAACTGGAGTCAAATTCTGAATTATGCACATAGTTTCACTGCAGCAGGACAAGCAGATAATGACTCATGAGCTGCTATGAGAGGGATGGTATGTATTTCTGGTTTGTCTTCCCAGCTCTCTCTAATGCTTTGGTTCAAGAAGCTTGGTGGTGTTTCCAGTACAGCTATTGAATATCTTAGTTAAGACAACCGCAGAAGTCTAGATTTAGTTAGGAAAGACTAGAGACAGAAGAATAAAGTCATGACCCTTCACATCTAATCAGCGATAGTAACAAGCTAATGTGTTTGAAAGAAAATGATCTGAAATCCAGGTATTCCAAAACAGGAAGGCTCTGAGAGAGCAAGAAGTGCCAATAAATAAGAAAGAATTCTGTCTAGTACCAGATGAGGTGAGATAACCAGTTTGTTATATAAAAATGGTGTTTAGCGCTGGATGAGTAGATATCTTACCTAGCAGATTACAGGGAATAGCCTGGACATTAGGGCAGTGGAGTCTTCTCTGGGTGTGGGCAGATAGCTGAATTACTCCTGATAAACTGAAGTTTACATGTCAGCTACTAAAACTGTGACAAATTCTTCATTTGCCTTATCTTGATATGCCTATCCCCACAAAGCGTTGTAGGCAGCTCTTCACAGCCAGAAAGGCAATGGCAAATTGGCAAGAACTGGGAGAGGAGAAACAGCAAAATGATAGCAACACTTAAAGAAGCAATTCGTGTAAGGATATGAGGAGAACTGAAGGGGTTTAAGTTAGAGCTGGCAGAGATGATCGTTGGAAATACATAAACACCAAGGAGAGGAAATAAGTTAGGATTTAATATGTAAGAAAGCAGAACTAAGGATTGAGAAATACTAATGTAACTGTCATATCTTCAGGCAGAAGAGTACTTGAGGATGTCAGCTGTTATATCTGAGTTGTGTGGGGTTTTTTTGTTTTTATGAAAAAGCATTTTTACTGTGTGCAGACATCCTCATTTAACTCCCACTTCCAAATTTGTATTATTGCGCTATAAACAGGGGGCGCATCACATTTGTCCAAAAGCCAAAGCAAGAACCCACACTGTTATATTAGATATCTGAGTTGATATTCACACCTGCAACTTTCTCTGAGGGTATAATCATTCTTGTACTTTTTTTTTTTTCTTTTTTCAGGATGTGATCCGTGGCTCAGACCATGAGGCAGTATTGCAGCTAACCAATCTGGTGGAAGGAACCTATACTTTTCACTTGAAAGTGACAGATGCCAAAGGAGATTCAGATATTGACTCTGCTACTGTTGAAGTGCGGCCTGGTATGACAATTAAAAGGTCATCGATACGTTGTGAATACGTCATCTTTGTTCTACTTTACACTTATTTCAGTGTTGACAAGATTCTCTCAGGTTAAAACACTGAGACTGTCTATCTTCCTACCTCTCCATCAACCTGTGTGTGGAGAACAAGGGACATCTAGATTGTTCTTTCCCACCAATTACATCATTGATGTACTGAAGATACGAAAATCATACTTCTTAGTTAATGTTTTCACGTGGTTACTCTGTTGCTTTTCATTTCTTGCATTTTTTTTTCTGGTTGTTTACTAGTATGGCAGTTAGAAAGGTGAGAGCTGAGCATGAAGTTTAGGTGCAAATGCTGCAATAACATGTTTGATTGTTGAAAGTGTACTTGTGTTATTTTTTTCCTTCTTTCATTTTGAAGGACAAAAACCCCAAAGAACTTTCAGTTATTTTCAATTGGCTTTTCATGGTCTGATATTGCTCATATGTAGTCTGGTTTTCAATTGTAGTCTAGATGGCTATGTGATAGATGTACAGGTTGAGGTCTCAGGATATTAGCATGAAGTCATGGGTCTGTCACAGAGTTCTTATTTGACTGGTTCCTGAGCAATGATTTTATTTATTCCTCACTTTAGTGTTGAATGTAGACATGATAGTTGGCTCAGAATTCTCATTGCGTATCTGTGAAGCTTGTTTAGTTTGCAGAGCACTCTAGAAGTGCAAGTATTATTTAACAACTCTCAGTTTTTTTGAAGGGAAATATAATTGGTATTTCTGAAACTGACCACCTTCATTTAGACTCACACAGTTTTGCATACTATCGTGTGAGTTCATCTTTGAGTCCTTTTTCTGGTTGGTAGCCAGTAGTAGATAAATAGCAGGGAACTTAACAATTAGACTCACGTAGTGTTTACCTTAAGATGGCAGCATTTAGGGAAACAGAAGTTGTTATTCCGTGCAAAGTATGGCAATGCTGAACTGAAGTATGCACTGAAGTGTCTTTTTTCAACTAGTAAAAGATGGGTTGCTATCTTAGGATACCAGATTTATTTCAGAAGCAATGTGAAGATGCAGGCTATCTTAGTAGTTCTCTAAGAACACAAAAGTGCTGGATTGTAAGAGATGTTGGCCTTAAACAGGAAAATATAGTATTAATAAATATTTTTGGTACCAAGTGTTGTCTTCAGTTGATAATGAAATATTTGCCAAGCTCTGATAGCATAGCATCTTCTTCTCCTGTTAGATCCCAAAAGGAGCGGTCTGGTGGAGCTGATTCTGCAAGTTGGTGTGGGACAGCTGAGTGAACAGCAGAAGGACACCCTGGTGAGACAGCTGGCTGTATTACTGAATGTCTTGGATTCAGATATCAAAGTTCAGAAGATACAAGCCTACTCAGATATAAGGTACAAAAATGCCTTGCTGTGCCAGGAAGATTTGTGATTTTCATTGAGTGTCTCACAGCTCATATTTAGTTACAAAATAATGTAGAAAAGATTACCAGAAATGCTGTAGCTCTCAACAGTATATACTTTAAGAAGTTATTTTCTTCTTCTGTGGTAGAAAATTGATGTAGTGAGGTCTCCAAAGGCTTAGGTCTTAAATGTTTTATTTAAAACAAACAAACAAACCACAACAACAAATTCCATACAGGTGATCAGGTTTTTTATTCCCTTTTTTTTCATTCCTTCAAAGAAAGCACATGCAGAAAGTCCAGTATCTCTGTTCCATATTGTATTATTATTGTACTTATACTTATGTACTACTTTGTACTTCCTAGATGGAAGGTCTCTAGTGGGGTCCCTCAAGGTTCTGTCTTAGGGCCAGTCCTCTTCAATGTCTTTATAAACGATTTGGAGGTAGGACTAGAAGGTGTTTTGAGCAAATTTGCCAACGACACCAAACTTGGAGGAGTTGTAAACTTGGATGAGGGTGGAAAGGCCTTGCAGAGAGATCTGGACAGGTTGGAGAACTGGGTGATCACCAACCGCATGAAGTTTAACAAAAGCAAGTGCCAGGTCCTGCACCTGGGACGAGGTAACCCTGGCCATACATACAGACTGGGTGACGAGACGCTGGAGAACAGCCCCGCAGAGAGGTCGTGGTTGACAGCAAGTTGAATATGAGCCAGCAGTGTGCCCTGGCAGCCAGGAGGGCCAACCATACCCTGGGGTGCATCAAGCACGGCATTGCTAGTAGGGCAAGTGAAGTGATTGTCCTGCTCTACTCTGCATTGGTGTGGCCTCACCTTGAGTACTGTGTGTAGTTCTGGGCACCACAGTAAAAAAGGACATTAAACTGTTGGAGAGTGTCCAAAGGAGGGCGACGAAGATGGTGAAGGGCCTGGAGGGGATGACATATGAAGAGCGGCTGAGGTCACTGGGCCTGTTCAGCCTAGAGAACAGGAGGCTGAGGGGGGACCTCATCGTGGTCTACAACTTCCTTGCGAGGCGGAGTGGAGAGGCGGATGATCTATTCTCCATAAATACCAGTGATAGGACCCACAGGAACGAGGTGAAGCTGAGGCAGGGGAAGTTCAGACTAGATATCAGGAGGAGATTTTTCACTGAGAGGGTGGTTGCACACTGGAACAGGCTCCCCAGTGAAGTAGTCACTGCACCAAGCCCGTCTGAATTTAAGAAACGTTTGGACTGTACACTAAGTCACATGGTCTAAACTTTTGGGTAGACCTGTGCGGTGTGAGGAGTTGGACTTGATGATCCTTATGGGTCCCTTCCAACTTGGAATATTCTATGATTCTATTATTTTTCCTCAATGCTGGCTGGAGTAAGACACACCTTCTCATAGAGAAGCAAGTACTTTATTCAACGTGTTTCAGCTGTATCTGCTCAAACTTGTTTTATTGTACTTTTGTTCTATTTCCTATCTAAGGTTTTGATACTTACAGTACTTTATGTATTTTTTCCAGGTAACTGATAACAAAAATCCTTTTTCACAGAGAAAACAGCAGACTTTGTAGTATGTTGTACGTTACATGTATTATCTTACTCAAAGCAGATACCTGCGCTTCTTGGGTTAGAGGGGTGGAGATGGCTGTATGTAGCCAGAAGAACTTCACAGCATGATTGATTAAAAATCTGTTGACATGACTTATCTTAATTTAAATTACTTATTGATACCTGCTTGGTGATTTTAAATCTATTTTGTTATCTATTCACTTCTCTGGGAACTTCATAAAATTGAAAGTAAAGGGGAAAAAAATTAAAGGAAAAGGGGAAAAAATGAAAGGAAAGGGGGAAAAAATAAATCTAACATTTATAGCTATAATACTTTAATCACATCTTCCAACTGCTGATTTTCAGCTTCAGATGTTCACTGAAGCATGTGACATGGGATGAGATCAACACCACCCTATTGAAAAAAAAAAGTTACTCTCACTGCTTCAGAGTGCTTTGTGGCAGGCTCTAGACAAGAGGAGGGAAAGCAAACATTGTATATGTACTTATCTTAAAGTGAGAGTCAGGAAGACTAAGGAGGGAATTAAATTTTTTGTTGTTCTCAACTTTCTTCTGTGAAACCAAGGAGCCAGAGAACTATTGGTGCTTCTGGGTCAGAATGAAGTACAGTAGTCATGACGTTTGGATAGACATGGACAGAGCTCCCTCATCTGTATCAATGGTGATACAGAAACAAACAAAACAAAGGCTGTAACTTAAATGCCTGACAAAAGTAATCTTTGACCATAGTCCTAACCTATGCTGTTCTCTCTGCAGCACTGCAGTTGTATTCTATGTCCAGAACGGGCATCCTTCCAAGGTGTTCAAGGCATCAGATGTCTCTCGGACTCTGCATGTGCAGCTTTTGAAAGAGAAGGCTGACTTTCTGCTTTTTAAAGTCTTGCGGGTTGACACGGCTGGTATGTTTGCCATCTGGTGTCTGGGCTTGGATTTTTCTTTCTGAAAGATGGCATTGAAAATATTTAAGATGCATGCTCATTTGTGACAGACTGGTGTCAGTACTTGTGTTCTGTTAAAATACATGCTTTTGCATGCTGTTAGTCTTATCTGTTCTGCATCAGGAAGTCCTGGAGAATGAGGAGAAAGGTACCCCACTCATACCATCTTTTGTTGGAAGATGGGCAAAACCTAATGTAGCCATAATATAGAATGTTCAATGTTTGGGTTGTTCAAGGCTTCTAGTGTTCAGTGATGGGCTTGTAATGTAATTTGTTTTTATCTGTCTATAGCAGGCAAAATGGTCAGGTTATCATTGTGGTTTAACCTCGTCTTCTAATGAGGTTATATTTGTATCACAGACAGGCCTCTGAGGTTTCTCATAAGGAACTTTTTCTTTTATCCTAAAAGAATCTTGAACTTCAAAACCTAGCCTTGTATTAAACTACGCTAGTAATGTAAACTCTTTATGATCCTCAGATATTACAGATATGACTACCTCTTAGATTTAAAATCAGGAGACTGTGATCCAAATGAAAACAGAGTGAATAAACTCTAGCACTTAGTCATAAATACTGTAATAAATTCTGGCTTTGTTCACCTATTGGGAAGGATTTGTTTTATTCTAAATGTACTTGGATTACCAAAATGTGTAGATATCACTTGAAAATGGTCCTTAATGTTTTCCTGACATAGCAAATCTGCTACTGTAAGTTTAAGGGGGATAACTTTTTTATTATTATTACTTTATTCTAACGTGGTGCATTGATCTGACAACAGGTATTACTGTAAGCAAATATATTCAGGCCTCAGTTGCTGGAAAATAGTTTTGAAATACTGAAATACACTATAGATTATCGGTGTGATGCTTTCCTTGCAGTACCTGAGAATACTAATATTCTTTAGTTCACAGGTACTTCAGAAGTTCTTACAAATATATCTATCATAAAGAAAGGAGGAGGTCTGAACTCAGTAACTTCAACTCATCTTTACTTCTGTTTGGAATAAGCTGATGTTGACTTGGATATAATTTCAGTATTGTATGCGTAAGATATTCTCATCTTTTCACAGCCTGCTGAACTGTGCAGCTATTTAATATGTAACATCAAAGATAAGAGATTTTAAAAAATATATCAGAATGTTATGAACTAGATGCTTTACCACCAATCTAGTCCTCACAGTAACAGAATGCATGGCAAGTTGACAATTTACACAACTAATCTATGTTTGACATTATTCATAGCATGTCTTTTAAAATGCTCTGGACATGGACACTGTGACCCTATAACAAAACGCTGCATTTGCTACCAGCTGTGGATGGAAAACTTGATTCATCGTTACCTGAGCAATGGCGAGAGTAATTGTGGTAAGTTTGCTTGCTGTGGGATGTATTCCAAGAATCATTTGTCTTTTTGTGAGACTGATGAATATTTGCCATCAGAATGGGGTACTTACATAGGAGGTAGCTGCTGAGGAAGGGTTACAACAGTCTCTTTATTGTTCAGCCTACAGCCTACCAAAATGATAGAATCATATAATTGTTTAGGTTGGAAAAGACCTCTAAGATTGTCAGGTTCAACCATTAAACTACCACTACCAAGTCTTCCACTAAACCATGTCCCTAAGCACCACGTCTACACATCTTTCGAATACTTCCAGGGATGGTGACTCAACCACTTCCTTGGCAGCTTGCTGTGATGCTTCACAACCATTTCATCCAACCTAAACTTCCCCTGGCACAACTTGAGGCCATTTCCTCTTGTCCTATTGCTTCTTGCTTGAGAGAAGAGCCTGACCCCCAACTCGCTGCAGCTTCCTTGGAGGTAGTTGTAGAATGATAAAGTCTCCCCTGACCCTCCTTTTCTCTAGCTCAGTTCCCTCAGCATTTCCTCATAAGGGTTGTTCTCTAGACCTTTCACCAGTTTTGTTGCCCTTTTTGGACACTCAGATGGATCAACATTCATGCTCATCTTAGTATTGTCTGCAAACTTAGAGTGCACTTTATCCCTTCTTCCAGATAAAGATGATATAAAGATTGATAAAGATGGTAAAGAGAACCAGCCCCCAAACTGATCCATGGGGGACACCACTTGTAACCAGTTACCAACTGGATTTAACTCCATTCACCGCAACTCCTTGGGCCCAGCCAGATTTTTTTACCCAGTGAAGTATACGCCTGTCCAAGCCATTGGCAGCCAGTTTCTCCAGAATAATGCTGTGGCAAACAGTGTCAAAAGCTTTACTAATGTCTACCTAGCTTTACTAATGTCTACTAGGTAGACAACATGCACAGCCTTTCTTTCATCCACTAAGCGCATCACTTTGTCATAGAAGAAAATGAGGTTAGTCAAGCAGGACTTGCCTTTCCCATGTGTATTGAGCCTTATCAACTGGTTGTCCTGTATGTCTGCAAGATGGTACTTCGATGTTCTGCTTCCCCAGCACCAACGTCAGAGTGATAGGCCTGCAATTCCCCTGGTCTGTCCTTCTTCCAGCTCTTCTTGTAGACAGGCATCACATTTGCTAGCCTCCAGTCAACTGGGACATCCCCTGCTAGTCAGGACTGTTGATAAATCACAGAAAGTGGCACTTGCTCCCTCAGTACCCTTGGGTGGATCCCATCTGGCCCCACAGACTCGTGTGTCTAGGCCGTGTAGCAGGTCACTAACCATTTCCTTGTGGATTATGAGGACTTCATTTGGCTCCCCACCCCTATCTACCAGCTCAGGGGTCTGGGTACCCAGAGCAAAACTCATCTTACTACTAAAGACTGAGGCAAAGAAAGTGTTAAGTACCTCAGCCTTTTCCTCATCCTGTGTCACTATGTTTCTTCATGCTCCCCCAGAATAGCCTTCTGTAGAAAGGAGTATCTTGGAATTATTTGACTAATGTCTTGAAATGATAAAGTCTTTATTTCATAGTAGTCTTTATTTTTAATATTTTAAATATTTAAGAAGCTTGAATTAAAAACATATCACTGAGGTGGGGGGGAAGTATAAAAACTGTAATTGTCAAGGGGGAGAGTTTGAGGCAATTTGGGGCCAGATGGAAGGGTTGTTTGACAGTATGTGTATTGATGAAACTAGACTGTTTCCCAGGTGCCACTTAATCACGTTGGTATTCTTTGGCACACCTAACAAATCAACTAAGCCAATTTCATATCGTATGGGAACTCTCTAATTAAAGTATTTCACAGTTTTCATGTAATTAAATTGGTCTAAGTTGAAGTAAAGCTGAACTTTTAGTACTGTGCAGACTTGGAGACATTTTGCTGGGCAATGCTCAGGTCTTCAAGTAGTTCTGTAGAAATTAATAGGAAATGTGCCATTTGCTACAAGCCATTAAGTAACTGTGGGCCACATGTCTGGCTGTTAGTGACCAGTGGTTGGTAATTTCCTGAATGAAATGGGACAGTATGTTTTAAGCCTGAGGCTGGGGCTTCCTGCAGTCCTGCCTTTAATGCTCTGTTGTTCCATAGTGCAGTAACAACACTGAAACAGTATATGCATGTGAGAGATTCTCATTACTGCACATCCCTCTGAATCCCTCTTAGATTTTCCAGGATTTAAGAATCTAAGCATGTAGGTAGAAGATCTGCTGCTCTCTTATACCGCTGCTAAAATGACAGAGTACACTTATGCTTGCTTTAGTTAGAGAATGATGGCTGAGGTGATTACATGACCTCCTTGGCTTCTAGCTACTATGTAAAATTTGCATATCCTGGTATTGTAAAAGGGACGAGGTAGAGGAAAAGTTTTGAACATGAGCATTCTCAGTATGGAAACTTAAGAATATTTGAGTGTTCTTTTGAGAAGATATGTAGGTGCCATGTTCTGCTAAAATCCTGTTGGCACTCTCCATTGCCCAGGATCAGAGAAGTATTTAATAGAGAAGTACTTGAAATTATCCTATTCATATTACTTTACAAAGAAATGTTGTGCTTCTTTTTTCAGAGTGGAGTATACTCTACGTGACTCTATCTGCTTTTATTTTGATTGTGGTCACAATAGGTCTCGCCTGGTTCTGCATCTGCTGCTGCAAAAGGTATATAATATGCTTCATTTTGAGGGGGTGTAAGCAACAACTGCACACGGCTGCCACATTTTAGTCCAGTCCTTAGCACTAAACCACTCAACGTCTCCTCAGACACTTGAGGAGCTTCCTGTAGCTGTTTCTCAAAAAAGATGTACTTTTTTGAAAAAAGGAGTATCTGTCTGGTCTATATGTATTGTTCTGCATTTTGAAAAATAAAAAGCCAGTGCTGCAGTATCCTTCAAATTACAAGCTTATTTATGGAAAAATGCTGAGTGTGTACTGCACTTCTTCCTGGTCTCTTACTGAGTCCTCCGGGTACTCCATGCTAAGAAGAGAGGCACATCCTGATGGTCACTGAGATAGGAGTGTTCTCAAAGGGAGCTGCTTCCAACCTGGTGTCTGTCTTTGACAGGAAAATGGACATGTGGGCTGTATCTGGCTGGCAGGCAAGGATAGGATCCTTGAAAAACTTCTTTTCTAAGCCAAGAATCTGTCTCAAAATACTTACTGATTCTTTCCTTAAACAGTTTTCCCTACCACTGTATATTTCCCTCTGCATGTCACTCCTCACATCCTGTTGTCTTTCCTAGTAAGCCATTAAGAAATTATTTGAAGAAACAGTTCCTTTGAGTGCTGTCACTTGAGAGTATTTTTGCTGCTTCCCAAAAAAGCACAGCAAAAAGGTATTCAGGTATTAACAAAAATGAGATGCTATCAAAATTTTTCTTGATTTTAGCTTGGTCTAGGGTGTCTTTGCAGCATGTAAAGGGTGCTGTTTAAAATACATTGGCTTGGTATACTGCTTTCCTTTTTTTATAGTTGAAGTAACAGTGCTGTTAGTAGAAAGGTTTAAACAGAAGTGTATCTCATATCAACGTGAGGCACAGCCTTGCAGGCTTGTGTGGCTTTGATGAGAAAGGGAGTGTTTATGGAGTTCAGCTGCTTCCAGGCCTTTGTCCTTACACGGCTGGTGCCAGAATAAGTGCAGAATGATGCAGATACAGGTGAAAAGAGGAGGGCAGTGCTGCACAGGACAAAATGGCAAACGATGCCGTTTGCATTGTTGAAACTACAGGAAAAAAAGGCACTTTAGTTTGAAATTCATCTGGAATTTGAGGATTTTAAAGGTTTTGATGACTTTCCAAATGAAATAATTTTTCAAAAGAATGTAGAGAGGATGCCAGGTGGCTGGCTGTTGCTGTGATGCCAACTGAGAGGTAGCTGCTTCTCAAACACAAAAGTTAGATCTGACCTGTGGTAACTGGGAGTGCTTTTTCAGATGTTTTCAGAGTTAAAAATCTTGCCAAAAAAAAGACACATGCTCCCTGCCTCCCCCCCCCCCCCCCCCCCCCCCAAAAAAAAGATAATATATAAATAAGAAGGAAGGGGAGGAAAATGCCTGAGGTGTGACAGCATCTTCTAGGAGGCGCCCCCCTTTGTTTCATGCATGAATGCCCTTATTTCTACTCCAAAATCCTTCAGTTAGTCCCTGTCCATTAAAACAAACAGCCCTGTCTGTTCCTCTAGCTCAAAATCTTTCTACATTCAGTAAGGTAGAAAGCAAAAAGGTAACTCTGGCAAACAGCTAAAACTTAAGGTAGAGATTTACCACATTGTACAAGTGAATGCAGAAGAAGGATTTAAATGAGGGAAGACTGGCTCAGTTTTTGGCTACAAACCAAGTGAGTGCTTTGTCCCTGCATATGAGGGAGCCAGTCTCCATTTTTCACTGGTCTGTAAATATAATGAGACAAGCTCTACTTGAATTCTCTTAGTTTTAAAACAACCAACCAAATAAACAAACAACAACAACAACAAAAGATACCTAACCAATTTAGTTTAGGAATGAAACACTTCTTACAGAAATTTTATTTGGAAACTAATGAGTGTGTCTATCTTGTGTCTAATTACTGTTGAAATTGAACAAACTGAACTCCTTTGGGCTAGGGAAGTAATTCACTCTTTCTTCATCTCAATGTATCAGACAGATCAAGTAGATACTATCCTCTGGTCCAGATTGTGCAGCTGGTTTTTACAGGCATAGACTGGAATAGCTCTTTCTGAGTGAAGGTTCTTTTTGAGGCTCTGTATATGGGGCTTGTAGCGATGTGTACAGTAAAGGAGAAGGAGTAGATCTGTGTGTGTATGTGAAAGCTAAATATCTTTCTGGTAACTTCTTTTTTTTAGCAGAAAGAGGACAAAGATAAGAAAGAAAACAAAATATACCATCCTAGATAACATAGATGAGCAGGAGAGAATGGAGCTGCGACCCAAATATGGTAAGAGTTCTCTCTTTCACTTGGGGTTTATTTAAGCAGTGAATCTTTAAGCTGTGAACTCATCCACCAACCTTACAGTCAATGTTTTTAGTTGGCACTTGCAACCAAAAGGAGCCTGGAAGCTGGAGTACAAGGCTGAGAATGACAGAGGCAAACATAAATGGGGAATTGGTTGGTCAAGAATCACTTCATTTCTTGCATGGGTCCTTGGGCTCAAGTAAAGCTCTGAGCTTCTTCATTAACCTTAATTTAGACCATCTAATTGTCCCACAGACTTCTTACATGTAACCTCCTTTCCCCTCACACACACTTTATAATTTGGATCTGTTTTTATTGCTGCACACAACACTTCCCTCTGGACCATAAGTGCCCTGTTAAACATTAGAGACTTCAGCTGCTCTGTTCAAATATGTTTTAATTTACCTTATTTCAGTTTTTAGCAAGAGAAGTATAGGAATGCAGGGAAATAAAATCATCCTTAGAAATTGCTGTCCTAGAAAGATAGATGTAACCTTTCAGTAGAAATCACAAACTTTCATTACCAATCACTTAAATCAGGTAGCTCAATAAACAAGCTAATTTCCAGATTCAGGCTATTAGAATTATATTATTTTTTCAGAGCCATAAACCAGTGGGGCTACACTGGTAGTACACAAAAGAGTATCTGTCTGACAGTATTTTATGCCTACTAGACCGGCTTTTGACATGGGTAGTGGTACAG
This sequence comes from Heteronetta atricapilla, assembly GCA_011075105.1. Classification (NCBI taxonomy): domain Eukaryota; kingdom Metazoa; phylum Chordata; class Aves; order Anseriformes; family Anatidae; genus Heteronetta; species Heteronetta atricapilla. The sequence goes on from CM021732.1 coordinate 49,426,701, forward strand.
GCTGGACTGCAGAGAGTGTTTTCAATTATTTTTAATATCTCAGCAGATTATATGATGATTAAGTTGTTAATAGTGTTTTTTTCCTAATGTGCTTGTTTTGCCTTTTTGTTGTTGTTGTTAGGTATAAAACACAGAAGTACAGAACACAACTCCAGTCTGATGGTCTCCGAATCAGAGTTTGACAGTGATCAGGACACTATCTTCAGCAGAGAAAAGATTGAAAGAGAGAATCCTAAAGCCCTTTTGAATGGATCAATCAGAAATGGAGTTTCTTTCCACTACAACTCCAAAGACAGATAACTGAATGAGGGTAAAAGCACAAAACAAACTGATCCAACACATCTAAAGCATGTTGGCCCACTTCTGTTTTTCCAAATCAAAAGCTTTTAAAATATCAGCAAATTGCAGGTGAAAGAGTAGATTTCTAGTGCAGTGGTGGGGAAGGGCAGAGGAAGTATTTCATGGTCAGTTAACTCCTGTTGCCACCACAAGGAACAAGGAAAAGTACGTTTTATTTCTTGCATGTTTCATGCTGATATGTGTGTGAACTTCAGAAAGTTGTTTTTCTTGTATCACTGTTACAAAACTAGCCAGGGCTGTTACGCCATTAATGGTGGTAATTGAGATGTATATGAATTTGTGCTCCTGGCTTTTTCTCAGAGGAGCAATGGTGTTATGAAGCTGACCTAAAACAGCAAAAGCTGACGTACATAAATTCTGTTACAGCTATAGAGAGCAATACGTGACTGCAGACTGCATCTTAATTTTCAGTTTAGATCAGGAGCACAGAAGGAATATTTGTAGTGTGTTTTTTTCCTCTCTGAATGTGCTTTGTGACTTCCTTTTCTAGGGTAGTGATCATCAGATGAAAACATCTGTTTTTAAAAGAGGTTTGCAATTTAGCAGTTGTACTGAGCTGTAAACTAACATGACAAATCTGTGCCCTGTGGGATGCAGTGTTCTCTGTATTTATGTGGAAGGTATGATGCCTGTAGGGAAGTCCAACCTTAGGTTGCTGCTGTAATGATGAAAGTACTTTTACTTTCTCTAGAGTCTGCCATGTCCACCAGCAACCAGTAGCAGAGATGCAGGGAAGACTCAGTGCCATATGCCTTCAGAAGCATTTTGAACATCCCAAACAACCTTTTCCTTAGGAGCTGTGGACCTTTTAAGGCCAAGCCCTTAGCTGAGTTTTAATCTGTTAGCCTCAGTGCTTTATTAGAGAATTACCCAGGTGTTTGCACAGTTAAATGCTTGTGGCAAAGTACCATGAGTGGAACAGAAGTTTCAACACTTACCTTTAGTGTCTTGGGAATTGGCACTGTGGTTTTAGCTAGAACATTAAATTGTTTTACTTTTTCCCCTGTAGTTGTTCAGTGTTTAGATATATTGGCATAAAGAGATCCCTTTAGGTATTTAGGAAAGTTAGGTGTACTTGAGTTCTGATGTTGCTGTTCTTGTTTGCAGTCTGGATAATTTCTTTTCAATGGGTTTGTTATGCTTTAAAGCTGTTTCTCCAGTACTGTTCTTGAAATTCCATACAGAGGATCAGGCTTTTTTACATGTAAGCCTCATTTGTGGGGGCATCTGTGGCACTGTCAGCCTTTCCTGGGGGTTTGTTACAGACATGTTGGAGGTCTTGGGCTGAGCTGGAGAAATTGTGTTATGATGGAGAAAACAATCCTCTTTGGAGCATTTCAGATAGGGTTTTGTTTGTTTGCTTGGTGATTTTTTGTTGTTTTGTTTAATCTGATGGTGGAGAATCTATTAATGAAGAAGGGTAGAGCACTGTAGAGATCATGGGGAGCAGATCAGAAAGGTCAGGCAGGGGACATAAACCACCTCCATCATGATGAATAACTTAGTGAATTTGAGGACTTTCTCAGTCTTACATAGCATTCTGACACAAAAGAATGTCTGGGTTGAATACCGTGACTTTTGTGTCTCTTGGTAATGGAGCCTGGCAAAAGTCAGAAGAACTGGCTAGGTTGGAAGAAATTAGTAATCAAAAATGGCAACAATGTGGCATGCTCGTGATTTGCATTCTCCCTGGTTTCATACCTGTGATTCTTTAGCAGCAGGTGTCTGTGAAGTTGTCGCCAGCACACTGAGGAGTGTTTATCTTGTGCCCAGCCCTGCATTTCTGTGGAGAGCTACATGTAGCCTTAGGAGTCATAGTGGTGGAAGAGGCTGTGAAGAGCTAAAAAGGGTTAATGCAAGTGTTTTCCATGTTTTTCTTAGGTCCTCCAGCAAGATGTGATATAAATGGTCTGATTTGCTTTCTTTAAAAGCCAAGCTTTATGTATGAGTTTTAGGATATTTACTGAAACAAATTTACTGTCTCATTCTACTTTTTCTTCCCCCTCATTGTGTGTGAGTGAGTGTATTTAATTAAACTTTGTCAATAAAAGCCAGGTCAGCTTTTGATTCCTTTCAATTTCTGCCCCAGATGTGTTAGCAGTATTCACTTTGAAAGCATTTCTGAAGAAAGTTAAGACCCACCCAAAATACTTCCAAAACTTTCTTTTTTCCTTTTTAAAATCAACATTTGGGGCTTAATCCATTCTCTGCAAATTCCCGAAATGTTCTATCAGGAATTATGCTCTTGGAAAATTTGCATTTAAAGAACAAATGGAAATTGCACAAGCAACTACAGCTTTGACCTACTTGGTCAGGTGACTCCTATCAACTTCCAACAGACTTGGCTTTTCAAAAGTAGATCCGTGATCACAGTAGCCAAATCCTTGAGTATGGCACCATCTGTGCAGCCAGGCATTTACCCTTTCAGTTTGTCTCCTTCTTGAACCTCTCCCTCTGGCTGGAGGGGCAGAAGAGAATACCACCTGTGCTCCTGATCCTAACCTTGCTCTGAGGGATATATAGTCTGTTCTGATTGTTCTAAGTTGCCTTGTTGCAGTATCATTATACATGGAATAGTAGGACTGGATGTTAATCTGTAGGTTTCACCAAGCTCAGCAGCCTTCCAGGGAGCTCACAATGCAAGCTTCTGGTAGGCAGCAAAGTTCTCTTGAGAAATTATTTGGACAGCAAATAAGTTGGTGCTTCAGTGCCTCTCAATTGGGAATCTCCAGTTACTGTTACCTTAGGTGCTTTCTTGTGATGCTGTTTCTCATGCATGCAAGTGGGTATATCAACATTATATGATTGGGTTTTCTTGGATCCTTTCTGTCTCTCTCTTCGTTCTCCAACCCATAGAGCATTTTGTCTGTTATATAGGGGGAAGGTTCTTCCCCCTATATATATATTCCCTATATAAGGGAATGAGGGAAGGTTCTTCCACCCTGAGCAGAGATGAGGGTCCAGTCTCCTTTATCTTGTGAGTTATTTGTGTCAGTCAGCTCAAGAACAGGTTTGGGCTTTCCTTCCCCTTGCATAGCCTTAACACAGGGCTGTCTCTTAGCCAGAGACAGTGCACAATTCCTTATATCGATCTGCTCACATCCCCAGATACGGTGCTGCCTGCCTGTTGGGCTCCTCTTGTAACATATCTAGTTGTTAAAAGGGTTCTACCAGGTGGGCACACTTGCAGCTATGATACCTATCCACTGCTGTTTTCAGGTGCTAGAGCAACTTCTAGATAGCAGAGCTCCATGCAACCTGAAGCTCTGGACAGCTGTTTTAATCCTTGGGAGATCTGTTTGGGTGGAGATGTGAGCACAGATCGGTTTTAGTGCTTCCGTGTGGATTTCAGCCACAGCCTTGTAGCTGTGATGCATGCTCACCATTTTCTTTCAGCAGGTCACAGTCTCCTGTAGTTTCAAACTTCTTAAGAAACTTTTCTTCCATGTTCTTTGATAACTTTTCACAACCCGAAGGCCATTAATTTCTTTTGTTGCAACATCTTTCTCATATTCTTTGTGTTTCTTCTGCAGGAGCTGGGAACCCGAATACTTGACTGCAATAGATTTGATCTCCCCACCAAATGCTGAGATCCAGGGCTTCACACCACATACAGGCCTCTCACATACAACAGGAATACATTCTTCTTACAGTAAGAAGACTCAACAGGACAAACTTCAGCCGGCCCATAGTATTATGCTCTATATTCTCTGCTCTCCAGCTTTTTCTTCCACAGCATCTTTCCTTTACTGCTTCTGCAAAATATCTAGTGTGCCTTTGTCTATGAACTTATCTTTTAGTACATGTCAGTGCAGTCAGCATCCTTCATTTTATGAAGTCAGTCACTTGTGTGTTGGGTTTATTTTACATGTTTAAAGCCTGGTGCTGAAGCCTAGGAGATGGTTCTTTTAAGGAATTAACGAAAAATTATCCCACATGGACACTCTTACTGTGGGCTTCAGTCTTCAGACCAGTGGCAAGCTCATGTACCATGAGAATATCTGCACGATTTGTCTAAATATTTCTCACTCTTAACAAGTAAGAAACTAGTCTAATGTTTCTTATTGCTTAAAGCCTTACCAAGTTGAAGCTGCTTACTGAATTCTGTTCTCTAGATGACACTTCGATGTGTTAGTGGCTAACAGTATTTTAGCTGTGTTTTGAAAGCTGGATTTTTGAGCAGCTTCTAGTTCTACTGGTTAATTCTTCCATATCCTTGGAAGGAAGAGTCTTTCATCATACATAATACCAGGCTTGCTATTAGTATGAAACTTGCACCAAAGTTTAAAATAATAGTTTCTGGCTCTATGAATTTGTGATATCACGTTAGTGTCATTTGGCCAAGCATGATTTTGTCAAGAATTTAGGAGTGAATATAGCAAGCCTTTATCTTGATTCAGTGTAATATTTATTTCTAGAAATACCGCTTTCCTAGAGCATGTCAGGTAGAAGGAAGGGGAAGGAAAATTAACTCTTAAGCTGAAAACACTATGGCAGAATTCAGGACTGCTGCTAGCTTTCTGTTTTGGGTTATGGTGGTTTAAGCAGATATTCAGTCCTCACATTTCCACACAATTTTCTCTTACGCACAGAGATTACTGGCATCGTCTTTCTGAAATAGGGATGTACTGCATCCCAGCAGTCTCCTCTGCTCTTCTGAGATACAGCTTGCTATGTAGGGTGCAAAGTCCATTGAAAATGAAGAATAAATTGACAGTTTAGCACTAGTAAGATGCTCTCTTAGTAGGCAGTGTGCCAATACTTAGAGTGCATCATAGCCTTGGTGTAAGTACTTGATTTTCACGTGTGTCTTCGTTTTACGTTTATAGGTACCGATACATGCACAAGTAGAGGCTGTCCAGCTATGTAAAAAGGCTGCCTTTGTTGTATTTTAAGAAGGGAGTATATTTAGAAAAAAAACTTTCTTGCCATTACTGCCTGATGTGTTAATCATATTCAGTACTCAACATTGCCATGCTGCAAACAGTGTTTTGTGTTTTCAATTTTTCTTAACCAGAATACTACTGCAGTACAAACTGAAACTTACCTGGGCAAGTCTGCTGAAGTGCACATACAAAGCCTGTTGTCCTCTGGTTCAACCTTTCATTTTAACTGAGTAGATTTCTGAGAAGTCCAAGCAAAATGTAAAGTCTAGTTACAGAGGAGTTTATCTGAGGAGGGCAAAAAAAGGTTGTTGCTGTTTCATGTGTGAGAATACACTTTCAACTGCATCCTTTCAGGTAAACAGGAGACGAGCATCTCCCTCTGTCAGAGACATCCTATACAGCTACTCTTCAAGCACCTATTCAGAGCTGTCAGATGTGGTTGCTTTTATGATGACTTTTTTCATGGTTTGTTGCAGCAATTTGTTTAGACTATTCTAATGTTCTTCAAATAATTTTCTTAGGCAAATTTCCTGTTACTATTTTAAGCCTCATGTGAAACTGGTTTTGCCCCTCAATATACTTACTGATAATGGGCTGTAGTCAGCTGGAGCATTCAGATGGCAGTTACAAAATGACAACTACTTTAGTCTTCTGAGCCATTTTTATGAGGATTGAGAGAGGAAAACCTTCCTATGAAAGAAGGGAAATGGGGTAGAAGTGAATTAGTTTCTTAACATCAGCTATTGCCTATTACTGATCCGTAACTAGAGTACTACTTCCATACCTCTGCAGCAAAGAAAAACCTATTTCATACAAATTTTAGGTCCGTGGCAAACTTGAAGCTGATAAATAAAATTAAAAACAAAATTTTATTTTGTATAGGCTACGAATCAAGTGCAGATGAGCCACAAATCAGTAGTTTGTCTCTGTATGGAAGCACTTCTCCCTGTGGGTGGATGGGTGAGCTATTGCAGATTTTATATGAAGAATCAGTTTCTAGAAAGTGTTACTTATTGCAAATGAGAATTTATTGTAATTGGAACTATTTCTGAGCTGAAACTATTACGTTTATGTAACAATTAAATAAAAAATAAAGTTTTGTCTTTCCTTCTAGGAACTTGTTTTAGACGTGGTGTTGTGTATTGGACTAAACACTCAAGCTGCACTGAGAGACAAGCTTCATAACATAGGTTAAGTCTGTAGTCACAAAAGCAGTGTGATATCTGATCCTTTGCCTTGCTATTGACAAAAGCAAAAAGGTATCCTTTTGCAGAAAGATGGCATAATTCAGTACATCAGGAAGCAGAAAAGCTCTTTTACTGCAGCTCACAAAGTTTCCATGTTCTGCTTGTCCTTGGTGTAATTGGCTGTACATGAGTATTCACCAGCTGTCTTGAACGTGTGGCAGGTTGAACAGTTTTGTGGTTTATTCTATAGCAAATGCAGTACTTGACTGTTTGTAAGTACAGTGGCTGCTTTGTGATAATCGGTGGTGCTAGCGTGCAATATAACCCAAAATATCATTGTAAGCTAGGGGTAGATTATGCTGCCTGTTCCTGAATGAGAAAAGAATCCATGCATTGGTGTCTATAAAGCTTGTGCTAAATCATGATGATAAAAAGTACTGGGAGATTCAAGAGTCCTTCCCTAAGGATAAACACACCACAAAAGCAACTTTTAAAGTGTTTTTGGATATATGGTGTCATGGTGTATGTTGCATTTCTTACATTCTTAAACTTGATGCCTACAAGGGAATACGGGTTGCTGAATAGGTTGATGAGACACATAAAGTTCGTCCTTTACTGAAGAATGGAATCTGCCCATTTGTTATTGCACTGTAAATCTTAGTAGTAGCAGCAGCCTTCCCCTGAAGTAGGCTGATGAAAGCCTCAAATGTGTGCAACAGGAAGGACAGCAGCAGCTCTGCTAAGGTGCTTCAGAATTCAGGGGCACAATGAAAAAACTGTGCTACTGAATGCTACTACATGCTCACACCAACTTCTCGTGTCTGGAAGGCCCTAGACAGAAATTCTGACAAGGAACAATAAACAAGTGCGAAAATTTTACTTAAACCTTCTGAACACCATATGTAAATCTTTGTAAGTTTTCTATAAGCAGTAGGGCTAGGATAAAGGACATGATCAGTTATACATAAAACTGCCAGTTACAGTGAGATGGTTACTGCAATACCAAATTAACTGGAACTTTTTATTTTTTTTTTTAAATAAAATCTTGCAAGATTGCCCAGTTCCCAGTAATATGTGTCTGTTGGTTTTACAACAGTATAAACTATTTTACAATTTGCAAACCATTTGCATTCTGCAAAGCTTGATTATGAAAACCTTCAATCACACAAGCATAAATTGTGGTTTTAAAAATTACCAGGGAAATCTAATAGGCCACAGAATGCCAGCCTGCTTAAGCGTTTACTTAAATGCAAAGATCTTAACAATAAGTGGTAATGAAGAACAAGAACCAGCTACTCAAAATTAAATATTAGATATTGGTCAAACTTGAAATACTTTTGAAATACTTCTGAGTAGCACTGGTTATTTTATTTTTTTTTAATCTCTACTGGCTTGGTATTACCAAGATCAGGAGCCATCTTGCTTATAAACAGCTAAAGAACATCTGAAGAATTATCTGAATGCAGAGAAGTATCTTTTTTTTTCCAGTGCTAAGGTTGGCACAACAAAATTTCTGTGGAAATCTGAGGGACTGAACGTAATGTAGTGTGGTGTTTTTACTCAGGTGGGCAGCCGAGCTTCACAACCACTCTCTCACTCCCCCTCCTCGAAGAGGAATGGGGAGAAAATAAGATGAAAAGGCCTCAAGGGTTGAGATAAGGACAAGGAGATCATGCAGTAATTAGGCAAAACAGACTCAGAGAAGAGAGACTGTTGCCTATTACTAACAAGCTAGAGAAGTGAGAAACGAATGAAAGAAACCAAAAGCACCTTCCCCCCCATCTACCCCCTTTTCTTCACGCCGCGTGGCGCAGGGGAATGGAGGAATGGGGGTTATGGTCAGTCTATAGTGCTTCTTCTCCGCTGCTCCTTCTCAGTCACTCTCATCCCCTGTGCTGTGGGGTCCCTCCCACAGGATGCAGTCCTTGCTGAACTGATCCGGCAGTAGCTCTTCCAGAACTGCTCCAGATATGGGTCCGTACCATGGGGTCCATCCCTCGAGAGCAAACTGCTCCAATCTGGGTCCCCCACGGGCAGCAGCTCCTGCCAGGTCTCCTCTCCACGGGCTGCAGGTCCAGCCCAGAATCTGCTCCAGCAGGGGTCTTCCACAGACTGCAGTCTCCGTTGGTGCAGGCCCACCTGCTCCACCGTGGTCTCCTCCACGGGCTGCAGCGTGGAACCCTGCTCCACCGTGGTACTCCATGGGCTGCAGGGGGACAGCCTGCTTCACCATGGACCTCACCACAGGATGCAGGGGACTTCTGCTCTGGCACCTGGAGCACCTCTCCCCCTCCTTCTTCACTGACCTTGGTGCCTGCAAGGCTGTTCCTCACTCCTCTCACTCTTCCACCTGCTGTGTGGCGCAGCGTTGTTTTTTTTTTTTTTTCCCCCCGTCTTAAATCTGCTCTCACAGAGGCACAAAACAACATCACTTATTAGCTCGGCTCTGGTCAGCAGTGGGGCCCTTATCTAATGTGGGGCAGTTTCTAGATCCTTCTCACAGAAGCCACCCCTAGGGCCCCCTGCTACCCAAACCTTGCAACGTAAACCCACTACATGTAGCTACTGTCACTCTTGTCATTTCAACAGTAAATAAGGTAATGAACCACCAGTCCAGTGTTTTTGCAGAAGTTATTTATTACCTGAAAACGTTTTTCCATTGCAGTTTTAGTATCCAGAAATTGCTGACCTATCACAAATGTAATCAACATAACTGAGATGTAAGAATTCAAGTATACGTTTTGTAAAAGAATCACAGCTTTTGCTTTGAAGACAACTTCAAGATTATTCTGTGCTTACTGACGTAGACATTACTGACACAAGGATGCTATGCTGGAATCCTACCACAATCTAATCTCAACAAAGGCTTTTTTAAAGCCTATATACCTTATTAATTATGTTTTGTGCTTGTTATCAGGCATAGTAAAAAAAAATGCTAGGAAAAAAAAGTAAACATTTACTCATTAACTTTAAGTACTATTCTTAGAAATACATCAAAATTTTAAATGCACCAATGCATCGGATCACTAATTTTTACAATTAATAGAGCAGCCGGCTACAAAGTTTATCCTTCAACTGCACTGTCCCAAGAAGTACACCTACATTCAGAACTGCACTGTCATATAGCAGTAAATGAGGTAACTTTGACCTCATACTGCAAGTCACATACAGACAATTTTAAGTCTGCAATTAAAGTGGCAGATCCTCCAACCTGTGTACAACATCCGCAACTGTGCGTGCACCACTGTATTACTGGTACCCAGACACCACGTTATGACCTTTCTCAGTCATGTTACACTTTCCAGTAAGAAATAAACAATGTATTGGCTGCCAAAGCTGGCAAAGAGCTCCCTGTTCCACATCCATGTATTCCCTAAATTCAGGTAGACTGTGTGCTCAGTAGTGTAATCTCCGAAGTTGGGTAGAAGGTTTCTTGCTATTTGTTTAGGTAGAAGTAGGCTATCCTTTTTTGTTCTTGAAAAAAAGACAAATGTACTGCAACTGATAACAGTATTAAGTCCTTATTATCTTAAATGTGCATTTGTTTTTGGTGCATTGGAAATGCCTAGAAGGCAGTTAAGTGTTCTTTACCTGTCCTTCAACTGGCAGGATGCACACATACACTTACTGACAAGTAATGTGTTACATACAAACAACCACCTGGTCTCAAGTGTTAGATAAATATAAACATAATAAAATATTTAGAAATTATGAGCAGCAGTCAATGCTACCTCATGTGCGCTTTAAAAAACCCTGTGAAACTCAGCTCTGGCTTTTCTTTCATAAAAGTCTTATGGTACCTGGTACCTTTTTGCTTCATTGGATAAAATACATTAAAATAGCTCATTTCACAGGGTACATTCAACTAGGAAGAAGTGGTATGTTACTTTCTTTCTTTTTTTTTTTCAGTAATTAATGGGTAAAATCCCACCAAATAATTTAATTACAGGAAACAAAATTTCTTCTCCTTAGTCTCTGCAGTGTTGATTTATTTGCCAAGTTAGCATTGCACTTTTTTGTAAAATGCTTCAAGTCTCACTGAAATAATAACATTTAAACAGTACTGTTTGTTTCACATTAAGGATTCTTTAAATTATCCTTAAAGATGACGATTAAAATAGTGAAGTTATGGGATAAAAGTTTCACCTCTAGTCATTTTTATTTAAGTCCTTATTAGACCACAACTTAGCCAATTTTAAAGGTTTTTGTACCTTCCTCCTTAAAGGTTATTTTCCTGTGTGACCACAAATCTGATTCAAGGCACAAAGCCTAGAGGAACTGAACCATCTATCTGCTCCTGTTCCTTGGAGGTGGTGGGTAACATTCTAGACACTGAGCAACATTTACATCAGTGACCTTCCTTCTACAAGAGGGCATTCGTTTCGCAGAAGGGAGTTGTGTGTATCATCACGTCACCACTTGGGATTCATTCATATAGCCCTTTCAGTGTCCCCTGACAACTCTACAAGTTATTCTTGCAACCATGCATCCTATCTTCCTGCTCACTAAGCCCATGGCTCTTTGTCCTTTGCTGATGTTTTCCCAGGACAGCTGGAACTCTCGTACATACCAGACAAAGGCATTTGATCCCAAAACAAGGTGTTATGCACAAATTACAGCTCTCTGCTCAGAAGCCCAGAGCTGAACAGCTGGCAGCATTAACTGCAGCCAGCATTAACATGCACTGACAAAGCTGTACGTTCACCTGCACGAACTCCTAGCAGTTGCTAAAAGACACTCCTCACCTTTCACAAGCATCAGATTATCCCACAGTTAAAAAGAGACATGCCTGCTTCTTGCCTGCTTCTAAAAGAAAGTTACATAAGCACATTAGAAAATGTTGGTATTTACACAAAACTCTTAAGGGAGTCTGCCATCCTCAACACTTCCCACGTCCTACACACACTCAAGCAGGCAACAACAAATGGTAGTCAGTTTTCCCCTTGACACAGGCTATCATCTATTTTCGTAATGCAGAAGTCTCCAAGTCCTTTCAACTACACAGGGGTAATCTAAGGATAACAGATGTGCATTCCTCCCTACTCCTTGATAGAGATAATGGGCACTGTGATCACATTGCTGAAAAACAATGTACAAACATGTAAAAACATGTGGCAGCACAGAATGTTGTAAGTATCTCTACGCATACAGAACAGGGTTACTTAGTTTTGAAGAAGGTAAACGTTGCAATCACAACATAATTCTGGTTTGAAAAGCTTTTAAAACTGCAACATTCTTTTCCAAAATGTTGGGACTGTGCTTTCTGAAGATTTTTATAAGCCTCCGAAGCAGACGTATTTTATTTCTAAGTATTCATCAATGCCATACTTCGAACCTTCTCGCCCTAAGCCAGACTGCTTCACCCCACCAAAAGGACTCTCCACTGAGGAGACTATGCCTTCATTTACACCAACCATTCCAACTTCCAGCTGCTCTGCAACTCTCCAGATCTGAGCTGGATCTTGGGAGTAGAAATATCCTGCCATGCAGAAACAGAGGTACAGAATTAAAAAAAAAAGTCAGAAAGAACAATTGCAGAAAACTGAAAAAGATACTTCTTGACACGATGTCCATCATTTCATTAGAAATTGTTACCCCCTTAACACTGAATCTTATAAAAAACCTCAACAATGTATTTATCTGAAAGAGAGGCATACCTGCTAAACCCACATTGGCTGCATTTGCTATAGCAATAGCTTCTTCTTCAGTCTCAAATCTGTCAATATAAAGAAAGAAATAGAATTGAGGCCTGCAGTTCATCTACCATCTTGCTCACTTACTGCAAAGAAGCAGCTTTATCAGAAACAAGTCAATGTGCATTTTTTTCCAAAAATGTATTTTCTGTAACTAATTTAATTTTAATTTTGAAGCAATGGAGGAGTTTCTACCACTTGCTTTAAATTAAAGTACAGTTAAATAATTATGATTGCTTTTATGCTCCATAGATACTGGTAGCTAAACCTTTACTTCCTATGGGTTAGGTCACTCATTTCCCCAACTACGTAAGCACTCTCAGCTATGATAGATGACCTACCCTACCATGTTCTTCCGTCATATCCAATCACTCTGGATGGAGGCAGGGAAGGTTTTAAGAAGCAAAAAGAGCTACAGAGTTAAGTCATCCTCAGTCAGGAAAGCAGGGCTAGCAAATCATGACAAATTGCAAGCTCCTGCCTCCCACTTCATTCTGCAAAACATGAAATTTGTGAGGGTTCTGCTGTTACCTGCCCTGGCTTAATTGCTGATGCAATTTAAAAGAAAACCATTTTTGAAAAGCTTCAGAGATACTTAAATCAGGTCAAGAGAGAAACAAACAGGCTAGGTGTGCACAGTAAGTTTCCACATATTTACCCCAGTCTTATTACATGACTTAGCTTAGCGATATAGTTTAGTGGAGGACTTGTTAGTGTTAGGTCAGAGATTGGACTAGGTGATCTTGGAGGTCTCTTCCAACCCAAATGATTCTGTGATTCTTATTTGGCCTCACAAAAATAACTTTGCCAAGCAGTCATTCAAATCTTATTTATTCAACACAATCTTTCATTCTTTTTTATTGCTGTAGATTAATCTGGAAAATGAATGGTCTTACTTGATAACCGGCGCTAAAGGGCCAAATGTCTCCTCTTGTGTGCAAAGCATTTTTGTTGTAACATTACTCAGTAGTGTTGGCTCAAAGAAATTCTTCCCCAAGCTGTGTCGTTTCCCTCCAGTCACAATAGATGCTCCTTGAGAAACTGCATCATTAATATGTCTCTCGACCTGAGGTATGCCAAACAAAAATCTCAAGGTTAGGACTTAAAAATGAACATCAATATACTTTCCACTGAATAAATAATACTCTCCAGTATTAAAGAGAAGACTTTGAAGAGAGGTTTATACATTGCAGAAGACTATTTGCAATGTTACTTAAAATTTCTCTTGAATTAAACTGAGTATGGCCCCACTGTCACATACATTCACCTCTTCTACTGAAATGAAGGATTACAAATAACATGAGAAAGGTCTTTGCAGGACTGAGCAGTACACCTGATATCCATGATCAGGGACTGTCCAAACAGAAAGTACATGACTGTCATTTGAAGAGAAAGACAACAGAAGTAAGCTTTCAAGATGTTACTGGCAAAATCATTTCCCACTCCTGTACATCTACCATTGATCCAAAGACAAGAAAGTAATGAGAAAACTAAATAGTCTCAACCTAAAATACAGTCCTTTCAAGTAACAAAAAGGCAGTTACATGACTATTTACAGTGCTTTCTGTGTGTGTATAGACATGCAATATACACAAAACTTTTGTGATGCACAAAGGGAAGGATTTTCAGTACATCCATGTGTTTTATCCTTTGTCTCGCAAATAGTTCTGAGTATTTTCATATTCCAGTATTTTATACACAGAAAGTGTCTGGCAGCATTCACGTATAATGGGATTGAAATCAAACCACCATATAAGCGAGCCATAGTATCCTAGAAAGTATAAACCACATAATTCAATAATCTTTAAACTTAGGAAGGGTGAAATATTATAGAAAATGCTACTTACTACTGGAGTCGTGAGTCATACAAAAAAGAAGACCCAAGCCATGCATATAAGATTTCAAATGATTACAACATCCAGAGTGCTGGGATTTTTAACCTCAGTGTGTTATTTTGCTTAGCTTTTGCTAGAGGCCCTGGTCTCCAAGACAAGTTCTTGATCACAATGCTTCAGAATTGTAGAATCATCACCAAACTCTCACGGTGTATCACATTTCATTAAATATTCTTCTTGAGAACAGACAGGAAATAATTAGGAAGAATCATTCTCTCCTAAAGGAGGAATCTCTTTTACATTAACTGGCCACATCTGTTCCTCTACATATACACATGGGTTTGGAGGAGACAACAAGCTCTCAGCCACACTGCTAATTCTTTCTAACAAAAAACGTGAAAAAAAGTTAAATACAGTTCCAAAGTTATTTTATGGATCATGAAAAGGAAATAAAGGTGTCAAAATGAAATCTTGTATTTGTACCTTTTCTACTGCTTTTTCATTAATTAGTGGCCCTTGGGTAGTATTTGCATCAAATCCATTTCCAACACGTAGCTCGCTCCTTATGGCTTTAGCAAATTTTTCCACAAATTTGTCATGGATTCCCTTTTGCACCAGGAAACGGTTTGTACAAACACATGTCTGAAAATAAACATGAAAAGGAAAAGCAAACAGTAGTTTATATTGTATTTTGTTACAAATTAATTCTGGCCTTCATGCCACAATATCGGGTTACTACAGTTACTGCAGCCTATTTTGATTACTACAGTCTCTCAAAAGTAACAGCCATTTATCTTTCTATGTCCATGAAAGTATGAAAAAAGGGATTTTACTATGTTGTTATTTGGACTTGCTGCCTGATAACTGGCTTAACTGCCCAGAGCCGTGTGTGGCCCCAAGCATCTCTCTCTTCACAATGAATTGTTCTATGCTTTCCTTTTACATAAAATAGTTTATTTATACAGCTTAAATTATACATAGAGCTCTTCTCCTTCCAGGAACAAAGACAAAATGGTTACTCTTACCTGTCCTGAGTTTCTAAACTTAGAAGCAAGGGCTCCTGCCACAGCACGGTCCACATTGGCACTGTCAAACACTATAAAAGGAGCATGCCCTCCAAGCTCCATGGAGACTCGCTTCACGGTGCCAGCTGCATGCTTCAGCAGTATCTGAGGAAACATGGCAACCTGTACCTCTACCAGAGGTAAACTGTGGAACCACAGAGCTTACAGATAGAAGGCAGTGAAAAGCTACCTCTGGTAGGAAGTTAGTCTGCATCTTCTCTTTAATGCTAGGCCATCTTTTTTGTCCCATCACAAATACAAGGACTAATTTCGCTCATTAAAATCTTTAGAGATCACATTCTGGCCAAGAAATAATGAAGAAAAGGATTTTCATCAACTGCCTGAAGGTCAGGCTTTTATACACTGATATTGTCACTCGTTTGCTTGTTCACTTCCCTTTCAATAACAAAAACCTTGACTACTCTTACAATTTTTCCAATATGTGACAAAATTTGGGATTAAGATTTGCCTTAGGTACCCTTTCTGCGTAAGGGCATTGCATAGAGTTCTATCACCCTTGGCCACACTCTGCAGCTTTTTTGATTTCACTGGGGACTGATGAGAAAGACTACTTGTTGATTAAGGCTGACACAAAAAGTTGATACAAGAGATGCAAGGGTCTCGCTTCTCTAATAGTTTCTTTCAGCTACAGAAGCCATTCCCAAACAGCACCTTTGAAATTCAGTTTCAGCAGTCCTATTAGCATGTTGTCACACTATGATATGTAACGTGAGCATTTTATACATAACTGTTCAGGTTATAATTTAATGAGGGACGATTATGCACAACTTGCACATAGGCATCCTTCTATGAAGTACTGACACCAAAGTAAATAGGCAGAATCTGAACAAATACACACTTATTTGGACTGTCTGCATACAGTAGCCAAAGAAGAAGGCTCTGTTTTGGAAGCACACACTTTCCCCTACCTTTCCAGCACAACCACAGTAATAATCTTCAAGGATATTCTGTGCACTTATGTACCTTTCCTGTTTCAGTGGAGCCAGTAAAGGATATTTTGGCTACCAATGGATCAGTGCACAAGACTTCCCCTACAGCCGGTGCCTGTTGTCTGGAACAAGGAACAACATTATACACTCCTGCTGGAATTCCAGCCTGGTTTGCAAGCTGCAACAAGAGAAACAGAATTTGCATTATCAGTGCATTTTGTATTAGGAAGAGTTCCTTTATGCTTATTGTTTTGACAAAATCAGTCTGCAAGCCAGTAAGAGCCCAAGCTGCATAGCACAGCTAACAGATGCCACGTTGTTAAGAGTGCAGCTTCACTCACGTTTAAGCTGTCTGTCACTCAAAGTAGCCAAAGGAAGGATATAAAGATGTTTCTTGTGGCTCAATGGCCAGGTCTGCTTTCAGGCTCTACACCACAGGCAACTTCAAAATGACTTAAAACCTCTGGATCAAATCAGCCAACTTGCCCTTTCTTCATATATGAAGTTGGCTAGAGCTACCAGCAATGGCCATCTGACTCCCTATTTACGGGCTCTTATTTACAGCTTCAGTCCATTATTAATGTAAAGCCTAGCATAAAAGCTCACCTCTCCAAGAGCTAATGCGGATAAAGGTGTATCCTCTGCGGGTTTCACTACTACTGTACAGCCAGCTGCCAGAGCTGCACCAACCTTCCGGGTAATCATAGCACTTGGGAAGTTCCACTAGGACGACAGAAAAGAAAAATCAAACATAAGGAAATCTTGCCTCCTGTTTTTGTAGAAATAGTAAGGGTTTTATGCAGTTACGAGTTAAACTAAACAGACCTGCATGATGTGCTTTGTCTTAGGTGAACATTTCAAAGTACTGCCAATTCAGGAAGAAGCAGGCACAGGACAGAATTGAAACTTTACAAGGATGTTTCCAGAGGCAAGAGGAGTTGTAAGGCCCCATGCTGGGGGCTGAGCTGAAAACCTCTGTATGATCTGAAAAAATCAGCTGTACTTACTGGGGTTATAATAGCTGCCACTCCCACTGGCTGTTTCAGCACCAGGATTCTTCTGTCTTTTGCAGATGCTGGAATGACATCACCATAAACTCGGCGAGCTTCTTCTGCAAACCATTCCAGAAATGAGGCAGAATATAGGATTTCCCCCTGTGCTTCTTTCAGAGGTTTTCCCTTTGATTAAATCAGATTGAAGATACACTGTAAGTGGCAGACTGAAGCACTACAAATAAATTTAGGTTCTTTTCAGAGTGCTTTATAATCCTGCATCACATACACTGCAGTCTCTGGAAAGGATTTGATATGATTTCACCATCAATAGCTATGTGGTTTCAACATACAGTCATTATGTAACCACTGCTTTGACTATGGTGCCCAGATTTGTACCTGGACTAGATGAGGAGCTGGGACAGCCCATTTTACAATTTTGTGAAGTGTTATTTACAAACTCTGCATTTTGAAATACACCATTCTGAAGAATATACAGATCATGGCAAAAGTTACAAGTTTATGTCAGGGACCATTTTTTTTTGCACCACCCACCTCCAGGTCTGGTCCTGTGGACTGAGCAAGCATTAGCTGTTGGGATGCAACAGAGAAGCTGCTGTGGTACCTTCCAGCATAGCTTTACTCAAAAGGATGCCAGCCTGTGAATTTCCAGACTGCTCTGTGATGCAAAGCAAAACATGTTAAGTGACCGGGAGATTTGCTTTAATGGTACGGTCACTCCAATCCAAAATAAGACACTGATGCAGACATTACCCCCACATACAAGTTTCAGTGAAATCCCTTTCACTTGAAGAGGCCAAGTCACAGATGCTGTGCATCAGGTTAACAAGGGATATTGTGATTATTGCAGTTATTAATTACTTGTCAGATGGCTTCCCTGTCCTTACAAGATAGAGAATACAGTAAAAAGAAGCCTCCAAGAACCACAGCCTATGATCCTCAGCAATGCTTGTTCTTCCTGATTATCCTTATTAACAGTTTTCACAGATCTGGAGCTTGGAGATGTGTATTTTAACGCCTGGGATTCCCGAGTATCTTTCTGGCCTTACGGGATGTTTAGGGATATTCCCCATGTAAGGATGACCATAACCGCTTGGCAGTGCAGCACCAGAGCTGCAGGGCAAAGCGGTTCCCACTCCCTCACTCACGTTTTCCGCCGTTATGATTGCGGCCAGGTCATCCCTCCTCTCCACCATCAGCTCGTACCACCTGCGGAGGAGGGCGCTCCTCTCCTGCGGGGACAGGGGACTGCGTTGTGCCGCGGGTGGGCGCACCGAGCGGGGCCCGCCGGGCCCGCCTCCCCCCGCGCTCCCCCGCCCCCCGCTCACCTTGGCGGGGAGGCGGCCCCAGGCGGCCCCGGCCCCGTGCGCGGCCCTCACGGCCGCCCTCGCCTCGGCCGCGCCGCAGTCGGCCACGGGGCCCAGCTCCTGCCCGCTGGCCGGGTCCCGCACGGCGAAGGCCGCGGGCGCCTCCAGCCAGCG
>CM021732.1:49445569-49484954 GCA_011075105.1 Heteronetta atricapilla
CAGCCCGCCCCGCCGCACCAGCCCGCCGGGCAGCGCCCCGCTGCCGCTCCGCGCCGCCGCCGGGCCCGGGGCCGCGGGGGGCTGCAGCAGGAGGCGGCGGCGAGCGGCGGCGGCGAAGAAGGAGGCGCGGCGGGGCAGGAGGTTCGACATGGCCGCACGGCTCGGCACGGCTCCGGGGGAGGAGCCGCGGCGGAGCGGGGCGGGCTGAGGGGAGGCGAGGGCAGGCCGAGCCCCGCAGCCTCCCTGCAGGCTGTGGAAGCCGGGCGGGGGGGTGGCAGCGCACGGCCCCTTGCTCGGGGGCACCTGGAAGACGGCCGGGAGCTGCAGCGCGGCTCGGTGGCTTCCCACCCCGCGTAGCGTGCTGAGATGGGTCCTCAGCCCGGGCTGCAAAGCCCAGGTGTGCGTGTGTAGACCCTTCTGCTCGACAGGTGTACGAGGTTGTACTGCCTTCACGCTGGCGTGTTTCTGCTAACGCTGCCTCGGCACCCGGCTTTCATTCCATGTAAAATCTGGTGTCGAAAGGCATGTGTGCAGTGAGGCGCACCTCCTCTGTGAGGAGGTCCATCGGTGTTGTGCTACACGTAGACAGAAACCTCGCTAGTGTTGTGTAGTGATGGCAGCTGCACTGCCAAAACCCCAGAGC
Source organism: Heteronetta atricapilla (assembly GCA_011075105.1). Taxonomy (NCBI): domain Eukaryota; kingdom Metazoa; phylum Chordata; class Aves; order Anseriformes; family Anatidae; genus Heteronetta; species Heteronetta atricapilla. The sequence goes on from CM021732.1 coordinate 49,446,213, forward strand.
AAGTGCAGAACACCTACAGACTACATCTTTATATATATATATATAAATTATTTGTAGTAAGATATAAAATGGCCTTCCCAGTACTGCAGTAGTTTACTCGCTGTGTCAGCAATGTGTTTGAAAGACCAGGCATGTGCCGTAACCTCTATTTCAAAGGTCACAGTGCTACTGCTCCAGGCGTCCAAAAAAACCACAGCCTGAGCCAGCGTATCAGCATCATGGCTGGTCTGAAGATTTGGTCTGTTTTGATGGTTGTACTGTGCAATTTCTGTCAAAGATGTATACCAAGTGGAATCTCAACGCATGTTGAAATAGGTAAGACATTTGCAGAATGAATTTTCATGTGTTTCGAATTGCTTGGGAAGAAAAGTAAACTCAGGTTTGTCTGGAAAGCAATGGGAGAGAATAATGTGAAAGTAATGAGCATTCCACATCATTTTCTTTATATATATATAAATACATGGCATGAATGAGTTGCTTGTTTTTGGTGTTTGGACCTCAACTTTAGTGTTTTTGCAAGCAGGGTGCTTGAATCGGTTTGGTTGCGTATTTTTCTCTCTTCTAAAACACAGACATTATGTAACTGGAATTTTTGTGTCTCCAAGTCTTACACAAATGTGTTTTTGTCTGGAGAAATAAGAGAAATATTTATCTTTGTTAAAATTAATGGATTTTTGTATTTAAATATAAACCAGAGAATAACACACATCATTTTTGGTGGTCCTGTTTTCAAATAACTATATATTAATTTTGCTGTACCTGCATAAAATAAATAAAATACTATAATGTATTTGTGTCTGTGACTAATGTCATGAAAATTTTGTTCTATGTATCTTTCTGGTAGGTTGCTATCACATAGCCTAAACGACCTAGGTTTGTAGAAAAATTGAGAGAACTGAGCGAACGTCAAAGTGAGGAAATGTTTCTGTTTTGAATTTCTTATTTGCAGGTGTTATTTTTAAAATCTGGTTTCTTCAGTAATTCTTGAGAAAACATTCGTAGGTAGCTGGAGGTTATTCTCAAATGTTTACTCGTAATAGATCTTAATTGATGGTTTTACTTGGTCATTCTTCAGTTTCTGACTCTAAATCCATTGCTCAAAACAGATAGAAAGTAGAACATATAATACTGTATGTATTCAGGTAATCTCAGACTTTAATTACTGAATACATGCAAATTTGAACGAGTTAAAAGCTGTAACCCAGAATTCATGGTATTTGTTTCAGACCAAGAGTATGCTCAGTACCGAGTCCTGTACCTTTGGTCAGTGTCCTACAAACATTTGCTTTTCTTAATGATATGTCAAGAAACACATAGTAATCAGTAAGACAAGTCACACTGCATGAAGTTAGGCAAACGCATACATCTTTGTAAGCCTTGAGCCCTAATTACTGAATGTTAGCTTCTGGAAACTTGAAACGACATATTCAACAGAATACAGGGTGTTTTCAAGAAATCTACAAAGAGAAATAAAATCTTACAGATCTGATCCAAAGCCATCATTTTAATCTAATCAAGGAAGCATATTACAGAAAACCTGAATTTATATTATGAAGATCTTGATTGTCTGAGAAATCATGTGTACACTTAACTGTTGCATCAGTGTTTACAACAAATTTTGTCCATTTGTCTGAAAATGACATTAAAATGGGCTCAGTTCTGATATTGCTAAAAACTGCAATTTTATTACTGTACACATAAAATTTCACAATGGTAAGATAAAGGAAGTTATTGCCAAATCCAAGCACTGAATATTCCAGAAAAAAGAAAATCAGAAGAGAACTCTTATGACTCAAAACTAGCACCAAAGTCTATCCTGGACACACTCCTGAAAGTACTTTAAAATGGTGAAAAGTTCTCCTGTTCAAAATGTTGATCATGTGCGATGTGCTCGGCAGTGCTGTGCTGTGTCCTACTTGCCATGGCCTCGTTCTTGGAGGCAGGTTTGAGCAAACAGGCTTTTCTTCCATGCACAATGCCAGGGTTGTGTGGGACTGTAAAGATCCCTCCACAGAGTTCATTGTAGAGGTGAGCAGGTGGGATCTGGGCCATCTGAGTAACAAAAGAAGTCAGGAATGGTAGGAGACAGAAGGGAAAAAAAAAAACCTGCAAAACTGAGATTTTTTTTATTATTGTTATTTATTTATTTTTATTACCTAACTCCTGGCTTGTTGCAGGAACAACAAGCTTGTTGCTTGGTTCTTAACTATCTCTTAACCTATTTGTGCAAGCATGGTTTGAAATGACAGTGTGTGAAATTCAAATAATTTAAACGTTTGGTTCTGTATGTATCTTATTCCAGAATGAGAGTGGATTTTTTTTGTGGTTTAATTATTTTGGTAAGGATCACCTTAAATTCAGCATATTCTGGGTCATATTGACAGAGAAATCAGTCTTAGTTTGTAAGTATCTCAAGTGAAGAACAAAACTTGTGTGGGGGAAGGTAAAGAAGATAACCCAGGCATGTAGTTTCAACTGAATAATTTTAGAAGCAACGTTGGGTGTTTTTAGGAAAGTGCTAATTGATTGTCCCTGGCATTTAACATTAATTAGAATGAAATTTCATTAAAGAAAAGTGATAAACTTGTTTAATTCTTTTATTTTGCTTGTGTAATAAGCAGTTTGGCAGTAAGAATGTCCACCTATTCAGTGAATAAATAGCATTATTTACTTTGCTGGCTCTAGATTGTGGTTGTTTTTCATACATGTTAAAAATTAATCAAACTGGTAAGCATGTTGATTCCTGAGGACAGTGAAACTTAAACACAATTCATGTAGGTCCTTTACAGCTAGAAAGTTGTGATACATATTCCATGTGTATCCACGTGTATTCCACGTTCCACTGTCAGTAGCTCGATTCAGGACATAAAGAGTTCCTTTTTACTTGCGGTCAGACATTTTCATCTTTGTTGGTCACCTTGAGAGCTGGGGTGAGAGAGGGTCTGATGAGGCCTCTGTGTCCAGATGTGCCACAGAAACAGCATTTCTGTATTTGTTCCCTAGACTGTCTCACATGCACAGATTTTTTGGAGTAGTATTTCCTATGCCTGTGCCATTTGGCATAGATATGATAATGCAGTATAGCCTATTTTTGATAATGAATCTAATAAACGATTGGCCTGGTTACAATATGTATCAATCAGTACTTCAATATGTTGTTTTTCAGCACATAGAGCTCTGGAATTTTTCATTTCGCGTGAAGGGAATGTTAATTACAGACAGGTAGGAAGCATATTATTGCTTAACTGTCTACACCTTTCTTCTGAGTCTTTTTCTGTCTTCTTACCTTTCTTTATTATGAGTTCTGAGTAATATGTGTGTAACTACTGTGCCTAAACTGTATTTTTAACTTTATTGTTCAAAAATCCAGCAGAGCACTTTAAACATGTCAACAGTGAGCACTTTAAACATGTCAACAGTTTTCATAAACACATAAAAAAAAAAAATTGTGTTTAAAAAACATTGAATGTTCTTTTGGAAAATGTAAAGAAGACCAATTTACATAACTTGATATATTATGAAAGTAGGAGATCACTCGAGGGAAGTATTGACATTGTCTCCTATAGACAGCTATGGCAGGTTCAGAGGATGGAAGATAGTAGCTTTGGCTTTGTGTCTAGCCAAGAGGAGGAGGGCACCTTCAGAAGGTGACCGGCAGTATCCAAGTTACATGATACAAGTACTTTCCTGAAGAGCCTTTGAAGTTACAATGTCTACTGATTAGTTTGGTTTCACTTAGAAGGATTGAGGGTGGGTTGGGGGTAGGGGTGAGGATGATGATGACACTGAAATGATGTATTTTACCAAGATAATAGTTGTGTCTTGCTGGCAGTATTTAAAGTTTATCTTTGACATTGGCAATACACTGTGGTTTTGTGCTATGTAATAGCATTCTGATTCCTTTTCCCACCCCTATCCTTTTCCCAGTTGTTACTAAACCACCAAGATGCATTTCAGGCTGGGAGCATTTATCCTGATGCCTTTTATCCTTCAATCTGTAAAAATGGTAAGAAAAGATTTTTGAGTCCAATATTGTAACAACAGTATCATTATGTGAAAATGCTACAGAATTTAATAAGGGTTGAAAATAGTTGTGTTGTAAAAAATGAAGTATGGCCAAAAACATCCACCATTTTTGTTAGCATTTTGAGCCTTTTAGTAGAACCTTATAACAATACATTTGAAAACATTTTCAGAAAATAACTGCTGGGTAAATTTAACTGTTTAATGTGTACAGCAATATGATAGAAGGATGCTGTTTGACTGAAATAGGTTAGATTACTGTGTACTGACCTGGGGAGGAATTGAGAGGTTAAAAAAAATATTTTTTCTAAGTCATAGGAAAAATGTAGAGCTAACTTCTATATTAGGAAATATTAGCTTCTGCCAGGTCAGTTACAAAGCTGACAGGAGAATGAAAAAAAATAGTGTGTGACTTGCTGCCAAAGAAAAAAAGAAAGTGAGAGTAATGTGTTGTGATCTTTTGACAAGAGGCAATGTACCAAGCCGCACCAGGAAAGGTTTTGTATTGATATTAGAAAGAAATTTTTTACAATGGGAACAGTCAATTGCTGGAAAAACTTCCCTAGGGATATGGCAGAATTCCCATCGCTGGAGATTTTCATGATGCAATTGGGCAGTGTGCCAAATAATTTCACCTTTTCCCAAAAAGTTCAGCCTGATGGCCTTTGAGGTTCCTTCCAACATGGGCTGTTCTATGATTCTGTAGTTCTATCAGTTTAAAGACTTTCTGTTTCTAGAGTGCATACTGTCTTTTGCCTTTTGCTGGTCCCTATTTGAAATCAGTGTCAGGCTTAGTTTTCATGCTTGCAGATCTAAAGACTGCACTACAAAATTAGTATCCTGTTGCTGTAAAGAGTGTGTCTAGACTTGCAGCTAGTCCTGGGTTTTCCTGATTTTTCAATTCTATTACATCAGCTTGTGCTCATAATCAGCTTCTCCAGCGACATCAGAATTATAAATCAGCCAGCTAGGTCTTGCTACAGGTTACTTGCTACCAAAATCTGGATAGTGAGAAATTGGCAACTGGGGCAAAGACAGTCTATCCTCCAATAAAGAAGCTATCAGGATGTGTATGCAGACACTAGAAACTAGGCAGTGATACATAGTTTGTGTGAGGTTATCCGTCCGATTGATTGCCGAGGGTAGGTGGTTTATTTTAGTGGTTCATGAAAATTCAGATCCATTAAATTCAAAGCATTCTTAGCACCTTAGAATCTTTTTTTTCTGTTTACCTTATCTTTCACTTGTTTTTCAGCTGATTGCTAGTGGCTCCATGTATCTCAGTATCTGTTTTTCTTGCCTCAAACTGCAAAATCCTTATCTGTCTTTCCAAGCACACTTTTCCCTCTCTGTTCTCATCTCTTGATCTACTTGGAGTCTTAAAGCAGAAAATGGCAGCTAGACTTCTTGTTAACTCTCAGTCATAGGTTGTTGTTGACCCTTAGCTATCCCAGCTACTGCTTGGTGTATATCCTGACAAGCAGGTTGCCCATCCAGCATACTAAAGTGGATCTTCCCTTTCATAGTGTTCTTTTCATTTTCAGATTGCCCCTCTGCTCTGGCATTTAATACTGGTTCTGTCTCGTGTCACTTAAACAAGTTGCTATTACTGGTCATTTACCTGGCTCTGCTAACATTTTGTCCCAGACTTCAGTCTCCCTTGCCTTGTTTTCAGGACTGATGTTTTCCTAGGATTTCCTCAATATCTACCTTAACTTGGTTATTTCTATCTACCTCTTTTTTCCCTTCTGACAGTTTTGATTTCTGCTTATACCGCTTCAGTGACCAGAGCCTCTCTACCTGCAGCCTCCAGTCCATATTCCTTCAGTAAAGTTGGGGTCCATCTTGCCCTGTTTTTTGTTCAGGCCATGTTTGGACTAAGCAGTCTCTTTAATCAATGTGGAAGAAATAGATATCTCTACAGAGCTGACTTATTTGAACTGTGTGCCTCTAGATCAGCATCATAGACATCTAGACTGCCTTTCCAGGCAGGAAACAAACTTGGATGTAGAAGTCTATTCTATGAATGTTTAATTTTGGTCTAAGAAATACCATCCTAAATTCCTTTATGTTATCTAGTTCAGCTACAGTTTAAAATGTCAAGAGGCCAGGAAATGATTAAATCAACCAAAAGGTCTGCTGTCCCAGTTTTAGTATTTAATATACCTTAATCTTCTGCAGTTTCATAGTTCTGTCTGAACAAACACATTCGCACCCTGGCCAGCAGGCCAGCAGCAGGCCCCTTTTGGAGCTGGCTGGAGCTAGCTCTGATCTGCCATGGGACAGCTGCTGGGCTCTGCTCACAGGGGCCACCCCTGCAGCCCCCTGCTAGCAAACCCTTTCTATAGTAACCCAGTACACCTGTACAATATGAAAGTGAGCAAATTTTATAATTTTGTGTGTGTGTGTGTTGGCTTCATGGAGAAAACTTTTTTTTTTTTAAAAAAAATTAAATATTGATATAATTTTGTTGCAATAGGAATATTCCATGATGTGTCTGAAGACACTCACTGGTCACCATTCCTTAATGCAAGCATTCACTACATCAGAAGAAATTATCCTCAGCCTTGGGAAGAGGTAAGAACATTTGTTAACTTTTGAGTTCGCTTTCTACTGATTTAGTTGCCAGCACTTTTTGCTGCCTTCTTCACTTGTTGTTGCAACTTCATTCTTTGGGAAGTACAGAAAAAAATATGTAATGTTTTTGCATTAAAATGTATGCTGATACAGGAAAATTTGAACTCCTGTTTCCATCTCTACCAGACAAAAAAAGGTTACAGTTTCCATATATAATCTATTTCTCTTCAATGTGTTCTGGTGCTTATGATATAATTCATAGATCCAAATTTTCAAATGCAGTTGATGGTTTTGGTCCTTGCATTATTGCCAGATCTGATTGAATGTTTGCCATTTGAAAACCAGTCCTCGTTTAGAATTCACACTTATGAAATCTTGGACTTAGTCCTGATCTGCACTTGTTTATGGTATATGAGCTACTTAGAAGGAGAGGAAGAACAGATTGTCAGAAGTGAGAATGATTTTAAAGGTCATATTGTTTTCTTTCCCTTATTGGAGAATTTGCCATTCTCTCCGTGCACAGGAAAATCATACTGTTGGAGCAGCATTTGTGATCACGCACTTCTTAGAATGTAATGAAGTCTGCCTGCCTTTTGATTGGCCCTTAGTGATACTAAAATGTAAACTATTAACCTTCAGGAAGTATAAATTCATCAAAAACTGTGATTCAAATACAGATTTTTAAAAGGTCTCTGGAACCGATAATGATTCAATGCAGAGAAATCTTTTCTGAGGAAATGAATTTTATGTTGCTTATAAGTTTATTCCAGATAACTTTTCAGTTTGTAGGAATAAAATGAGTATCTTCGTATCTGGGCTTTAATCAGGTGCTTTTACAGTGAACAGCACTTGCACATGAATGTCTTTCTCTCCTAAATGTGTCTTTGCTCTGTACTCATGGCTGCAGAGGAGATTCACTCCTTGGAATTGGAAGAGTTTGTCTCAAATCCCAAAACATATTTAACTTGAGGTAGACAAGTTGTCCTGACATCAGCCATGTAATTCTATGTTCTTGGACTGTATAAGGTGCCTAAAGGTTGTCAAGTCACAAAAAAAGTTCTCCAGTATCCAGAAATGAGTGCTCAATGGTTTGTTGTGCTAATCTGTTGGACTGTAAGAGACCCCATTATGTTCTCATATAATGCACTAGCGTAAAATGTTCACCTCTTCTTAAAGACAGGAGTAATATTATTGATGTTACTACATGTGTATTGTTGTTGTATAGGCTACAGAGAAGCTGGTGGCTTTCCTGTTTGGAATTGCCTCACATATGGTGGCAGATGTTAGCTGGCATAGCCTGGGCATCGACCAAGGATTTCTAAAGGCCATGGGTGAAGTAAGCTTGGATTATTTTATTGATGTGACTGGAATTATTGGAGTTGATAGCCCAGCTTTGGAGTCTGTGGAAAGAAAACAAAAGCTGGAGCCCTGATTCAGGGAAATTCTCAGAGACATGTAATGTCACAAACTCTGTAAGAACAAAGTAGGTCAGGTTTGGGACCTGCAAATTTTAGAGTTTCTTGGACAATTTGATTCTGCTCTTATGTTTGTATGGAAGGATGAGTAAAATGAACAGAAAGTTGTTCTTTTTTTTTTTTTCTTCCTCCAGATTGATTTTCATGGTTCATATTCAGAAGCTCACAGTGTTGGTGATTTTGGTAATGTTTCTGTTTGCTGATCATAGATCCTTCTGTTGGGATAAGTAGTCCAATTCAGTGGGTGATTCTGGCTCTTACCCTGTGTAGTCGAGGAGCCAAGAATGAGTCATATGGACACCTATTCTCACTCTTTCCTGTAGTTTGTAAAACCCTCCTATCCCTGTCTGTGTGTTCCATGTTTCAGGAGATGCAATAGGGCATATATACACTTGTACTGAAAGCCAAAAATACGGGGTGAAGGATGCTAAAAGCTAAATGGAATCATTTCTCTGATTTTAAATTTGACACCTTTTTTCTTATTCTCTGGAAGTACAAAAGTATACTTTCAGGTGAACCATTCATGTATTCTAAATGACAAAGCTTTTTACAGCTGCATACCATATAGAAATAGATAGCATAACCATAACTAGATCCATTCATACTGTTATCTATGTTAGATACTCTTGTGTTTGGTTTCTTGAGTTTTTATTTTTATTTTTTATTCCTCCATCTGCAGGAGGAGATGTACTAAGTCAGTTTGAGCTGGACTTCAGTTATCTGGCATCAAATTGGTAAGAAAATGAGCTTCAGTAGAGGTTAATTTCTTTAATGATTACTTATGTTTATTCTGTATTGTCACTATGTTTTAATAAAATGCTGTCCTTCTATATCTTTCATTCCAACCCCTTGCAACTGCTGGGACTTTCCTCAGGTTGGTATTCCTCATAAACGTATTTCCTGTTCCCTGACATAAAAAAATGGGAGGACAAAAGAAAAAATAGTTTTACATGTAGGAACACAGCAAGAAAGATTTATTTATTTATTTTTATATAAAGGAGTTATAAGTAATTATAAGTAATTATAGATAAATAATCATTGAAAAAAAGTTTGCTGGAATGTCCTAGCAATTATTTAAATAACTGAGTGGTAATATCTCACTTAGATTTCCATTTTAATTTTTGGACATTGAGGATATTTATGGCTACAGATGCTGAGGAACTCAGGTTTTAAAAGCATAAAAGCAAGCAACAGTTTTAGATATAGATGATGTTTCTCTTGTAGTTTTTAACCACAATTTAAAAATTACATACTTTTTTTTTCTGCTGGCAAAGTAGGTCATTTGAGTCTTGTTTTGTCTAGGCAGGATGTGGCTCATCTAGGTGAAGAAGGCATAGTCAGTTAACTCATCAACTTTATCAACTCTGACACATCTCTGAGAAATGTTAAAATAGGAAGAATCAGAAATGTCTGTTTGGCTAGGATTAGATTTGGATGGGAATAGGTTTAGCAACAGAGGAGAGTTGGAGAACATCCACCAAGGTTATGTGAACACCAAGCCAGGAAACCAGTGGAGAGAGTGTGGAAACTCACAAGCAATAGGGGAATGGTTCTACAGGTTTTTGACTGACCCAAACAGCAGGAGAGTGTTCCTACAGAGTGCAACTCTATGTGCAATCCTGATCTTTCTGGCATTGGTAAATCTTGATCACCTTATAGAGTCTTTTGAAATATAGAATATTTTAAAGACAGATATTTATATATTTATTATAGAAGCTGAATTACCTTTTGCCAGGTGATGTGAAAAAAAAATCTGATTACAATACCTCAGTCTTGTTTTTAGGTATGTGCCTGTCAAAGACCTGGCCTCTATCTATAAGGAATTTTATGGAAGAGAGATCATAACTGAAGGCACAATTACTGACTGTACTTACCTGCTGTTTCTTGAACTGTAAGTTGGATAGCTTTGCATGGGTTTTCATAAGTGAAACTTATGTAGGAAGATTATGATAATCCTGTTTGAAATGCTGGCTCAGAAATTTATGAATTGAGGCCAGCAATACAACCTTCCTACTAGACCCCCATAATCGTAAGATACCTGATTCTTTCTAAAGGCTAGAATACAAATTTGGACTCTTAAATTCATCATTACACCATAGCATCTGTGGCTTAGCTATTTAAAACATTTATACATTTAACATATTTAGGCCTGTTTATTTAAGAACAGCTATGTCTTCAAGTACTCTTGTGTTGTGGCATGTTAGCAATATAATTTTCATGTACTAAAGGAGTAGTATGCCTACCTAAATTGACAGATTTCCTACACTTTATGTGGATACTTCCAAATCCAAGAATAATACATGGAGATAAGATCTAATATATTTTTGTATCTGTCAGTGTATGCTTTTGAAGATCCTAAACAGCTTAGATGTATTATTTATTTCAGTTAATAACTAATAGCCAAGCAGTATTTAAAAACACTGTGAATCCCTCCAAACTGAGAGCTGCATTAAAGTTAAGATTATCACTTCTCATGTTGCAGCTTTTAAAAATATATTGATAACCAACAAGGAGATGTAATGACTTGTGTTGTACTTACTATACTCAGGAGTATAGAAGCCTCGAAAAGAACCTTTTAAATAATGAAATATCATTAAATGAAACTTGCTTGTTTCTGAAGAATTGTTATTTATTTTCTCAGACATGGAGAAAGGCTTGCTGTTGCGAAGGTTGGTTTTCTTTTCTTTTTTCTTTTTTCTCTTTTTTTAATAAAAATGAACACACAACATGAAGACAGTGCAATCCATCTTACTTAGTATGTTCTTTGTCTCTTAGCTTTTTCCAAGATATGCTAGTAAATCTCCATTTCTCGTGGAGAAGTTCTATGAGTATTTCCTTGGAGGAGTGGATGACATGGCATTCTGGACAAACAATATTTTTGAGCTGACGAGCCAAATGCTAGAGAATGGAACCAGGTATAATTGTGTTTCCTGCAATATGAAATGTAGTACTCAAGTTCAGCACATTTAATTCTTCTGAAGGCAGATCCTTTCCTAGAATAGGCGATGAACTTTAAATGGACTTTAAATCCTCATGTGTTCAAAGGGAGTTCTTTGGCTCTCTTTTAACCAGGTGCACAGGAAGACATAAGCCTTGAGTTTGCACTTGTGACATGTTCACATTCCTTTCCCCAAGCAAGGCTCTGGCATGCCCAGCTGATACTTGACAGGGAAAATCTGGGGTATTCTCTAAGACATACCCAGGGGCATGCTAAAATGCTGCATGGCAGCATAGGTTTTTTTCCTGGAGTGGTGATCTGAGCTGTGCCTGCACAGTGGCTGCTGTAATCAAGCTGCAAAGATGGCCTGTCCCAAGGGAGGTCAGATACTGCCTTCAGACACTGCAGGCAGATAGGATTAGAAGGAGTATGAATATATGTTCCAGTGTTGGATGTTCAGGTTTGCACTCAGAATGTATTTTTTATTGAAGATCTGGCCCTGTACTGCATTGGTACAAGTGTAACTTTACTGTAAATAACTTAATGAGACCAACAGTTGGAATTAATCCATACATTTATATGGAGAATGTCACCACAGATATTTTGGGAAATATTATTTGAAATATGATATGGCATAATCTGTTGAGTTCTTTGTTCCAAAATGTCACTTTCTTTAAAAGATCACTAGAATTAATTAATTCTATTCTATAAGTTCTATTAATAGCATTAATAGAATTGCCAGGACATGCTCAAGGAAATTTCATTTAAGAGTTATGTAGAGACATTCAAGATTCATATAGAAACTAAGAAATTAATCAAGGTCACTAAAATAAATATCAAATGAGTTTCCAAGGATTATAATGTTGCAGTAAATTTGATTACTCAGGGCTTTTTGAGAGAGGTAATGCCTTCTAACAGAGGAATCAGTAAAGATAAAAGTTGAATTTTTAGTTCCACTTCCATTGCAAGAAGGTCTTCAAAACATATTCTGAATATTCCTTTAGTGGCTGCTTCCTGCCTGAGAATCCTCTGTTTATAAACTGCACAAGGGAGCACAAGGACAGCTACATGTAAGTATAGCTCTGAAGGTTCAAAGACTTACTACTAGTGAAAGGGGAATTTTCCACTGATGGTGGATGGTGAGCTATTGAAAGGTAGAGATCTTCTGATTTTTTTTTTCCTTTTTATGTTTGAATTTGAGATTGTCTTAACATGAATAAACAGGCTTCATACAGAGGAACTGTGCAGAACCTGAGATAGACTTTTACTTTCCAGCCTAAGGACAAGAATGCTTACACAGCACCTGAAGTGCAAAATCTTCACATTTTATTTGGCAATATAGTAATCACCTGTTCAGAGCACAAGGAGTGTACGTATTCCTCTAGCAAACATCTTCCATGACTGTTTTCTTCCCTTTGAGAAAGCACCTCTTGTGCTGATACTGGTGAATTTAATTTTCATTGAACTACAACTGCAGAGTTCTGTTAAGCTTGTATGGGGATGCTAGATTGTAATTTGTTTACAAGGATCACTTTCCCCTCCCTTGAAGACTACAATTTAAGGAGCATACTTATTTGACAAGATTTTTTTAGTGCATAATAATAAAACCACAGGACTAATCTGAACTCTTTAATTCTGAATTTTGTTTTGGTAACAGAAATCAGAGTTTTCTTAGCTTTCCTGCAATAAGCATTAATGGTTCAATTTACAATTTCTATTTCAGTCAAACTGGGACAGTGGAATCAGTTGGTCAGAGATCCACAGGGAGAGAATGATAGGGAAGGAAATGAAGGACAAAAAAAAGTGATAAAAATCACATTGTCAGAGATAGCAGTGCATGCTTGTAAATAGCCATGCTGAGAAAGAGAGGGCATGAAAGTGGAGAGATAACCATTAAAATCTGTCTTTTATTTTATTATAAATATTTTCACTCCAAAAAAGGAAAAATAACACCTATACGTAGGTGAAAAGAGCAGCAGTGACTGGAGCTCAATTGGTAAAAGGTTGTGAAATGTGGAAGCCTCATGGGTTGAGAGCTTAATGACTTTTATTCTATTGTTTTCTTATCGTGAGTAATCAGTTTTTAGTTTCAAGTTTTTACTGTAGCTGTGAAAAGAGTTCTCGCCCTCAGATACTGTGTCTTCAACTAACACTGCTATGTATGAAAAAATATTTTGTACAAACAAAATGAAATCAGTAGGGCTGGAAGGACCATAAATTGGAGCAGGTTTCTGGTCAGTGGACAGATGGTAATAGACTTCTGTGTTGGGAAAGGATAATTCTAGGGAAATACAGTAGATATCTGAAATGAGTGCAAATGACTGGTAGAATGTTAGTATACCAACAAATTAACTTTTTTTTTTGGGGGGGGGAAATAAAAAGTATTTAATAATTGAAGTGTGTGAAGTCAAGAAACAGCTATATAGCTTGAGTAATTTTGTATTCAGAAGGTTTCATTTTCTTGCCCATTTTTCAGTGCTTCAAGAATGTTACTGATAAGTGGAATATGCCAAATAAATGATGACAATGAAGTTAAAATACATAGATGTCTGGATACTTAGCCAGTATTAGCTACACATAAATCCCGTGACTACTTGAGCTTAACTGCTATCTCTTGAGAACTCTCTTTATCAATGGGAGAAATGGCCAGCCGATTTCATGCAATATGATTGCTTCTCCTAGCTTTATAGTAACATGTTAATGCCATTAATTCAGTTGCTTTGTTATTACTACCTTCTTTATTTTAACAGGAACAAGCAATTAAAAAATGAACATCACAAGAACACAACCTCTTCGCTTCCAAATACTCTTGAAAAAAAAATAGAGTATACAGAGAGAGGAGTTCACTTTGATATACAGTCTTGGGCAACAGTAAGTGAGAAGTGACACATGTCAGGTAAAATTCAGCTCTGTATAAAATTGTTTTAATTTCTGTCTGAGATGCTGTATGATGGATCAGGGTCTCAGAATGTAAACAGAAGCCTCTGACTTCATGGACATTCCAGCTGCCATTGTTAATCTGTATATAATGCATATAATAAGTACATCATAAATACTAACTTTTTTACACTTTCCTCATTTTATAGTGAAGTTACAGTGCCAAAAATAAATATATCTTTAATAGTTAGTTTTACGGAATCATGGTAACTTTTGGGAGCTAAGAAATCCCAACAAAGAATAGCAGTGTGTAGTTAGGAATGCTCCATTTAGGGCATACAGGTTTTTGTCTCTATCTAAAATGGTGCTTATGACCCAAGTCAGAGTATACTTTGATCAATGTGATGATTTCTGCTGACGGTGACTTGGGTTTTGACACAGTCTGTACTGTTCTGGAATTTCAGCCTGTGTTTTAAGAATTCTTGTGTCTCTTTATTATTTCAGAATTCCCTCCAATATATAAACCGTGCTTTTGCAAAAAATATCTGGAGAGTGTTTGCATCTACACGTCAAGAATCCTCTAAGTACATCTCCAAGCCAGCAGCTTCATATTTTCTTACTTCACCATATGCTAGACTTGGATGGTTGGTACTTTTTTCTTCCTCACACTCCCCTCCTAATTTCTGAGAATGTTGAGTACTGACCAAAATACTATTTTTTATTCTTGGGATAGTCTTTAAAGATGATACTCCAAATCAGTTGGTGGGACAAATCTGTCAGAGTGGCTTATGTTGACTAGCCAGAACTACAAGTTAACAGACAGGACCCTTTTTTCTTTTCAATGTTAGCATAAGCCTCTTTGTGTCAGTACTGAATAAAACTGTCAAGAGCAAAAGTTCCATTCAGATGTAAACTGTAGGCAAAAAATAAGTTCTTTCTTTGAAAGGGTTTTGTCGTCATTTTATTCAGAATGGAAAGAAGCAAAATTAGGACCATCAACAGCTCTAGTTTTGAACAGTATTGGAAGATTGTTACCCTTTTTTGATTATTGGTTGATCATTACATCAAATTAGTTGTCTGTCCTGAATTGTGCCTAACTGAGTGTTTTGGAAACTCCAGAAGGTTAATAAGGAGTTCAAAGATGCCACAGAAAGAGGCATGTTCTCTCTTCTTTCCAGAGAGGTTCTATTTTTACATGTAGCAGAGAAGAGGAATTAAATAAATTTGTTTTGCTGCTCATCTTGCTCTTTTTCTTCTGACTCAAAAATTGAAGATTTAATTCTTGAGGTTACTTCACACCAGCAAAATGAATGGTAGTTACTTATTTTCTCGACATGTTCCCTGTCTAAACTCCACCACATTACTGAGACCCGTCTTCCATTTGCTTATCTACTGTTAAGTCCATTGATTAAATCAGAGGTTCGGTTAAAATGGTAGTTCATTTCACCTTTTGTATTCTGTCAGATGCAAGCAGCCCTTTTTCATACTTCTTGCTCTGATTGCTCTTAGGTTCCTTGTGTCAGTAAGCAAAAAAGCAGTCCATACAAATGTGAGGTGCGTTAATGGAAGATTAACTTCTGTTTTTATTTAGTTCAAGAAAACAAGAATCAATTATGCAATAGGAAAAATGCTATGTAGATTCTTACAAAAATATAAGACACATCTCAGTTTACCTGAAAGTATTTATTTTCTGATAATGTAGTGGTAGTCTGGCGGCTAATCCTATGATTTTGTTGACTCCCTTGGTGTACAGGGCAGTGATTGCAGCTGACCTAAACCAGGATGGATATGAAGATCTCGTGGCTGGAGCACCAGGGTACAGCACACTGGGCCATATTCAGACAGGACGGGTGTATATTGTCTATGGCAATCACTCAGGTTTGCCACCAGAGGACATGGATCTAGATGGGAAAGCAGATGAAGTACTGGAGGGTCATCAGGTGAGGGGTCAAGTCAGATACTTGACACTTTTGTTTGGTTTTGATTGAATGTGGTAAATTCTGGTAACTTCTGATGTATTATGCATTTCAAGAAAAATAACTGTTACTTCAGTCACAGGAACAATTAAAGCAATATTGATCTGTAGGTTCAATTATTTTACTCTGCCAGATTAGAACAAAATATTAGGACAAAATAGGCCCTTGATTAAGAGTGAGATAGATTCTCTGTAAGTCACAATATATCTTGTTCAGTTCCCTGCATATAAGCAAGTATCGTGAATTTCTCTTCCTTTTTCATCTAAAACTATTAGTTCAATGTAAGTCTCAATAGTTTTGAAGCTGCATTTTTCATGAATTGTTAACTTCTCACAAAACCATTGTTTATCTTTAGTAAGACTATAGGATACATAAGAAAATAGAGAAAATTATGATTTGGCAGGCTGGTGACTGGTTTGTACTTGAGAAGCAGGAACAAGGGATCTTTTTGAGTAATAAATCTGATTCTCTGTTGAAAATACAGTTATTTGCACAGAAGAGATTATAAAGAGGTGAGATAAATTTCCTTGTAAACTGTTTCTGTGGTTATAAACTGTGGCGTAACAGCTGATGTCTTCTTACAGTGTTGTAGTGGTTCACAGTTGTAATACAAAGAAAGCAAAGATTGTAAGCATAACGTCAGTGCACTAGGCTTAGAAGAGGAAATACCACAGCAGTCCCTTATTGTATCAGTTAGTTTATATTCTAACAACCCCGTAATCTCAAAGGGAACAGCCCACTCCCACTTAGTGTATTAGTATGGTGGTAATTATTTGAGAGAACAGTGATGCTAAGAAAATCTTAAGAATTTTTGGGATGGGTTTTTATTATCTCTGTTTCCATTTTTTTTTCTTGCACTGTGTTTGTAAATGTGCATTATACTTTGATAGTTTTTTCTTTAAAACATGTTATTTTCTTGAGAGCAATCCCTCTTCTTTTAGCCTTCAGGCAGATTTGGTTCTGCCTTGGCAGTCCTGGACTTTAATGAGGATGGAGTGCTAGATCTGGCAATTGGAGCACCTTCTGTGGGATCTCAGTTTCTCACTTACAAAGTAAGTCATGCACATGCTTTGTAGTGAAATGACTGAAAGAATTTCTCTTGTGTCTCAAGGTGACATTGTAATATAAACACAAAGGCTTGTAGCCTTTGTGATACTTTTGAGTAGATCAATGAAAGTTATCCATATCTCCCTTTCAGTGGCCTTTTGGCACCAATCAAATTGCAGTTTTGAAGCACTGATGTGCTGGAAACGTAAGGAGCCATTCATGACATCTGAGTGTACCATTTGCTTTTTAAGAACAAGGAGTCTGGAAGGGACCTCGTCAGTGAGCCTTGTCATTCACTGTCACAGGTCAACAGTTGATATATAAAATGTGATATGGACACAGACGTGCTAAAGTAATCAAATTAGAGAGTTTTAATGACTTGCAGCCAGACTAACCCATGGAATGGTCCCTGAGTGTTTTCAGCCCACCTGAATTGAGAGGCAAAATACGTTACATTAAACCACTTCCATTAAGTTTAAAACTCTTCAGAATTTCAGATACTAACTTAGCTTCCTATTCCTAAGTAGGTATTTAAATGGTTTTATGTAGACCCACTAGCATGGAAAATTACATATATCTGTTGTGGCTGGCACTGCCTCTGATTGCATTAAGTATTTGTTAACAAAATTAGAGCCACATGAACATGCGTGTAATGAACATAACATACAGTATACTGGCCTTGCTCCTAAACTACAGTATGATGAAAATTTACTTCTCTGTACTTACCTAGTTTGTTGCCTAGTTATAGCAGTGTTAATTACAACATGAGTATTTAGGTTTGGCGTGGAAAAACTAATTTATGAGAAGGCTCTAATAGAAAAAATGCAGTTGTATTAATAGTCCTTGCACACTGTTTTGTTTTGTATTTCATACTTGGTGCTGCCTTACAAATCCTCTCATGCTGTGTTTGCTTTTCCTGGTGTTTAGGGTGCTGTGTACATCTATTTCGGAACTAAGGGAAGAGGCTTGCCATCTCACCCAAATGTTACCATAACTTGTCAGGTACATTGATCAGGATAAAACAGGGCTACAAAAGCAGGAGATGAGGTAAAGGGGAAAGGAGCCTGTGAGCTTAAAGAAAGATTGTTAAAGTCAAACTTCTAATTGCAAGGGAATATAGATAAGTGATTGGGGATGGTGCAAGCAGGTGTTTGCATAGGTTGGTTGTATGTGGAAAAGACATCTGTACTTCAGTGCAGGGGAGGGAGCAGGGTGAACAAAAGGATGCACAGCCCTCGGGGGGCGGGGGGGAATGAGTTCATGGAGGGTAATTTGATCAAAGTTAGCCCTTTAGAAGTAAACCCCTCTATTTTGTTACAGAATTGATGGTTTAAGTTCCATTTCAGTGTTAAACTAACTGTTTATTACAGTATTCCTACTGTAATCTTGGTTGGTCCCTCCTGGCAGCTGACATTGATGGGGATGGAAGTGCTGATCTGGTTGTTGGCTCTCCATATGCACCTGGTAGTGGGCAACAGAGAGGATTTGTGGCTGCATTTTACTCTCATTACAACAGGAATGACCAAGGTAGTTATTTACTGAGTAAATCAATCCTCATATGTTATATGACTGTTATATGTTGTATGACTTATATAACTTAATCATAAGATAATTCAGATTGGTGCATCAGCTACTCCTTCTAGTTTTGTGTCATCTGAGGGTACACCCTGCCTCATCATCCAGATCATTAATGTAGACATCAAACAGAACTGGACCCTGTATCAACCCCTGGGTTATACCACTAGTTAGTGGCCTCCAACTAGATTTTGCACCACTGATCACTACCCTCTGGGCTCAGCCATTCAGCCAGTTTTTAATCTACCTCACTGCCTGCTCATCCAGTCCATACTTCAGCAGCTTCCCTATGAAGATCTTATGGGAGACAGCATCAGAGGCCTTACTGAAGGCCAGGTACCCGATATCCACTGCTCTCCCCTCACCCATCAGGCTGGCCATTTCCTCATAGAAGCTTTTCACATTGGTCAAGCATGACTTCCCTTTGGTGAACCCATGCTGACTACTCCTGACTTTCTTGTCCTTTGTGTTTGGAAATGTTTTCCAGGATTAGTTGCTCCATAACCTTCCCAGGCATTAAGATGAGGCTGACTGGTCTGAAGGTTCCTGGGTCCTTCTTGAAGTTAGAAGTGACATTTGCCTCCCCCCAGTCTTTCGCACTTCTCCCAATCCCATGATCATTCATATTATTGAGAACTAATAATTCAGGGAATAATTTGAAGATTTTTATTTGAATGATATATTTTGCATTTATGTTCTTTGGATATATAATTTAAATTAATAATTCTTTGAATTATATTCAAATAATAATTCAAAGATTAGTCAGACCTACTTCCCGTGATCCCACTTCCCAATTGGTTGAATAAACTGAAGTCTGCTTGCCTGAAGTCCAGGCTCTGCTACCCTCTTAGTTATTTTCTCACTCCATTCTGGTTCTTGAACTCCCCTATTTCATGGCCATGACAGCTATGGCTGCCATTGATTACCAGATCCCCACCCAGTACTGCCTTCTTAGTGGAAAGCAGATCAAGTTGTGCGTCACCCCTAGTTAGCTTATCCAGTGCCTGTAATGAGAAGTTACTCCTGACACCTTCTAGAAATGATGTTTGTGTGCATCCTGTCATACTTTCAGTACATGTGAGGGAGGATCAAATCTTTCATAACAACTGGAGTCTGCTGTAGAGAGAATTCTGTAGTGCCTTTTCAATTTCAGTTCTCTGTCTTGGAAAATTCAACTGTTGTCTGATGTTCTTGAGTGCTTCGGTAGTTCTTCTCACAGAATTTATTTCAAAGAATTTCACTAAAAGGTTAGTCTTTAATTAAATGTCTGGTGATTCAAATGAAGAAAAAATAAAACTTACCTGTTTCTGAGGAATTTAGTTTGATACCTAACTAATAAAGGTAATCAAAAATGATGAAGTTCTTTGTGTAGTAAGCACCCATTTTTTCCTATACTACTGTCAGTATCCTATAGTACTCAGTATATGCTGATTGTCTGATTAGTGAAAATTTATGTAGACGTACATCATAGGAAGGTGAATTCTTCCTTCTAGGAGCGCAGTCCTGGATTTTACTATCTGAGGTGGACAGGCCTGCTAAAGTCACTAGTTTGGCATGTGGATAAAACTACAAACTAGTGAGACAAATGTAAACGAATGACTATGTGAAAGCAAAGAAGCAAGGGATTCAATTGCCTATTGGTGATACCAAGGAGGACTGAAAGATCTTCCTTAGAAATTTGCAAATGTACCTTGAGAGATGAATTTTTATTATTGTGTGCTCCTTCATGTGGACAAAGGGGAATGCTAGAAGTGAATGCAGTTAATGAGTAAAGGTGATGGAGGTTGTTGTGAATGAGGAAGGAAAGGCCATATGTATATGTATAGAGCTAAATAAAGTTAGCAGTGCTGAGGCAGATTATGCAGGTAGTAAAAGCTTCATGAGAATCACATAAATGAGTTTTCCAATAACTCCTACTAAATTTTTGTTTAGTGTATTCTACTTCATATAAAATTAGAAACCATAACCAAAATGGATTTTACATTTCAAAACACAACTGACATTTTTAATAACTAAAACACAGAATGAGTGACTTGAATTAAAGCCATAATCATTGATGCTCCCTCCCCACCCTGTAAGAATTACAAATTCTAATAAACAGTTTCAGTTTTGCCCCATCCCTAAGAAGGACCCATCAGTTTATGGCAGACTTGACTGATGGCCTTTGTGTGCTTTGTGTAGGCTACTGCAATGCTTTAGAAGCAGGCTGTACTGAGTAAAGGCTTTCATCAGAGAGTACAGTTGCAGATTGAGTGTTGCTTAGCAGTAACTGGTGCCATATCATAGGTGGTAGAGCTACTTATAGAAACTTCTCATCATAGGGTGAAACACTGGATGATTGCTAATAGAATTTTGTATGACAGGTTACACCAAGATTTAGTTAACATTTTTTCTGGTCTGTCAGGACTTCTGTCTGTAGAGGATGCCGACTGGATGGTGAAGGGGGAAGAAAACTATGCTTGGTTTGGATTTTCACTTGACAGCTGCCAACTGGAGAATGTAACACTACTGCTGATTGGTAGCCCTACATGGAAGAGCTGTGTTGGGTGCGTTGTAAATGATTGCTTTATTGCTCCTCTATCCTGCCCTACTTTAGTAAAGATTTGTACTAGATTAGACTTCCTGCTTTTCGGGAACTTTCCTCTTTGTCCTGCTTAGAATACTTTTATTCATATTTTTATGCCTTTACCCTTCCTTGTGTATTTACAGAGGGGGTCTTTGCTTTTAGAGACACTTAAGAACTTGTGGGGTTTTCTTGGTGGGAAGGGTCACAAAAATGCCAACAAGTAGGCATGCCTAAAATAATTCTACAGATAGCACTGACATTGTCAAAAGCAAGCCAAACACAAAAATGTATTGGGTGTTAAAAGAAGTGGTTGGACAGACAAGGTCTGTGCCCAAAATGTCTTGCAACTCATTAAAACAAGTATGGGATTACTAAAATAGATTTCTAGGATTTAGCTGCCTCTGTTATTCCAAAGTAAAAGGGGAAAATATTTTAAGATGAACAATCATGGCTGAATCTACAGAAATCTGAATGTCATTATATGCAAATATATTTTATATTCTAATTCAAGCTGCGATCCCTTCTCATTGGATGTCAGGCAGAGTGTTGGGAAGGTGTATGGATATAACCCACCAAGCACAAAGTACTGGTTTGCAGTAGCTGGAGACAAGGTACGGCTCCCTATGTAGTATAGTCCTTGTATATATTATTTGAAATAAAGCGACATTCTGTGGAAATGACATAAGCATTTTAAAAATCTAACAGGCAATGGGCAGAATGGGTTTGTCTCTGGCCAGTGGTGTGATGTCTGTGGCTGGAATCAACAGAAAAGTTTTGGTGGTGGGTGCACCTACTACAGGTATGTGTTTCTAAAAGTTGGAAAACATTTCTGCTTTGGGATATTCCTTTCTGTATGAATGGAGAATGGAATCAAAGTTAAAACTTAGAAAAGAGACCTTTTCGCTACCATAGAATTTTCAAATATTTAGAAAATTTAGAAATAATTACTGTAATTACCTACAGGTGACTTGCATTTTTTTTCAGAGACTTCTATACTGTGCCAAATAGCTTCTACTAACAGTGTTTGTTATCTTGCATTATTTATGTAGCAATGATTTCCTAGTAGACTGCACATTTATTGGAATTAAACATAGTATTTGTGCTTACTCTGGCAGTAGACTGTAAGGAAATGCATGTCAAAATGTAGAACTCTAGTATGTGTCCTTTTAAAATGAACGTATATTTGCCCTGCTAGTATTGCTAAAAGATTGTTTCTGTGCATATATAGCATTACTGCCATATAATATTTGATGTTTGGTTCTTAAATGACACTGTTTGTCCATGTTGCATAATGCCAGTATTACCTGCTTGCAAGGTATTTCAAGTACTAAGCCTGAGTTTTTACGTCTGATGATCAACTCCTGTGACTTTGTTGTTTTTTTTTGTTTGTTTGTTTGTTTTTTTAGATAGCTTGTCTAGGATTTCATTTATATCCTCTGTGCTGCACCAAGCTGGACTAGCTCTGGTATACGATCTGACAGACAGCACCAAGCCTTCTTTGCTCAGCACATTCAGTGGGGACAGGAGGTTTTCTCGCTTTGGAGGAGATATATGCTTAAGTGACCTGGATAATGACGGACTAGGTAAAGCTAGATGAATCGAGATTACCAGGGGTGAAATGTTTTATTCATTGCGACAGGAAGACTGGTCACCTGTATATTTGTACAAGTGCTAAGCCCAGCCTCAGCTGACTTGCACAAATATTCTACTGTAACTTCTGAGGAGGCATCTCTAAAACCCCAAATGATTTAGACAGAAATTGAAACATTTTAACTGGAATTTTTGCATTTAGAGGTATACAAATGCCAACTCTCATGTTTTGGCTTAGCATTATTTCACTTCTGATGTCCTGTATCATCCTTGTACTATTTGCAGATGAAATGATTGTGACATCCCCACTGCGAACTAATGATATCACCACAGTACTGTTTGGTGGAGCAGCTGGCCGTGTTTACATATACAACGGAAAGCAGGCATCCTCAGGGAACGTGACAGGCCACTGCAAATCATGGATATCTCCCTGTCCTGAGGACTGGGTAAGAAATCATAAAAGTGAAATCATGGCCTAAGGTTGTATTGACAGGTAAATTAATACCTCCCTTGCAGATAACCAGCGTGCTGTGCTTGGTTTCAGAAAACTGAAGCTTACTTCAGTTTCTGAACCTGTGTAATTTGACTCCTCCTGTTTGTTGTCAAGTTTCTTTTCTGTTTAGGACCAAGGGTTATTGCACTGGGCTTTTACTCTCACAGCATGGTTCTCTCCACTAACTTTTTTTTTTTTTTTCCTTCTCTTCAGGCACAGTATGTGCTGATTTCTCCTGAGGTGAGTAACTAGAAAACAATTTGCTGCAAGAAATGAAAAAAATCCACTTTACAAACAGCATTATAATAAGCAGCATTATCTTACAGGAACAGTCAAGATTTGGGAGTTCTGTCATCACTGTGAAATCTGAAAGAAAGGTGAGAAAAATAACTGCTGCTTTTGCTTCATTACATATTTCTACTTCACTTGCATATACTGGTCAACGCCTCACATCTTACTCATTTGCAGAAGTCTGAAGTACTTTTACATCATGAGTTTTCCTTTAAGTCACTCTCTGAGCTGGTGATTAAAACCATTTTATAGGTGCATGAACTGTGGAGCTGTCAAAATTTTGGCACCTGAATTGAAAGGGATTGCTTTGAAATGACCCGAAATCTAACTACCTGGGAGTTTCCTGAAAGGTTGCACTGTATATCTGGCACAGATGCCAGTTGGCTTTACTGTTCAAACCAACCTATATGCAAAGCAGCTGTTGAGCTGTACTGTAAAGAAGGCACCCGCTTTCTTAGTGCTTGTTCAGCTGAGGGGAGTCTGATGTTCTAGTGTGATGCAACCTGTGTAAGAACGCCTTAGCGGTAAGCTGAGGAGATGTGCAACTGGTCTTCAACAAATGGTGTTTGACTTCTCCCTCTTAAACCATACATTGGACAAACACCTAGAAACACAAATGCATCTAAGCTAGGTTAGGGTGTGTAATCCAACACTCACAACAGACATTGCTGATGGTTGTTGTGTGAATGCATGTGAGGAAGTTTTCCAAGTAATTGTGTTCCTTTGCTATGGCACCAATCCAGTCCACACTCCAGCTTTATCTGTATTGATCTTGTTCCTGATAAAGTTTATGCTGGCAAAACATTTGGCTAGTTCTAGCTTTTTCCAGTTCCCCAGGTGGAAGAAGTCTGTTTGCCAAATTGTTTTGTTAGCTGCTATTCTGATGAGGTGGGTTGCTCTCCCATTACTCCTCATCACATTTCTATACGATGCTAATGATAAACAGACAAAATCCAGTTTCTATTAGGGAGGCTTAAGGCAATCATGAACCTGTATTTGCATTTTGCTAACCCTTCTCCCATATCCATTTCCACAGAAAGAAGTTGTAGTGGCAGCAGAGAGAAGTTCAGCGAAAGCTCGACTTGGTGGAAGGCTTTTTGTCTACTCACTCTGAAAGGTCATGGTAATCTTTAAGACCAGGGCAAAACTGGTGTTTTAGTGAAGAATCTCTCGTATCTGTGACACTTTCCCCTTAACCCATACAAACCAACAAGACCACATGACAGCAAACTTCAGTAGATACACAGCCTAGATAGGTAGGTAGGGTCCCAGATAGTATCCAGGGAGTGAGGGATGGTCACTGTTTTTAAGTGATGGTGAATCGTTGCAGCTGAATTACTCAAACAAGTTCTTGTTGTAAAGTTAAACAAAAGATCTATTAATCGATGCTTAGCAGCACTCAAGTGCTCTACTAATTAGTACACATTTAATAATTAAACTAACTTGATGTACTCAAAAAGTCACTTAAGCTTGATGTATGTAAATATTGAATGGATATAGAAATGTTGCTTACCTCACTGTAAACATCAAATGCCAGGCATGGGATCTCTATAAACCTCTAGGTTTAGAGAGGCATCCCTGCTGAAGGGGGAATCACAGCTGCAGCCTGCTGCTGTGGAGAGCACAACGGGCTGTAGTGGCTGCAAATATTCATATGACTTGTAGTCAAAATTCTTCCCTTTACAGTGATGTAATACAGGCAGTTTTTTCTCTTCCATATTCGTAGTTTCTCAACTATACTGGCTCTGCATAGGAATTCAGGTCCTTGACTTTATGATTTTACATTTGCATCCAATTAGGCCTGTTTACTAGCAATGCCTGATCCAGAGTGCCACCAGCATGAGATGGAGGGAGTGCAGCCATCACAGGAATGTAACCATCATGGTGGTTTGACTTACAAAACAATCAGAGCTACATCAGTCATGCAAGTGGTTAAATTAACTCTGTTGTGAGTGGTAGCAACACTTGACCTAGTAAGCAAGCTGGTCTGAAAACTTTTTGGAGACTTGAAAGGAGCAGAAGGCTAGATTCTGGTGGCCATATTTGTCTGTATAAATTATGTTGAGGGGTTGTGTCAGCTTCAGCTCTAATTGTCAGGTCACCTTATTTACTGATCAAGTGTGAATATTTTCTTGACAAAATCAAGATGGAATCACACATAATTTACATTCCTATTATACTGTGATACTGACAGGGATTCTAAGACATCAAAATTTGCTGTCAAAATAGGAAGCATGGAGGAAGGGCAGCTATAAACCAGTCAGAACAGGTAGATGCCAATAAGGATCATCTCTGTCATTACCAAGTCTTGAGGCTCACATTAAGGACGTAGAACAGCTAGGTTCTCCCAGGGAGAAGAGTGTAAGCAAAAGTGATTAAGTTGTAGGAAATACTTTCACTTTTCCACTCATAGCTGAGACTACTCTGATACCCTTTTTATGTTTTTATGTGAAATTCCATGACCATGGTAACTTAGGATTGTGCTTTTATTGCTAACAGTATTGGATTTAGCTAACTCACTCTAATATTGTGTGATAAATGTTAACAGTGTGCATCACTATCTATTAAAAAACTTGAGCAGTGAAATGTGATGCTCTTATTATCAACACTAATACAGAGACGTGTATGTATCTGCATTTCATCTTTCTTGCCTCTGTAACAAATCATAAAGCATTACTTTTATTTTGAATAACACAAGTCAGTGGAATAACACATTTCTAAATGCCATCCTCCAAGGATAACACATCTCAACTTACCTTGTTAAGAATTCTCTTTCAGGAAGGTTATCTTTAAAAAAAGATGACAAGGTAAACATTAGCTTGATGTGTTCTGCCGTCTATTTTGGGGACCTAGTTGCCCAAATAGAAAAAATAACCACGCAGCTGTTACTTAGAAATCTGAACTTTACAAAAGTGGTAACCAGATGGAACTGGGAGCACTGAGCACAGTACTTACCTTGCAAATCTATGAATAGTGGTATGAGGCAAAACAAGCAGTGCATTTATAAGGGCAGAAAAAAAATTGTTTTCTTTTTTAAACTAAAATTGCTAATACCAGTATGTTCTAGAACAATTCTATTCTTAACATACAGTCTCCACTGGCTTTATTTTTTCTATGTATGATCTCCGGGTAATTTTATTGCACATTAACTTATTTAGTTACTCAAATTGTATGAAAACCATTAAAAGTTTGTATAGGTCTGTAAAATGAAAGGCAGTCTTGTAAGAGAACTGTCTTCCCCTCAGTGCTTTTATTCTGCTTTAAGTCACTTATGTACAGGAAAAGGAGGCAATATGCAGATGCCTCACTGTACAGAGGAAAGAGCTTGGAAAGCATACCTGAAAGATTCCCAAACAGCTGTACAAATGTTTGAGTTCTGGCCTAATGCAACTATTACTTGCTTAAAAACATCACATCTGTATCCCTTCACTCACTGCACTTTCTTGGAGTTTATTAGCTCCAAGTTAGTTTTAGTTTATTAGTATGAGAGTCACTGTTTTTTCTGCTAGGTTGCTCAGAAAAAGCTGTACTGTTGTTGTTTTTTTGTTTGTTTGTTTTGTTTTTTAACTTATCTACTTGTTAGAAATAAAGGCTGCAAAAATGTTCACCTGTAAACTTAAAAACATTACAAAGCCCATTAATTTTCTCAACTTTTCTTGCATTTTATATCTGTAGTTGAAGTCTCATACAGAGCAAGAACAACCATTTGAAAATAATGTAGTATAACTGATTTAAACTATACTAAGATCATGGGCCAGCATAATACTGATTTTTGTACTCTTTCACTTCCATTCTGGACTCGTTTTGAGTTCACAGCTATGGTTGTCTTTTCAATCCCTGCAAGTACAGTCTTTTGTCTGGTGGCACCCAAGGAGCTACTCACTGTATGTTACCAAGGTTAAAAAAGCCCAAACAAAAAACTAGACAGTGACCTGATTTAGAAGGCTTTCATACTCCCTTTACGGACTGAGAGAAGCCAGTAGAGAACTATGCCCTGAGAGTTCAGAGGTAAGTCCTAAGGACAAAACACAAACAGTGGTCACAAAGATTTTACTCCTTCCTCCAGTCCATTACAAGTCACAAGGCTTGCACACCCTTCAACTAACTTAGCTACTTCCTGTGGTGGAGTCTAGTCCATGCTTTGTCTTGCCTTCTCAGAAAGAAGTTGGGTTTTGCTTTCTCTCTTTTAAGAGAAACTAACAACTGGTCTGATGACTTTTGTCAGGATTTGAATCGGTCCTTATGCAATGAGGAATTGTTAAACTGCAGCTATGTTAATGCATATTGAAATAGTGGCAGATGGCAGGCACAAGCGTGCATTGTCAATGGACCTGCTTTTCCAGCTATTAAAACCACATACAGTTTGGGTTTAAATTAATTGTTAAGCAATACCCAAAATAAGTAGCCATGTTTCAAAGCTCACTTAACATAAGAAAAAAAAAGTATTATTTTTGGTTACTGTTAATTTTGAGGTAGTGCTTCACAAGGGATGCAGGTATACTTCTTCCTAATAAAAATTAATTCTCTCCAATTGTAGGGCTTTAAAAAAGAAAAAAACATAGAAAGGGCACTTTTGGGGTAGATTTTTTTCTTTGATAATTGAAGGTAGATTGCTAAACCTGCAGTTCAGAATGAGAATTATTGATGAATGCTGACTGTTGTCATCCTTTAAGATGAGAATGCTGCTCTTTAGAAAGACCATTATGTGAGTTAAGTGTTTGACAGAAACACTTAAAATCAGTATGTATATGTGATACTGAAATCTAATGGAACATACATGGAGTGGAGGTGAGACTATTGTGGAAAACAGGTCACTCTTTCCCTTGAGTTTCCCTCTTTTTCTGTGTAAGCATTGAAATCTCACCATAGGTTTTTGGCACAAAAATATATATTAAATTAGCAAGTTTAGAAATTCTTAAGGTTTTCAGTAAGGAAGAACAAATGTTGAAGAAAAAAGTGTCCAAAGTCTGCCCCGTAACAGTAAAAGTCTCTTTCTTCCTGCTGTTCCTATTGGTTTGTCAGCGTGCTTCTGCTCAGCCCAAATGTTTCTGCTTTAAGGTCATTCTTTATCTCCACTCTTTGCGCTGCTGGCTGGGATTTTCTCAAAACTGCAGGAACCTAGGCAAGATACAAAATAGCCTCTAATTACAGGAGAAGCTGCTCTATATACAGGAGAAGGAAATCAAGATTTAGAGAGGTCTGAATCCTGCTTGTTCTCTTCTTTATGTTCAAGAACAGTCTCTGGCTTCTCCCTCCTATCTCTTTCAGTACATTTCTCCAAGCCAGTCGCTATGTCTTGGTCTTGAGCAACACTTGAGAATAATCCAGTTAACTGTATCTATAGTCAACAACTAACAAACTACTTCCATCTGCCTCTTAACAGCAATAGAGTGGAGGGAAAAAGGGGAGTTTATCTTGGTCTCTCTTTCTTTGGTCACTTGTAGGAACTTAACTTTTGAATCCACTGATACTTCTCCGTTATAATTATTCAGAACATAAGCTGACAAACAGTCCTGTATGTTTTGGCAGCAAAGGGTAGTGAACATGGAAAATGACTCATACAAAATTTTGCTATCTGAAGACTGCCTCCTTGGAAATTTTCGTACACCTTGGTGACATAAGCCATCAGCATCAGCGGCAACGATGGCTATTGCAAATTTCTGACTGGGAGTCAGGACATGACAACCAAAGCATTCTTCAGAGAGATTTTGCAGCTATAACCTCTCCTCATCTTCCTTTCATCTTCTCTTTTATGAGAAAGGGACCACAGATACAGAGTTAGTATGTGTGTGGAAGGAGGAAGACAGCATCCTTTATGTCCCTTACCACAAAGAGACTTCTGCAGGAGCTCAAAGGGCAAATTAGGGCTGCTTCTACCATTAATCTCAGCTTCCCTTGGGCTGCTAGGTGAAAGTGAATACGGCATCTCTCAAAGAAGAGCCTGCAGCTTCACTTCTAGCAACAGCACACAGAATCTTACTGCTCAAATACATGTTTGCCAGTGTTGGGCTTCCTGCCTCCTTCAGTCCAGCTAGGGAGAACCTTCTCCTCCTATGTCAAGAAGACTGACTTAGATTAATTCCATGCAAGCTCTAAGACCAACCCCTCTACAACTATTTATTTCCTGTTTAAGAGATGAATTGTACATGCAGAGTATGAAGCAGAAATCCTACCCAGCCATACGTACATGAGGAGGTAGTGAAGGTTCTAAGTGCCGCCCAAGGAAGGAAAGCAAGCGCCGCCATATCAGACCACTTCCCAGAAACATAATCCCAGTCACCAGCCAAAATATTCTGGGGTCCTAAAAACAGAACATCCCCATTAGTTATGCAACTCTCACTTCAAGGATTTATCCAAAGATCAACTCTCGCTTCCCCCCAGTTTTCTTGTCCTTTATGGCAGGGAAGTGGTAAACCCTCTACTATCAACAGACAAATCATACCAGGGGAACCAGGGGAAAAGGGCTGTTTTATAGCAAAATGTTTTATTTAGGAATCACCTTAATGTATTCTGTTACTGCCCCATGCAGTTTTCCATCCTCCATGAGGAGTTTGGAAATTCAAGCCTTCTATTTAATGGACTTGGAAAGGAAGAGGTATTTCAGTGTTTTCATTTATTTAGTCACTTTAAGACAGCACATCCAATTGTAAATACTACCTTTGATATAGGAATAACCGTGTAATCAACAGTAGAGTATCTCTTCTGCTTTGTAGGGAATACCCTGGCTGCTTGCCAGATAGCTTTGTATCTAGAAGACAAAGCTGGGTTTTTCAGAAGCACTGATGATTATTAAAGAAACACAGACGTTGTACACTCAGTCCGTACTCAACCATACTGTTGTCTTCTCATTTCTTTTTCTTGGACATTACATAGACAAAAAAGCCTGTTTACTTCATGGCTAATTGAACAGTATATTTGCTTTCAAAAAGGTGACACATAAATCTTCATTCTAAATTACTTACTTCATACATTAATGTAAGTCTGGACTGGAGTTGTACTGAACATAAAATGTACTATAAGAGTAGGGCTCATGTTTTATGTCACTGATAAAAGCAGCACTCATTCCTTACCTCTTCAAGAGATGACTCCAAGTTCATACCAAATGCAACTCCTATGAGTCCAAAGAGAGAGAGGGAGAAAGTCCCCATGGTCAGCTGCAAGTTCAGTCTCATCATCACATTACGGTGGCTAAAGAAGGGAGAAACATCTGTAAGGGGAACCCAAAAATTGTTCTGCTGCATAAATTCTCAAATTCCATGCGGTATGCATTAAAATCAAACAATGAAATAGAGGAAGTCATGCTGGAATTAGGCAGCACACAACACAACAGTATAAAAGAGACTTGCTCTGAAATTGCTGCAAAAATATACACCTAAGGCAGTGGTTTCTGCATAATTATCAGCTGACTGGGGTCACTCACTTTTTAGAGATATATGCACATACTAACAGTTACATTCCATGGAAATTTCTCTCTCACTACTAATTGGCTGAAGTTTATGTCAGTATTTACAGCTAACCAAAATTTACTGTTATCTTGCAAATTAATATACTTACAAAGCAGAGTCAGTAAAGACTGCAGACTATAAACTTAAACTGTTTTGTAGAATTCTATATTCAGCTCTTCCCAGAAATAATTTCTGTGGCTTCCTGACACAGCATCCACCAATTGCTTATATAGGTAACTCCTCAGTAAAGAGGAGAAAGAATATTAAACATTGACCACAAAGGCAAGGTGGCATGTGCTTGCAAATGCAAACTACAATAACTTTTCAGTTAAAAAGCCAATTTGTGGTGAAAATTGCAGCACACATAAAGAAATAAAATACTTGCTCCAAAATTATTCATTCTTTAATCATGGCATAGGGTGATAATGCAACTTGTACTGAACAGCTGAGTAGCCTAGCCTTATTTACATAAACAGTTTTACTAAATTAAAAATATACTCAGAAAAGTTTGCTCTTATTTTGCCCCTGAATTTGCAGACATTTTTTTCAGTGAGTAGTTCTCCAGAACGATCTCAGAGTGGCTTAGTTTTGCCTGCTGGTGAAAACTGTTACCTAGGCTACAGAAGTTTTTACATATTACTGATTAGGGTGTTTTGTTGCTTTGCTTTAACCGGTTCAGTGATAAAAAAAGTGCAATGCAGCTTCTTCTGCTGTGACAGCAAGTCCATTCAAACCCTCATGAAAATGGAATTCCCCAGCCTTCCTTTACTTAGAAAGGGAAAGTAACCTTCCTTTACTTAGGAAAGAACAGGCAGCATTACATTCTGCTCAGCTTTTGGCAGTACAACAGACAGCATAGCTTACCTGTCCAGGTTGATAAAGATTATGCTTTCTGAGTCATCAATCAATACCCTGAGTTCACGAGCTTCATTTGCAAGATCTTCTGCTTGTCGGTAATAGTTCTCGAGCAGCAGTTCCATTTCTTCTGCATGGTCAATCCCAGACGTGCTCTCCTCACTGTGTGCAATAATTTTTTATTATTTTTTTTGGTTATATACATGGTGTATTAAAGTGCGTTATCGATGCGTTAAAGAGAAGGCACATAAAAGAGTTGTGGTTGACAGCCAATAAAGTGCTGACACTAGATCTCAAAATCCAATCTTTTAAGTGACAAAGGAACCCTCCCATCAATACCTATGGCATAAAATAAAAGGTGTATCTTTTTAAATTAGCTGATCAGCACAGGCAGTCAGTTATTTTCAGTACAGCAGTCAGCATTTGATGTGCTCAAGGCATGCATGGAAACACGAATTCTACTTTTTCAGCTATTATAACGTTATCAATTAAGAGCTGACCTTTTTGAAAGGATAAACTTAGTTTTTTGGTGCCCTCAAGTGGTGGAAGTTGATAATGGCGCAGTCAAAAACCACAAGAATAAAACAGAACCAAAAATCAACACATAAACAATCACATGGTTAGGGATGTGTCTTAGGCATGCATTAAAACAGTTTAGTTGTAAGGTGCTTCAGCTATACACAGTAATTACTGCAAAACTTTTGGGGAGCATGAAGCTGCTTAAGAGTGGGTGGAAGATGGAAGGTACTGCTCTTCCTAAGTAAAGTATGTCTGAGACTTTCATCTTACTGCATTGTCCAGAATTCTGGATCAGCAGCCTTCTCTAGAACAGATATGTAATTTTTTAGGTGTGTGCTGGATTCTTCATTATGTAGACAAAATGCACCCAAGATCCAGGGGAGCACAGAAACTAGCAGCAAAGCCAGGGAGATTCTTCACCTTTTTTTCTTTTGTGGTATGACCTCATTTCTCTATACAGACTAAAGTTTCTACAGAATCTCCTTGTGGCATTGCTGCCTGTTAATGGAACCTCTTTGAAATGGCTTCCCAGGAAAGTTAGTGCTATATCTTAAGAATCAACCCACTTAAGGTCCCCAGAGACTTTTGACAGAGACCCTAGTTTCTCTCTTATGGGGCTGAAACTTTTGAGTTAGCCAGGCTGATTTCAAAGCCCTTCAGACCTAGAGGTTTTTACTGCATGCAGAGGAGTGGGGTTGGGGATTTGAAAATCTTTGAGCACTATCTTCTTTATTACAGATTCAACTCATGATCCTAATTGTTAAGTATCTTTATACTGTCTCCTCTGTAGGTACAAAAAGGGAAACAACAGGCATAAAAACTTTAAAACAACTGCCATCTGATTTGTTTTCACTAATTAGCCTCCATCTGTCTCCTGAGTCTTTTGATACTCTGCTGTTCCTTCACACAAAGATAGAATGTCTGCCTCATCTTGTCTTTCTGGTCTCAGCTCACCATTTGTGCATCAATGTTGCCTCCTATATTTGGGTTCCTCCTGACCTCCTCTGATAGGCTTCTTGAATCCATCACTTGTATCCTGGGGTCAAGAGAAGTGCCCATATTGCCAGCCTGTCTGCAAACATGCTACCATGGCTAGAATTTGCCGGTATGCCTCATGCATGGACTGCCTCACAGCATCCTGCTGCATGGCTCCAGCAGTCTTCACAATCTCCCATCACCTCTTGTAACTTTCTACAATGCTGGTGGCTTGAAGAGGTGACTCCAGGTTTCTCCTGATGTGAGAGTTCAAGAGCCCTCCTAGTACTGCTCCAGCAAATGCACTAGAAATGCAAACTGCATCCCAATTTTGGAGTACAGAGTTTATATCATACATTTAGACTAAACTCTGCAGGGCAAGAAACTTATTTCCTGACTTCAAACACAATACTGTGTGAACAGTATTAACATACCCCCATATAACACGGCCAGGCAGAAGTATTATTCAGCAACATCATAAAAGACCTGAAAGGTATTTTTTGTTCTCTACTTAAAAATGCCCAAGATCTATATATGGCTCATCCTAAAGCACTGGGATATGACATACATTATACATCATTTTCTTTTTAGTTTTTATTTAAAGTGACTAGTGCTGCTTATGATGCGTGTGATCCTTCATCAGGACTTGAGAGGGTGCAACAGGAATGTTTCTGTGTGTTTTTATTGAAATCCTGCTCTTCTGGGTGCACTTACATAAAGACTGTATCAACAACATTGCCCCAAAGCTTCCTACAAGTTCTGAGGGTGAGCAAAAAGCTGGAAACAAGGCGTTCAGACCACTTCTTACAAAGGAAGTGTGGTGTCTGACTCACTCAAGACAAACTTTAAAATCTGCTGCTTTGTTTTGTTGGTGAAACTGAAGAAAATTCTCCCAGGAAGTGTTAATTTGTACTGGGAAAATAGCATTTGTTTTTTTTTCCTGTTGCTATCCTGCTCCCATCCCAATCCACACTAGATGTACTGGTCTACTATGCCAAGAACTATTTGTAACTGTGTATATGACTAGTGCTACTGAACCTCCTCTCCAGAACGGGGGATACAACCATTTGCGAAGTGACTAACATCGGGGCTTTAAAAATGTTAAGTCTTTTTCCTTCTGCTTTTTGGAGGGGAACATCCAGGTTAGTGTTCAAGTGTTCCTTAAATAAAACACTTAAAAAAAAAAAAAGTATCTGGTTTTATAATATACATACAATACTTGTGGATCAGTCCATTTAGATAGACAGAGCTCTTCTATTAATTCTTCTTCATCTAGAATCTCCAGAATTGTTTCTTTGAAAACTTTAAGATCTGTTTCCAGTTCTGACAAGCTGAAAAAAGAACAGGCAAGAAGTCAAGTAATCCCACTGGCACGAACACACAAAGGTAATCTTTAGATGATTTTGCCAGCACCCTTGCCAGACTGAGTTGCCAAGGAAGAGTTCTTTGGAGGGTTCTGAGAGGTGCTTTAAATAAAACTCTCTAGAGCCATGTATTCAGCAGTGGTGGTGATATATCCATGAACCAGCAGGCTATGGACAAACACTGAAAGGGATTCAGCTGTGTTTTCTATATGTATTTAGAAGAAACTTTACAAGAAAAAAAATAAGCACTCATGATGGGAGTGCACTGTCCTTTAAGACAGGATAGTACATGAAGTAAACTTAAAGGGCAGAACCAATGGCAAACCTTTTTTGATATTGTAAGGAACGTTCTCATGCTATTTTGATCTCTTATATGTTCTTTTGTTCTATTAGGTACTATTTAAGAAACCTCACTGTATTTCTGACAAATCAGAATAGGTTTTCTGTTTTTTCCCATAACGCTAGGTATTTCATACAGTGATTTTTACATTTACTAGTAAGACGCAGAGCTCAGCATGACAGTTATCTATGAAATTCATATCAGATATCAATTTTCTAAGTTTTCATTGCGTATAATTTTCTATGGTCATCTTCTAGTTTTTTCACAGCTTACTCTTTATTTACCTCTTGCCATTTTGAAGGAGAATGTGTAGTTTGCTCCTATCCACAGACAAAAGCTTGGGGTCCACTAGAGCTTCCAGTGTCTCAAGGATCTGAGGCTGCAATGTGTTAAGTCTCCCCTGCAGTTTGCTGATCTAGATAACAACATGATCCTTCATAAGAATTAAAGCAATACTTTTAGAATGGCTAGGGCAACTGGTTTCTGTCTCCAAACACAGAATTCACAGTAATAGGCAGTTAACACAGTTTGCTTTCAAATACCCTGGAAACACTGGCTATATGGTACCACTTACAAACAGATAAAGCCAGTGTGAAATACAGTATTTTGTAACAGTGACTTGCACTGAACTGAAACTCATTCATAATCACACTAACGAGATAAAATATTATTTATCTAGAAATGTCATCTCACCATTAGCCAGCAGAGATTAGCTGTAACTCATTACCTGACTCCAACCCAAGAGGCCAAAAAAACTCAGTACTTCTGCATATCATTCTATTTCAGCTATAGTAGTCTTTAGAAAGGTAGGATAATTTGGTTTTGTATCTCCAAGTGATGGTGAAGTCACCACATCCTTAAGTAAATTGTAGCAATAATGAATTTTCCAATTAGTGCTTTTTTGGGGAGAGGATGGAAACACACACAAACACACAAAAACTTAAAAATTAAACCAACAAAACCCCAAACCAAAAAAGAAGCTTCTATAATAAGCGTGGAATACATATAAAAATATGTATGTATAAATATTAACATAAGAATAAAATCATACTATCTTTTCTATGAAGCAACAACTTTGAAAGCAATGTAAAACCCAGACAGCTCACCCGGTACTGCAGGATTGCTTCTATGGCTCGGAATTCAAAGGGCAGGGAATATGTAACTAGTTGACCTTCTCCTGCGAGCTGAGATGCTAGTTCATTGAAGAGCCAATGTTCCAGATTTAAATTACGATAATCTAGTATCAGAAGAAACTCTGGTGTTATGACAGCCTTCAAGAACTGAAAGAGACAGCATACATGTGGTAGTCTGAAAAAAGGACTCTAAAGACTTCTGTCTGCTCCTGACTATGTAGTACATTAAGTAATTTAGGCATTGAGAAAAGCTACTCTTCAAATGTCTTTTCAGGCAGGAAAATAACAGAACCTCATAATAACTGTGAGCTCTCAGTGAACTCCAGAGTATTCAGAGGTAGCCCTGTGATAATAGGGTAAAGTCAAGAAGTGGCTCCTGGTCATTTTTTGGCCTTTTCTTCTATGATCAAGTTCATGCTGTTTCTCCTGTGCTCAAGTAGTAGCAAAATTACTATTATTAACACGTATTGCTGGTAAATACATTCCTCTGATTGCTAGGCACAGCTTCAAAGACACATTTATTGTTAGGTTACGAGTCATGGAAAGCTGCTATTAAAGATTATAGGAAAACCATTACCTCCATTCGCATGATGATCCTATTGTTCCTAGTTGCAATGCTCATGAGGTGTTGAAATCTTAAATCTCGAGCTTGAAGACCCAATTCCTGGTACAATTCTGTTTTCTTTTTTTCTATCATAAAAAATATTATTAGATGAAGACATTTAGGGGACAAGCACGTATGTCCTGAAATTATATTCTAGTCTGTTACTCAGTCACACAAAACAAAAAGAGCTATGTTGTCTTTAAAACTGTTTTCTTTCCATTCATTCCTCAATGTAATTTATTTGTTACGAAGTTTAAAAGTTTGTATCTTGAGCAGAAAGAGAAAAATTCTAGATGGAAGTGAAGAAGTTAATGGTGATTAATTTCATGTCAGAAGCCAAGTGGCTGATTTAAGCAAGTACAGTTAACTCTATAGGAGGGAATGGGAAATTGACGGTTAGAAAAGGGAAAAGAAAGTAAAAAATGACCTTCCTCTGACAGGTGGCATACACTATTTTTAACATATTAATTAGAAACATACAAATACTGTAATGATGAAGATGCTGTGAAGACCTACAGAAGGCAGCAAAGCAGGAGACATTGCAACATGGCAAATTAATATGCACAGTGAAGCAGACTTAAAATAGTCTTCTACCCCAAGTAGATACTCAGTTGTGCTTTTCTGTATTGGACAAGAGAAAAAAAAAATAACACACAAAGGAAAACACAATGAAAACTCACCAAAAAAGGTAGTATTCCCCTCTTTGTCAAGCTTCATCTAGAACAGTAAAAAAAAAAACTTTTTTTTCCACACAATTACTATTAAATAAGCACAAAGCCTCTGAAATTGCTTACACATGCCTACAGGTCAAATGGAAAGTATGTGATGAGGAAATAGTAACTTTCTATCCCCTCTCTTCACTGTTCATCCCAACTACGAAAAATTTTGCACCAAGCTGCCATATATTTCACTGTTCGTGCATACACCAACCAAAACTAGCGTCATCTCACAATGACGTTCCCACGTAAGCCTTGGAAAGGAGGTGATTTACGGAGGATCTGACTTGTTTTGGCACAAAAGGGTATTTTACATTTTGCCATTTCCTCTGGTATAATCAGAAAAAAAATACTTGTACAATTTTAAAAGAGTAACACAAGTGGGGTAGTTAGGCCTTGTGTCCATGTCAAGTATTATTACAACAGCATTCAGCTAGTAACTGGCATCTTTCTTTTTCTTAGCATTTGCCATTCTGATGAATTTTAACGCTTATCTCCTGGCAAAAGTACTTCATTGGAAAAAAATGCAAGGTGTGCTTTAATCATAAAGTTTGCCCTTTTGCTTATAAACCATGCAGCTTAATTCCATATCACTGGCTGTAGAAACGACCTTCCGTGAACAAAATGTACCTAGGCATGCACTCCAGTGGAGCTGCAACGCGAATTGCATGGCCACACGGACTCAGCTGCATGTGTTGTGCTTGTCATTGCCAACGGGGGGCCTGATGTCCTCTCGTGCACTAACAGTCAAACAAGCAGTCTGCGAACAGCCTTCAGGCTCATTTGAGAAGGGATATGTGGACAATTTGTCCCTAGATCCTACATGTGCTTAGAAGTGCTGCTGCTGTGACACAGGAATAACAACTGTGGGAGCCACTAGCAAGCCTCCATCAAGAGAACTTCCGTCAGATGCTTTATCTTAGAAAGACATCTTGATGAAACGCATGCTCCACAGCCGGCCCTTAAGTCAGAACGCCTTTAGGTGACAACTTGGAACCAGAAACACCCCCGGGAGGAGGACCGATCTGCTCCTGAGGCACATGAAGGGAAGCCGCCCCTGAACAACCTGTCACCCCGCACAAGCCTGCGCAGCGCTTACCACAGCGAAGACGGGAGACACGCTGGCCAGGGTGGCTTGGGAGGCCTCGGCGGCGGGGTGCTGGTAGAACGTACCTGGGAGAGGAGGAGGAGGAGGCCGGTCACCGACCCAGGTGTCGCCCTCCCCTGCCCCCTGCCCGCCCGCCCCGCCGCTCACCGGCCCCCCGCAGGCGGCGGTCGCAGGGCGGCAGCCGCAGGGCCGCGGGCCGGGCCTGTGCCGGGAGCAGCCCCCGGGGGGCCCGCGGGCGGGTCCCGCCGCCCGGCC